>OZ024800.1:25156665-25629165 GCA_964017045.1 Omphiscola glabra | reverse complement strand
TTATCATACGGACGACTAAATAATTTGACCCTGTGACGATCGGATTGACGTCTGCACTTACTGAAAGGTTACGGCTGGGCTCATTCCAAAGGCGCGTGATGATCATGACAATGTTGTTGGGCAGCGTGAGCACCAGGAACGTGAAGGACACGGTGAGCAGGAGTGCGGTGAGCCGCGTGCCTTCCCCCACGTTGCAGCGCCTCGGGTTAACGCAGCAGGAGTTCCCCGGGGTGGTCGTGGACAGGGCCGAGTTGTCGTTCTCCGAGCCCGAGAGCAGCATTCTGTTGGAACGAGCGCCGGCTACCTGGGAACAGATTAATTGGAACTACTGGATATGGCCCCCCAAAAAAGCTGTGAAAAAGAAATATTAACTAATACAACGTATACATTTTGAACAAACATTATATGAACAAACTGTAAATAAGTCTGTGCCAAAGTCCAAAAGAAAACGAAATGAATGATAGGAGGCATAGTAATCGAAGACATTATTGAATGCTTTGCATATTCACCAGAAATCAATCTACTTAAAGAAGCGACTTGCAAAGAGAAATCCCAAAATTGATGGCTATTTTCTTATTATCTGGACACACGCAAAGTCACGAGTCCAGTTCCTTGTTAACGGCATAGAAAGACGCATTATAACTGAACGTCTGGGCAATGCACCAGAAAGCGTGAATTGGACTGATGCAATAATACGTTGAATGTACGTCATTTAACATTACCAACAAAAGGCTTGTAAAAATTAATATGGACATTTAAAAACTTGGATTCTAATAGTAGCATAAATAATACAGTTAACGAAACGGTTTTTGTATGAAAAAAACAACAAAGCAATGGACACCTTACATTTTTTTTTGCTCTCCCTAAAAGACAGTTTGAACCCCATTTTAACCGATTTCCCAAAAATATCCTTCACCTACATCATGGACGTATCTAACAAAAGCAAGTCACCCTGCTCTCAAGTGAGCTATTCTCGTGCGGTAATTCCCAGCGTATATCTATTGAAGGCGCCCTGTTGACTATTGCCAGTTGTTTTCTAGACACCTTGAATCAAATCCAGCCAAATTAAGACTTTTGAAATATGAAAATTGCTTACCTAAAATTGTTTTTCTCTAAACATCAAGTCAGTATCACTAAGATTCTTTTTACCGACCAAATAAATGAAGATTTGTTTAGATCACTTTTACACTAATACATTCGTTTTGAGCCTACTAAATAGTAACACGAATTAAAAAAATAAAAGTAAAAAAAAAAAAATAATAATCCGAACAATTGGGTTTCCATCAAGATTCATTCTTTGTACACGGTTACATACATAGATAGAAGTACAATACGATTATTGCTCCAAGACTCCTGCTAAAATATGTTTATCCAACTAAAAGTATATTTTATCGGAATGTAAAATTGGGAAAGGAGTGTTCAATCTAATAAAGGCATTATCCGGTTTAGTAAGTTATGTAATATGCTATATTAACAAAACTAGAGTTGGTATAGATTTTCCAAATCGCTTACAAGTTGCACTGTACCCTGTATCAAATGCGAAGAAATACAGTACATCACAGTTTTCATTTGTGCTCTCCCCTTTCCCCCCCCCCCCCCCCCCCCCAAATTTCCTTAAAAAATTTGAAATGACGTTCCAGCAGCCTACCACCTTAGTCTGATTCCCTAAGAGCTTTAGTAACAGCCTTGCCTACATCATGCACCCGTGTTCTTGTACCTTTCTACAATGGTCTATCTGCCTATTGTTAAGTGTTGGTCAATAGATATATATTTATTTTAAAAAAAAATAAATTAAAAAGAGTTGAAATAAGATAATATTATTTTATTGCTTCAAACACGTGGAGATTTGTATTGATTAACTTGTACACAATCATTAGCAGCACATTTTAAATTAAAACACGGACTACAATAAAGAATCGATGTCCATTAAATAATCAGTGTTAAGCTGGGACAATATTTACGTAAGACGTTTTTAAAGTAATTTCTCAGAGTCTAAACCGGGCTATCCAGTGTCGACACGCTTCTCACATGAAAATTTCATAATCAACTTAATAATAACTCTTTGCTTTTTAAACAAACGATGAAGCCCGCTGATCGGTTCTGACTGATTGGGAGCTAATGAATTTCCATATCTTAGATTACTTAGAGGGATCTCAAACTATGAAACTAAGAAAAAAAAAATAAGTTTTGCAGATGCATTTTTTTCTAACATGGTAGGTGCTTTTGTTTTATACATGTTTTTGTCTAAGTTAGTAAATTTAATCAACGTTTGATGAGATTATGATGAGTTGCCACAGAAACGTTTGACGAGATTATGAGGAGTTCCCCCAAAAAGGCTTGACGAACTAATGATGATTCCCACAAACTATTTGATGATATAATGATGAGTTCCCACGAAACGTTGATGAGATAATGATGAGTTCCTACAAAAACGTTTGATGAGATTATGATGAGTTCCCCCAAAAGGCTTGACGAACTAATGATGATTCCCACAAACTATTTGATGATATAATGATGAGTTCCCACGAAACGTTTGATGAGATAATGATGAGTTTCTCACAAAACGGTTGATGAGATAGAGATGAGTTCCCGCAAAAAAGGTTTGATGAGAAAAAATGATGAGTTTCTCACAAAACGCGTGCTAAGATAATTGTGATTTGATGATGATGGTTAAGTACTGTTATAGCGCTTGTGCCCATGCTATTCTAGCATGCTCACGGTGCTCTGATGTTCTCAAGTGTATCAAATGAAAAAAAAAATTCTTAATATGTTTCTTAAAAATGTTTTTTATAATTTTCAATAACGTCTTCAAATAATTATTGGAAATGTTTAAAGACGCGTAGACTTTTCCTTTTGTTTTATTTCCCTTTTTGGGGGGGTTGGAATACACATTGGATTGTATTAAAAAAAACAAAAAAAACAAAAAACACAGATTTTCGGTAAAAAAAAATATCTCAAGAAATGGTAACTTAAATTCTAAAGAGCAATCAGAAATTATATTTTTTTTTTTTGTTCTTAGCTTTTAAACAATTTTTTTTTTTTTAAAAAAGCAAACAATTTTAAAACTTAAAATTTATTTATTTCTTTTAGAAATACTTTTTACAGTTGATGTTAGGTTGATGTTTAAATTTTGGAAAGACGTTTAATAGGGCGTACATTTCTTCCTCGGAATGATTTAGATTTAAAGTGGGCAAACAGATTCGTTGAAGGAGTGGATTCGTGGGTGAACACATTTGAAACAAAGAGACAAAGACCTTTGATGAGATAATGATGCATCTCCCCACCCCCCAAAAAACAACAACCCCAAAAAGCAAACAAACTTAGATGAGATAATAATGTGTTCCCACAAAAAAAAAAGCGTTACAGTATTATAATACTTTGTCTAGTTGATGCCAAAATTGTTTATAGAAAAAGCAATAAGTAGCACAAGTAGAACCAAACAAACGTCGTCTCGGCAACAGTCATTCTTCGGCAGTCATTCTTCGGCAGTCGTTCTTCGGCAGTCATTCGTCGGAAGTCATTCTTCGGCAGTCATTCTTCGGCAGTCATTCTTCGGCAGTCATTCTTCGGCAGTCATTCTTCGGCAGTCATTCGTCGGAAGTCATTCTTCGGCAGTCATTCTTCGGCAAACATTCTTCGGCAGTCATTCTTCGGCAACAGTCATTCTTCGGAAACAGTCATTCTTCGGCAAACATTCTTCGGCAACAGTCATTCTTCGGAAACAGTCATTCTTCGGAAACAGTCATTCTTCGACAACAGTCATTCTTCTGCTACATTCATTCTTCGGCAACAGTCATTCTTCGGCAACAGTCATTCTTGTCGAACAAATACAGGTAAACAACGAACTACTACAAACAAATATATCTTAAGCTCTAAGGTTCTCACAGTCTACAAAGCTTTAAATCTGTTGATTGTATCCATTTTTTTTTCTTCTTTCAGGTTTTAACCTGCCCTGTCAGGGCTCCGCATTTTCAAGTATAAAACACCATTGCAGAGACCTACCAACTTTATAATCATTGAGATAAAATAGTCTCATGGACTTACATCAGTACACCTTTGTTAAGGCGTTCGACGGAGTTTGAGTCGAAGTCACCGATGTTTAAGAGTCGGATGCCTGACCGTTTTAGTGAGCAGCATGTCAATCAAAACGTTTCGTTGAAATATGTATTGACATTTTATATGCTCCCGAGACGAACGTGAGACATTGGATCACCCCAAAAAATTAAGTGTCTGGTGACCGGAGACTCTCTGTGACCTTTCGGTGGATGAGTAGCTAACACCATTTAGATGACGTTGACTGGCCTTAAGAATGGAGAACACATTCAGAAACTCAGACTCTCAAAATCATGAGCTGCTGTGAGCAAGAGGCTTTGTCGTGTGGATGCAGTTTAAATATTTACGTGGATTTGTCGTGTGAGGGAGTAAGTGTTATACAGACACGGGGGGGGGGGGTTAAACTATCAGTAAGATTTAGATTGTAATTTCTAAAAAAAAATCTCCTTCACAAACTAATGTTTTTGTGTCTTTTTTTTGGTTAAAAAAATCATTTAAAAGCCGACTTTTGGTTAATAGGTGTCATTAGACCTCATTTTGAAACAGTCTTCCTGACAAGTCATATTCAATAACCAGAAACGGGGAGTGTGAGAAAACGATCTCTCTGTCAGAGTTGATTTTTTCCATCTAAATTAGCTCTACCGGTCTGCGGGGAAAGTTAAAGAAGTGTAAAGCAGGGATTTCCTAGCGAGGATCGCGTTGAAGATGTCGGACCAGAGAATTTAGAGCGTAGGCGTCTGGACTATGAGCGGAAGATTAACTAAGGGAACTGGTTAGAGATTTAAACATTCCTTGTGTCCAACTTTAACTACTGAATAATGTCAGATAGAAAGTCTGTTGAAAAAAAAAATCGAAGTTAGAGATGTATGTGTGAGTGACCGTCTCAAGCAGGGAACAGATATGTTAAAATAATAAATTGTATATGAATTTTATTGGAAAAATTTTTTAAGCATTGATAAAGAATTGCAAATGATACATTTTTTTACAATCTTTATTTAAAGCAACTTGATTAGGAACGTTTTTTTAATTAGAAAGAGAGTTTGGGTTGAAAAAAAAACAAAGGGGATAAATTCAGAATCTCTATTTAGTATTTTAAAAAATAAATAAAATAATAGAATAGAAACATAAGCTTAAAAAAAAATAAGAAAATTTCAAAATATTCATTTAAAAAAAAAAAAGCAAACTAAAGCATCTTTCATTTATTAGCTTAAAGCAGTGGTTCTTAACCTTCCTAATACCGCAAACCCTTTAATTCAGTTCTTCATGTCGTGGCGAAACCCAACCACAACATTATTTTCGTTGCTGCTTCATAACTGCAGAGTGTATGTGTTTTACGAAGGTCTTAGGCGACCCCTGCAATAGGGTCGCGACCCACAGGTTGAGAACCACTGGCTTAAAGTGTAAACTCTTAATTTAAATACCATTCAATACACCATCAAACACCGTAGGTAAAACATCACTCATCATTTGCACATGCATGATCAGGGGTTCTTAACTGGGGTTGCCGTTACCCCGTCGAGTGTACGGAGGCAGTGCCAGTCAGGTTGTGCGGGAAGACTTGAGAAATTCAAGTTTATTTTAATTTTGTATTGTGGGGGCGAGGGTGCGTGAAAGCTTTTGAAACCATGAGGGTGCGCGGCGCTGATAAGTTTAAGAACCCCTGAACTAGACATACAAGATACTAAAGCCTTTAAGAGCTCACCTCTTTGATGATGAGTATGTTGAGTATGGTAATGGTGACGAACGGGAAGAGACTGTAGACAAGGATGTCCACCCATGGCCATATCTCCTCCACCAGCTGCCTGTACGGTATCCCAGCGCCACAGATACACTGGCCATGAATCTGGGGGCAGAAATAACATAAAATATTATTCACGTGAACCCATTCAGTTGTTTTTTGGGATCTGATTGTAAATTGTAAAAACAGCTTACCCATTTGTGATGTGACAGTATACTATCAAAACAGCCTACCAGCTTGGGATGTGATTGTATACTATTAAAACATCCTACCAGTTTGGGATGTGACAGTCGATAATATAAAAAGCTAATTATGGTGGGTGTGATTAGATAATTAAGATGGTTGTCCACAGTGGTGCGATGGATGAAATTTAAATTCGCCGCCAACAGAAATCTGACGGAATAATACTCTCTCTCTCTACATATATATATATATGATATGATATGATATGATATGATATGAGTAAGGAACGTATAGTAGCACAATGTTAAGTAATGACTCGACCAAACCAAAAGAATTCATATCTCCCTTTTTTTAAAAAAAAGTCGCCTCTGGCTTAAAATGGGATTATGTTTTTTGGTATGTATTTCTATTTTAAATGTTTACCCACATTTCTTAAGCTTAAGATCATGTTACAAGCTGTTATTGTTATATAATTTCTTACATTTTATTTTTCAATGTGCCTCAAACACGGCTGGAGCAAAAGACACAGGAAATATACACAACAACAAGGGGGATGATGAACCTTACATTAACAATTTAACATGGACTAAGGGCACGAATGTAACGGAGCGTTTCAATTCAGAATAAATAGGATCAATTTAAATCTATATGAAAAAGTGGAACAAAGGTAAGTGGAAGCTTGAAATGTACAGACGGGCAATCAAAAGAGAACGTTTCGGCTAAGAGTCTTCGGCAGACAAGGCGAGAGAAGAAACAGTAAGAAATTTTTTAAAACATGGAAAAACTTAAGTGTTTGTGTTCGTCCTCAATGCTATATTATTGACGGGAGTCTGTCAAATGTGCTCTATCCTTAAATCTGTAGCCAAGTCATTTTAAGAGATTATAATAATGATGATAATAATAGAATCAAACAACCGCATATTGAAATTTAGAACGCAATATTTTTTGTAAATAAGAATGTTGTTTTTGTTCCTTAGGTAAAACTGTTCCGGTCAGCGAAATGAGAAGCGTTCGATTGTCACCATCATTTAAAGCACAGCATTACCAGTCGCCCAGAAGTTATTTTGGCGAGGGCGCAACGAGATAATTAACTATTTCCCAAGTGTCAAGGAAAAACAGGCATGATCAACAACAGGAAGTTCAATGCGCAACAATAGGAAAAAGTGCATTGCGAAAATATCACAATGTTTCCCCAAAAATGTGTAGACACCTCACGCACTGGTTAAAAACAAATAGATCAATTGAACTCGTATTGCACTTGAAATTTGAAGGGAGTTCTATTTGCACAAACAAGATATATTTCTTATTTTTATGACCATGTAGGTTTAAAATGAAAAGGGCCGAGCTGTAACACAGTGACGTAATAAGCAGGGGACGGAGAGGCTGTTCGCACTGGCAGCACTTTTTTATCTTCACATTTTCGGCAATCTGCAGATGTTCTTTTTTGGTGGAAAGTTGCGGCAACAATCTTGGGGCCGCCACGAGCGGTACTAACACTAGCCACGCCACTGAGTAAACAATCCCGTCCAAGGACAAGATGTGTTAATAAGATAGATACAAGATATCGCGTGACACCGGAAATGACGCGATGACCTAGCCTCTTTTCAAATTAAATCCCAGAAAGCTTAGCAAACTACTTGTATTATCGGATTTTGCGTAGCGTATACTTAAATATTTTTCAAGGTTTTCTTTAGATTTTGTGGGCCTAGTTGATGCTTCTGTAAGTCATATTTAATAAAAACCTACTGATTAAAATGATATGTGTTTAAGTTCTTTAAAGACAACATTTTTCCTTTAAAAAGCTGATGATCCATTTCAGCGTTAATATATTGGGGTATTTAAAATCACTCATTTTAATATAGTAAGTCTTATGAAATTTCGTTTTAAACAAGCCTTGGGTAAATACGAATAGTTTCAATCGATCGGTCATTTTTATACATTAAAGATATATTTAGTTAAATCAAATGGTTGTCTTCTTAAGTTACTGGGCCCGACCACGACCTTTCAAGTCATGCACCGACAGGCGTTGGTCCAGCTTAAATTATGTAACGGTGCCTTTCTGTCAACGAGCAATCTTTCTTCACGTGCGTATGGCACTGATACGGTACTATGTCCAAGTGTCTCTGAAAGTTGTGAACCTTTTCGACGTGGCGCTGAACACATTTCAGATCGCAGATTTGCTTTGCACTGATTTGGCCTGAATCTTGGAAACGACGTTGAGAGAGAAAGAGAGTGAGAAAGAGAGACCGAGCGAGAGAGAAAGAGAGAGAGAGAGAGAAGAAAAGAGGGAGAGAGAAAAAAAGAGGTACTCCCCGATAAGCAACTGGTGTACGTTTCTATTTCTATTTACATCCTGTCAATAATTTAAAGGATAGATATTTGAAAATAAATTGCAATAGTCAGCTCATTCGTTATGGACAAAACACCCCCTGACAGAAAGAAGTCATTGTGAAAGTCGTTGGCTGCTAAAAGATTAATCGCCAGAGAAAACCAATTACACAAAATGTATTTCCCCACGCATAGACGTCACGCACAGACGTCACGCATAGACGTCACGCACAGACACGGTTTTTAAGACGTGTAGATCAGTGTTTCCTAAACTCGGAAAAAGGGGGGGGGGAGGGGTGTGGTTGGGTAACACAAGAGACGCTCCCATTAAAGATAGGATAGAGGTTGAATGGGTAACCCCAAAGGTCTATTGCATCCAATTTAATGAAGTGTTTAATTGTATATATAACAATACATTATTAGCACATGCATAGCAAAGGTATTTTAACATCCCTTTCGTACAAGGTCTCCCGCGCAGCTTAGGTCAAAGAAGTGTGTGTGTATGTGGAGGGGGGCTTGTAACAACCACCTGAAATTACTAAGTGACTGACGAATATGAATATGAATGTGAATATAGAGTTATTTGGGACTTTCCGTAGTTTCTGCTCAGTGTAGGGTATCAATTTATACAGCTTTTTTGGTGGTTTTCAGGTTTACATTAACTAGCACTTTAAATTATGAGTCAAAGTTATAGACTGTCTCCCACCTCTCTCCTCTCACCCCACCTGTTTTCATGTTTACTGATAGATTAATGGAGTTCATCTTTATGATATGGATCTTGAAAAAAAAATAAATAAATAAAAAAACTTTGAACTACGTAATAACGAAGTTTTTTTAGTTTTCAGACCTTTCTCGTTTTAGCACATTTACAGAACTTTAAAGGGGTACAGCTTGGCGATTATTAAATCATAGGGTTTCTTAACCATATTACCGGTATATATGAAACGGGACATTAACTAGAAGCCCTCATCTGGTTGCATGAATTACTTAGTCGTCTCCATGTTTTTTGAAACGTTAGATGGGCGGGGAGGCTGATTCCAGGCCAGCTAAGGTGCGGTTTTTGCTACACGTGCAGCTCCGCGGCCCTCATTTGTGGTAAGAGGTGCGGTATGGGTTTTTGGCCCTGGCACATTTCAACTGTTCGTGAAAGCGTCGAGTCGTTTTTTGAAGAATAAAAGTCTTATAGCCACGGTTCTTGGTCCAAATATGGCCCGTCTGGTGTCCATATTGCGACTCGCCGGTAGCCGTGACAAATATAGAACCGGACTTGACCATCTCATTAAGAAAGAAAAAAAAACAACAACCACAAAAACAACCACAAAAAAACCAGACCATTACTTCCCAATGAAATGTTATGCTTCATTGTTTTAAATAATGTATATTTTCCTTCCATTTTTTATTTTCAAACAACAAATAAGAGACGTTCTTAGAAAGCAGAGGAGTTCAACTATAATCTAATTCCCAAAAGTATTTGAGGGATAAACAGACCTGTTTACCCCTGAGTTAGTGTCAACGTAGTTTTCAGCTCTGGGGGAAAAAAATGTAGTTTCAAGCTCCAAAGAGTAGTTTGGTCAATTAGCAAGGGAAAAGAAAAAAATGGGGAAGGTATGGGGCTGGTTTGCAATCAAAATACACGTTTTGTAAGGAAATTCACTTAACTGCTTATGTAATTTAACACAAATAAATATTCAGGATAAAATAGTTCTGCGATTTGTTTCTTAAGGATTAGAAAGAGATATGAGGCAAGCATATTGGTAGGTAACTATAGCAACGCAATTCCCTAAAAGAATTTATTGAGATCGAGACCACAAAGGCCAAGCACTGTTATTCTTATTCGAGTTTTATGGTGTTGGCACAAAAAATGGGGTAACTTTTTAAACTCCCCAATTATTATTTGTTTTAACTAAACTTAAACCAAACAAACGAAAAAAAACCCGAAACCCTATTTTCTTTGGCTCGTCGTAGTCTCGGGCTTAAAAACGGAAGTACTACGGCGAAAGCGTAGGGATAAACAACTCTGGATGAAGAACCAACCCGCTGTTTTAAAATGATTGACGACCTCTGATCTAGACGACGGGTAGTTGGAGTCGTTAGACCGACAGGAAGTTGGAGTCGTTACACCAACAGAAAGTTGGAGTCGTTAGACCGAAAAAAAGTTGGAGTCGTTTACTTGGACTCAAAGAAGAATTATATTTTCCAGAGCCATGTTTGAAGTCTCTTGAAGTTACTCTAACCAGTGGCGTGAGGTGGGTGGGGAGTTGCTCCCCGGGCTGCGCTGTTTTTCTGATATGGAGTTGCGGCAGTTAAAGTCAACTTCAAACATTTTTTCGTGGTGGGAAAAGTGAGGAGGGGGAGGGGGAGAGGCAAAAACTTTGCTCACCCGGATGGCACAAGCCCTGGCTACGCATATGGCTCTAAAAGAAACGCTAACGTTTTTCGAAAAAAGTGTGTTGTTGTTTTTTTCTTTAAATGACATTTAATTTTTTTTTAATATGACGTAGACATTTTGTGCCCCTGGGGAACCAGACTGTGTTGATTGCTATCTTTCAGTTAGGTAAAGGGAAACATTTGGCAACTAATGACCTTTAGTCACATACGGGAGTACATAGAATTTCGACTCTGAAAGCGATGACTAGCTCCGATCTAAGTTTAATCGAAAGCTGTTTCCAATTAACAAGTATGTGAATCATGTACCACTTAGACTGGATTCTTTAGAGGGGAGGAAACTTTAAAGTGAGGGGGTAGAAAAGAGTTATAGGCGCCTCGTTTACTTTCATTCGTCTTTTCTCGTGAATGAACTTTAGCTGACCCCAAGCCGTTCGGTACCGGACTTTTGGGTGCGGCTAATAAAAAATAGTCTCCCTTGACCTTGTTTACATATAAATCCGGTCTATAGCCTGTATTATTAGAATCCTTTAGAATGTGCTAGATTGGTCGAGACGCTTATACAATGTGTAAGCACTTTTCTAGAAAAGTCATTAAAACAGACTATAAATAACAATAAAAGAGATGAGCGGAAGGGAGGGATTGAGAAGAGACAGATTTGCTATACGAGTCATATATTTGTTAACTAATATTTTCTGGTGTGTGTGTATATGTTCCTTTTCTTCAACATTGTATCTTTTTTTTTAACACTGTATATTTTTCAACATTGTACCGGTACAAGCCATCATTATACTGTAAAGTCGATTAGCTTTAGTTTTTATTTCTTTTTTATTTTGTAATTTATTTTTAACTTAATAAAATTATTCATTTTTACTAATATAGTTTGAGTATCGTTTTCTTATTATTGTATTTAATTTATGGTATCGTCTTTTGTTGCGTGCTGTTTTTCAACGAGACATATTGTTAATAAGAGATTGTATTCTCTATTCTTACAACGCTACGTAACAAACAGGATGAAGAAACTTAATACATTTCTTTTTATCAGTATAACTTTCATCGACCTCAAGTTGAACTCAGAGCGGTCGCGTGACTTTTGTAGCCCCCCCCCCCCCCCAGTTACTCTTCGGTTTCAATCCAATTCTATAACTTCAAACTTTACAGTTAAAGTTTATTTTTCTATATCACAACTTTAGGCCACTTAAATATCCGAGGGATCCCCCCCCCCCCCAAAAAAAAAAACACCCTTTCAGCCACAGGGTTTGCGGGCCGACGTGACCACCCTGGTTGAAAGTTAAATGCTTAAATCTTTTAGATATCCCATTTTGTACACCCTAATAATACTTTCAGGAACTGATCCTAGATTTATTTATTACAAGGCCATGGCGAAGAATACGCGATGCACTTTTATACATGTAGAACTTGGCTTGATAACAAGACATGGAAAGCAAATGAGTTCCTTCCTAAAGTTCACATCCAATTATTATATTAAGTCCATCTGCCTGTATGGGGGAGGGGGGGGAGGCTGGTCGTTATGGAAATGTCTCATCTGGCAAAACCCGAGACATCAAATTCGTAAAGAAAGTGTGCGTGAACATAAAGGACATAAATTCACAAAACACTTCCGTACCTACCACCCTCACAAAACACTTCCATACCTACCACCCTCACAAAACACTTCCGTACCTACCACCCTCACAAAACACTTCCATACCTACCACCCTCACAAAACACTTCCGTACCTACAACCCCCACAAAACACTTCCGTACCTTCCACCCCCACAAAATACTTCCGTACCTACCACCCTCTTTATTGTCTTATTGTCTTTAGACGGGCTACAAATCTATTTGACCTGGTTCACAGTCGCCTTTGAGCTGACCCCATCTCATGTTGGATCTAAGCCATGTTCTAGAAGCCGTTATAGAGCTTGCCCCGATTTTCTAGAAACTAAAAACAGTAGATTCTCTAAGGCATTGGTTCTCAACCTTCCTAATGGGGCGACCCTTTAATACAGTTCCTCATGTTGTGGCGACCCCCAACTACAAAATTATTTTCGTTGCTACTTCATAACTGTAGAGTATATGTATTTTCCGAAGGTCTTAAGCGACCTCCGGAAAATGGTAATTCGACCCCCAAAGGGGTCGCGACCCACAGGTTGAGAACCGGGGCTCTAAGGGGACTTGTACCACAAAAAAGAGGGCTTCACATTGATTAGTCTAAATGTGATACATGTGATTGTTTGCCGAAGATGTCGCTTTTGTTATATAGGTGAGACAAGCAGAAGGATATCTGATCGGTTTTTTTGAACATCTTTGGCGTATTGCACGAAGGATGTCATCTCCGGTCTCATCCGCTTTCAAGCGAGGTGCACACGAGGGCACATCAGATGCATCAATCCCGATCCTAATTTCTTGCACCGATACACCAGCGAGAGTGAAGAATGAAAACGAACATATGTTCAGTCACATTTAACTTGCTGAGCTCTCCGATACTACATTGAAGCTAATTGCTTATTTTATTTAAATCGTTTTTACTTTTGTTTTTTCGCTAAAGAAGGCCTCTTGCCGACACTTTCATTGTTTTGTTTGCGTCCATTTTTTTCAGGTTTTCCTACACTTTGATTCGTTAAATTCCTAAACATGTATGCATCTATTATGAGCAAGTGCATTAATTTCACTTTAAAATTATGTTAAAATATTTGGTAAAATAGAATTAGATATGAATAATTTGGAGTATTTGAAATATTTCATACTATAAATCGTTCTCTAAAAATTCACAGGAAAAAGTTTCGGATTTCATTTCAGTTTTAGTTCTTTAGGAAAACCCTCAACTTGGTGTTAATACTTAAAATAAACTCACATGAACAATCTCCACTGTCCAGAAAAAATGCAAGTTGAGGGCCAGCATCAGGAAAAATAAGCAGACAATGACCTTCTTGGCCCTGGACACGTTACACATGGAGCTGGCCTGGAACGGGAAGCAGACGACAATGTACCTGCCGATGAATCGGAACAACGAAACAAAGATCAGAAAAGAAGCTGTTGGGAAAAAAAAGAATGTCAATATCACCGGTTGCTAACAGGACACAAATAATTAAAATTTGGTAAATATTTTTGGTATGGGTGGTTAGGGTGTGGAGGTATTACACTAGAATAAATGCTTATTTTTTCATATATATATGATGCCACATATCCCAAAATAATAATCATATTTCGAATGCAATATTATAATCTATAGTATTGTATTCGAAACAGTTCAAGTAGGTAACTCCGACAAACAGTTTACATCCTCCGTTAGAAATCTTGGTTATATTCTGTCTTACAAAATGTCTCTTGATAAACATATATCTCACATTTGTCGCTCTGCGTACACCACTATCCGTCAGATCAGCTCCATCCGCCACTACCTCACAGTTAGTGCAACAAAAACATTAGTCTATGCTCTTGTTATCTCTCGTCTTGACTATTGCAACTCTCTTCTGTCAGGTTCACCAAAACACTTCTTAGAAAAACTACAAAAGGTTCAAAACTCAGCTGCTAGGCTAGTTTTAAAGGCAAAAAAACGTGATCACGTCACACCACTACTTCATTCACTTCAATGGCTCCCTGTACCAGCACAGATTGACTATAAACGCTCTGTTCTCTGCCACAACTTTTTCTCGAATTTCTGCCCTATCTTAGCGAACTTCTTTCTGTCTATTCACCCCTTCGACAGCTTCGCTCTTCCGCAGACGGGCGTATTCTTTCTATCCCCAAGACTCGTACAAAAACATACTGTGAACGATCTTTCTCTTTCTGCGCCCCCAAACAATGGAATTCTATTCCACTACACATCCGCAGTATAACCACAATCACAGCCTTCAAAACTGCACTCAAAACACATCTCTTTAAACTCTACAAAATTGACTGATTTCCACTCCGACCGATAAATCATGCTGCTTAGTGCCGTCCATGGCTTGAAATGTAAATAATTATGGAATGGTTGGAGCGAATACACATTTGTTTTATTTTATTTAATTAATGTATACTAATTTTTAAATACATGATTATGTTTGTTAAATTGTATGTATAGCGTGATGAGCCAAGCCGAGGCTGTTATAGAACTACTACTACTACTAATAATAATAATGATAATATAATTATGTTGTCGAAATATGATTACATCTATAATAAATATTCAAAATATAATTATAATATTATATTCGAAATACAATACTAGACTAATATTTTGACCACATTATTTTAATTATATTTCGACTGCAATGCTATCATTATATTTTAACTACAATACTATAATCATTTTTAGACTACAATTTTATAATCATGTTTCGACTACAATTAACGTTGTGCAAATTAATCTTTATAAACGCTAAAGTGGAAAGTGATATAGAAATTTCGTTTAATACGCCAAGTCATTGGTGCCTGAGAACGTATAAATAAAATTTCAATGTATATTTTTAGTACGATTTGCAAATTAATAAATGTATATAAATACGGTGTGGTGTAAAGTGGATACTGTTTTCAAATGTTGGTTCAGTTATGTGAGGAAATGCACCTCTTATGCCATCATAGCTTTACGTAGAGGCAAGTGTTGGCCGAGTAAAGTGTAAATAAAATTGGGGAAGATCGTGAACTGAATGAATTTCTGGAAGTAGGAGAGAAAGGGGAAAATTGAAGTGATCAACCATGCGGGTGGAGGAAACGGAATGGTTCATCGAGAAAATGTACTGAATAGTGGAAGAAATAATTGGAATGCTAGATTGGGATGAATGAACAGAGGAATGGATGAAAACATGGCTTGAGGACAGTGGAGGGTTGGAGAGATGTGGAACATAATGAGAGAGAGAAAGAGAGAGGCGGAGAGAGCGAGAGAGAAAGAATGAAAGAGAGAAGGGAAGAGAAAGAGATAAAGAGTGGCAGACAGAGATAGAGAGTTTTAGTTAGAGAGAGATAAAAATGCGAAAATAGAAAGAAAAAAAATATAGAGAAAGTGTGAGAGAGAGAGAGAGAAAGAGAGAGAGAGAAGGCGAAGAAACAAGGAGAGAAAAGAATGATACACTTAAGTTGCATTTATTGATTGATCGATTTTTAAAGAAAAATATAGATATAAGAAAAAGGAATACAAAGTAAAAGGATGTATTGATATAAAAAGGATATAGATTACGTATGAAAACTACGGAGCTATAGAGCAATGGTTGTAGTATTGTTAGGGTGTTGAATAGAGCGAAAATGTGGCAGAGAAACCCTCCGACAAAGGGCAGAGAGACACTCCGACAAAGGGCATAGGCACTCTGATAAACGGCAGATAAACACTTCGACAAAGGGCAGAGAGACACAGAGGCGTAACTGGGTTTTTGGCGCCCTTGGCAAATTTATTTTTGGCGCCCTTGATAAATTGACAAGTTTCAGCTTTGCGACTTTTTCAATTGTTAAAAATAATATTTGAATTATTCTTATTTTATTTATGACAATAATTGCGTAGTCTGACAGTGACAGTCATACAACGTGGATATAAAAAAACGCAAAAAAAAGGAACAATAATAATTTACATTTTATTATTTACTAAATGATACCAAATAAATTGATGGATAAAACTGGGTATTTTTGCGTTAATACAGACTACAGCAATGCTTGAAGTATCATGTATTATAAAGAAAAACAGTAGTGTCAATGTGTCATAATCACTGTCTCATACATAACGATAGAAACTCACAATTAAAAGTAAATTTAAGTAAAACTACACCGATACACTCCTATGTCCTATATCACTACACCGATACACTCCTATGTCCTATATCACTACACCGATACACTCCTATGTCCTATATCACTACACCGATACACTCCTGTGTCCTATATCACTACACCGATACACTCCTGTGTCCTATATCACTACACCGATACACTCCTATGTCCTATATCACTACACCGATACACTTATATGTCCTATAACACTACACCGATACACTTTTATGTCCTATAACACTACACCGATACACTCATATGTCCCATAACACTACACCGATACACTTATATGTCCTATAACACTACACCGATACACTTATATGTCCTATAACACTACACCGATACACTCATATGTCCTATAACACTACACCGATACACTTATATGTCCTATAACACTACACCGATACACTCATATGTCCTATAACACTACACCGATACACTTATATGTCCTATAACACTACACCGATACACTTATATGTCCTTTAACACTACACCGATACACTTATATGTCCTATATCAAAGGCTCAAAGCTTAACTTTTTTTGCTTTAATGTTTGCAAAATTAGTGATTATTTCATCGAAGTTTATTTAACGAGTGAGTCCACGTTCGATGGAAAGAAGAGCTAGAGATGATGTGCGTAATTTTTAATAATCTTTAGTTTGCTGAAACTCTTTTCAGCAGTGGCTACTGTGGTTGGCATTGTGTGGCTACTGTGGTTGGCATTGTGTGGCTACTGTGGTTGGCATTGTGTGGCTACTGTGGTTGGCATTGTAAGAAATGTTTTCAGAGCTCGTTCGATATTCGGGTACGATTCTT
The DNA here is from genome assembly GCA_964017045.1 of Omphiscola glabra. Taxonomy (NCBI): domain Eukaryota; kingdom Metazoa; phylum Mollusca; class Gastropoda; family Lymnaeidae; genus Omphiscola; species Omphiscola glabra. The sequence continues at coordinate 25,611,920 of OZ024800.1, read as the reverse complement.
GCAATTCCCATGCAATGAAACATGTCATCGGGTTTTCTGTTTTGCAATAGTTCAATCGTTTGGTGTTTAAGGCATTTTATTTCAATTATAAATTGCTCTTTATTTATTTCAGGTTACTTGCTTTAGATTCTAAATCTTTCATTGCAAAAGATTCAAACGCTTTGCCAGTCCAAAAATGTAAGTCTTCTACTATATTTTTCAGAGAAACAAATGTGTCTTTTACTGCAACATTATTGCATCAATGATTGCAAAACAAGAAATTTTGAATGTATCCAAGTTAGGTCCTTCATCTTCAGCATGCTCTCCTGGCATTCGTTTTCGTTTTTCTTTCCTTTTTTTGAACTGGCTCGATTTTCATTTTAATACACGTTTCTTCAATTTTGGCAGAAATGTTATAGATTTCGTTAGTTCTTAGATCTTCAAAGTCATTGAAAAGTCCTTTTATTAACAACGATGATCGATAAATATCCTGTTTTTTTTTGTGGTGTTTTTGTACCGTAGTGCTAAATTGACTTTGTTTATTTTTTCCAATATCAAATTCCAAATAGTTATAAACGCAAAGAACTTGTAACTATTAATTTGACGGTGCAATGATTTAGTAACAGATAATGCGTCACCACGTAAGTGATTATCCTTCATTTCAATTAATGCTAAAATAATTTGCTTTAGTTGCTCATATACAGCACTTGCAGCATTTGCTTTGGAACACCATCTTGTGTCGGTATGCTTCTTTAGGCTGATTTCAGTGACTGAGGATATTTTTTCCCATCTAATAGTTGACGAGGAGAAAACATTGTACAATGCCTTTATAGTTCCTAAAAAACGTCACAACATCTGCACACCTACCAAATTAAGACTATGTGCACAACACGGGATTCTCTTTTTGAAGTATGGCTTGAACTCCCTTGTACTACCCTGCCATGTTGGCCCCATTATCGTAACCGTGGCCACATACATCTTCAAGTGATAAATCATTTTGAATTAATGCTGCTTTAATTTCCAAGGCAATTCCTTCTCCTGTTTTTTCTGTTGTGTTTATGAAACCAACGAGCCTCTCTTCAATGGTATATTCTTTATCTGACAATTTCACATACCGAATAATTTCAGTAAATTGGTCTTTGTGCAATACATCCGGAGTGATATCAAATATTGTACTATAATATTTAGCTTCTTGAATTTCTTTTATTATTTCACTTTGTACTTTCACTGATAACAAAAAAATTAATTCATTCTGGATTGTTGGCGACAAATAGCTACCGATTTTTCAATCTCTCGTCTTTTGAGAGTTAAATGAAATATATTTAAATTTCAATTATTATTACCTTTTTTTTGTTATCGAGGATAAAAGTGAAATATTTATTTAAATAAAAATTTAAAAAGTAGATATTTAGCGGTGCCCTTTTAAACAGGCGCAGGCCGGCGCCCTTGGCAACTGCCCCAATGCCAAGCCGTTGCTACGCCTCTGGAAAGACATTTCGACAAAAGGCAGAGACACTCCGATAAAGGGCAGATAAACACTTCGACAAAGGGCAGAGAGTCACTCTGATAAAGGGAAGAGAGACACTCCGACCAAGGACAGACAGGCACTCCGAAAAAGGGCAGAGACTCACTCCGAAAAAGGGCAGAGACTCACTCCGACAAAGGGCAGAGTAATAAAGACGAAAGGAAAAAAAATGCGTTCAACAGAAAATCTCTAACAGCGAAATAAATCACTACCAAGTCGATATTTCCAGCGAGGGACAATCATGACCCCCCAAGGGACATCACTCTCTGATAAACTTCTTTTGCTCTCTACTCTTTACCATTAGCCAGCGTATTTTTTCCGCATCTTCAACAGGCGTCATAATGCCAGTCCCTGTAGCCAACATATCCACTCAAATATGCGTTAAAATGTCAATCCTGGTAGCCAACATATCCACTCAAACAGACGTCATGTCAATCCTGGTAGCCAATATATCCAACCAAACAGGCGCTATTATGTCAGGCCTAGTAGCCAACATATCCGCTCAAACAGGCGTCATGATTTCAGTCCCTGTTAACCCCTAGATAGACTCACACAGGTGACACAATATCTACCCTTCCAGACCCATTTGACGATTCATAAAGGCACTAAATAATACACTATAATGTCAGTCCCTGCAGCCACTCATATCATCTCATAGATACACTATAAGGTCAATCCCTGTAGCTACCTATATAATCTCATAGATAAACTATAATGTCAGTCCCTGAAGCCACCCATATGAACTCATAGATAAAGTATAATGTCAGTCCTTGTAGACACCCATATCATCTCATAGATAAACTATAAGGTCAAAGTCCCTTCAGCCACCCATGTCATCTCATAGATACACTATAACATCAGTCCCTGGAGCCACATATGTCATAACTGGCAGCCACTGTTAGTAATATCAGTCCCTGTAACCCCCCTCTCCACCACCACCACCAAATCCCCTACCATCGCTCACCTCTCCACAGTGACGGCTATTATAAGCCAGACGGACAGATCAGAGGCCACATATCCCAAAGTGACCAGGGGCTTGCACAGCCAGTCACTTGAGTCCTGGATGTCGTATCCCACAAGCTCCTCAACCCACGCCGTCAGCAGACCATTGTACAACACAAACGTGTCGATGACGGCTAGGGAAGCTGCCAAATAAAAGAAAAAGAAAAGAAAATGGTGTTGTGGTCGATAATGGTTTGGGTTAATGGACACAACGATTTCAGCAACTGGCCATCTTTTATTCACAAGTATTTTTTTTTTCAATTACCTTTACACGATGGTTTCTTAGTATAGCTACATGTTGTAGTTGGGTAACAACTTTTTGTTACTTTATACCGTATTTCCAGATAAGTTGTGATTTTATTCTCATAGTTTTTGTTGTTGTGCTTGCTGATGACGAAGCCTTTCAGAAGTCTTAATGAATCATCTATTGTCAGGCTTTCACGATCAATGTCTTTACTATTTAAATACAATTTTAAGACGGATTGTGTTCTTTACAAGTTGTGATGCACTCTAACGGGTGGGATAATCGCAGTGTTATTTTTGAAAAAAAAAAGTAACTTTATACAAAATTATACATTTAATGGTGTGTAAAAAGGTTGTGTGTTGCCATATTTAAGAGGGGGCACGAATTTAATTATTTAGAATTAGTTTAAGTCACGACTCATAGATAAAACCCATAGATAAAGCTTATAGATAAAACTTATAGATAAAACTCATCGATAAAACTCATCGATAAAACTCATCGATATAACTCTTAGATAAAACTCATAGAGATAACCTCGATGAAATGAACCTGAACTTTCAATTGACTAGCGATGCCACGGTTTAAATTCATAAGGCTCTAACAACAGCTCTACGACTATATCTCAAGGCCATAAGGTCCTCCTGGTCCCTTGGCCTAAGGACTTCATCTCAAGGCCACAAGGTCCTCCTGAACCGTTGGCTCTACGACTATATCTCAAGGCCACAAGGTCCTCCTGTTCCCTTGGCTCCACGACTATATCTCAAGGTCACAAGGTCCTCCTGGTCCCTTGGCTCTACGACTATATCTCACGGCCATAAGGTCCTCCTGGTCCCTTGGCCTAAGGACTTCATCTCAAGGCCATTAGGTCCTCCTGGTCCCTTGGCCTAAGGACTTTATCTCCAGGCCACAAGGTCCGCCTGGTCCCTTGGCTCTTCGACTATATCTCAAGGCCATAAGGTCCTCCTGGTCCCTTGGCTCTATGACTTTATCTCAAGGCCATCAGGTCCTACTGGCCTCTTGGCTCTACGACTATATCTCAGGGCCATCATGTCCTCCCGACCCCTTGGCTCTACGACTCCATCTCAAGATCATCATGTCCTCCTGGCCCTTTCGCTTAGATTCAGAAATCGTTAGCTTTATTTAGTCCCAGTGTTTCCCGTAACAAATTGAATGACCCTGTGGCGAAAAGTACGTTGTCTAGGAGATTAGGTCCCTTCTGTAGCCACAGAATATCGTTTCAGAGTCTACAACTCCGTTTCTTAAGCTTCTGGAAAGCTGGTACTTGTACATTTTCCTGGCTCCTATAAAGCCGATAGTTTAAAAGGAAAAACCACGCAACGTCGTTTAAGAGTCATCGAATATGTTTATTACTTGTTGAAAATATAAGTGTTCAAACACAGCACCTTCTATTGAATAGTCATGTGAAGTGACTAACAACTCCAATGGATACACAAAACAGCATCATAAAGTTATACGAAGTCCTCACTCCAAAAACACTCTGTCGAATCCACACGCAATAATAAATCGTTCTCCCCTAATAATAATCTGTCTCTCCTTTTATACCATTATTGCCCATGCACTCGTGATAACAAGAAAAATGTTCACATTCATTCACCACTCTAATGTTTTCCCAACTCACAACAAACACTTTCTCCCCTGGGTCCCCCCCCCCTGCCAAGACGGTCATACTCGTGGGGAAAATACAGCCAATACCACGAGCACTCACTTTCCGTCCCCCAAACATACACACAAAAAAGTAACCCCACAATCTGACCGTGACACCCCCCTCCTCACGAGTGACATTAGGTGAAACCCAATGTTGCGAGTTTATATAAAATAACAACGGTCAGGTCGTGTGCATGTTCTGCGTATATGACATCAATACTAGCATATAAATATCAAATAGATATGTACAAATGAATCAGTAATAACAAAAAATGTAATATGAGACATTTTTGTCACCATTTCTAAATTGAAAGTAAATGGTAAGAGCATGGCAATACATAATAGAATTATGACAATTATAATGAAACACATATAGTAAAAGGTAAATTAATCACGATCGGTATCATCTCATTGTTATTCAAAATCAAATGGAGTATTTATGTCAATACATTGTTACAAATATTTAAATGTTTACAGTACTTCGAAACATTCTTTATTAATTGAAATGTGAAAAAGAGAGAAAAAAAATGTCAACATCCGGGCTTGTGAGGACAGCCTTGAATTGTCCCGTCATTGTTTTCAAACAAGACGGTGGGATATTCCGTTTATCCCCTTGTCTTAGAAATTCGTGGAGGTTACCCGATCCACTTAACTCCCCCCTCTCTCTTCCCGTGTCTGACCTGCACGGTCCAGTAGTCACGTTGTGCCCAACCACGTTTTGTTTATACAAAGCTGTCACTTCTCCCTTCTCAAATATTAAAGGTTTCAACAAGCTCGTCACATTGTCAATATACAAAAGTAACATGAATATCATTTTAAGCAAACAATCTTCACCTCCCAACTCATGGAAAAGACTCACCTCCCCAACAAAATCAATTTTTCCAACAACAACATAAATTTTCACCCTGGCCCCCACATGACATAATTTATCAACAATGGTATCAAAAACAAAAATATTTCTTTCCCTTAACCTCACCTCAGGGACAATGCTCACCTCCTCCACATAACCGTGATCAAGGCCAACCCCGTTTGCCTGAACACTATTGTCAGAGTCAAAGCTGGACTCACGGTTCTCAAGTCTTGAGAAACCTGTGTCACCCACACTACAAATTTCCCCGATTGGGCTATGGCCTTCATAACTCCACGTGAATTCATTGGAAATGAATTCAACCTTGTTGAATCTACGTCCCCGTCTCGGGACTGAACTTGACAAATTCACGACTTCTACTTCGTGACACCCGTAATTTGTCCAGGTCCTCACCCCCTCATTTGACACACTATTATCATGGTTCAATAGTAGCAAAGATTTTACATGAACAGGCATATCTTGAATATCATTAAAAGTAAAATATTGTATATCATCACATTTCTTATCTAGCACGTCTTCAATATTAATGTCTGACAACTCAGTCATTGCAAAGTTCAACTCTGGAGCAGTTGAAACCTGCTCTCTCCCCTCCTCCTCAACACATAACTCGCCTGAGCTTGACTCAGTTATACTCATGACACCTCGCTTGCTTGGAAGCGGTAGGTTGTTCATGCATTCAACACCCGTCGGTGTGTTATCTAAATCATCACAGTTATTCATGACACCTAGCTTGCTTGGAAGTGGTAGGTTGTTCATGCATTCAACACCCGTGGGTGTGTTATCTAAATCAGCAAAAGTATTCATGACACCTAGCTTGCTTGGAAGCGGTAGGTTGTTCATGCATTCAACACTCGTGGGTGTGTTATCTAAAGTATCTAAAGTGCTGGGTACACAATAAATCTTAGGCAATCTCTCAACATCCATATGTGGAGAATCAATAATACTTGGTTCAACACCCGTGGGTGTGTTATCTATATCATCAAAAGTAGTTGGTGCACAATAGACCTCAGGCACTTTATCAACATCCATATGTGGAGATTCATTAACCATAAATTGACAATCAATAATAGTTTCAACCTTGCCAGGTGAAAACTCAGTAACAATGAGTTCGTAATGAATTTTACAATTAACATCATCACGGGAAGCATCAATAATACTTGATTTATAATCAATATTTGCATCAAAGTCACCATGAGACCCAACAATAGCATTAGTTTCCCTATCAGCAGTTTTATCAAAATGACCACAGGAAGCATCACTAACACTAGGTTCATAATCTAAGTCCCCCTGTGAAAAATCCCTGGCCATGGGTTCGTGATGAATATTATTTACAAAACTTCCATATGAAACATAATTTATTTCCTAACCGTCAGCCATGTTATACTAATCGGCTTAGAACATCAGCCAGAACATTTTCAGCACCCGAAATTGGTCTTATTGTAAAATTGTATTCCTGTAATGTTAACGCCCATCTCGCAACCCGATTATTTATGGATTTTGATGTTTGTAGAACAGTCAACGGTTTGTGGTCAGTCTCAATTGTGAAGTGACAGCCGTATAGGTATCGTGAAAACTTTGTGATTGCCCAGACGACCCCTAAACATTCCTTCTCTATAACCGAGTATCGGGTCTCGCGAGGTAGCAATTTCCTACTCGCGTAAGCTATGGGGTGAAGTAATCCCTGTCGCTCTTGCATTAAAGAACCTCCTATAGCGGTATCGCTAGCGTCCGTTCGGATCACGAATTCAATATCCAGGTCTGGAAGAATGAGCACTGGTTGTGTAGATAAAGCATGTTGTAGTTTCGCTAAAGCGTCCACGCACTGACTTGTCCACTGAACTTTTTCCGGTTTTCCTTTTTTTTGTGAGATCTGAAAAAATCCCTGAAATACCTGCGAAATCCGGCACAAACTTTCTATAATAGCCAATAAGTCCAAGCAAACTTCTTACTTGTCTTTTGGTATGTGGCGGTTTGATGTTGATTATTTTACTGATAACACCTTGTTTTGGCTTCTGTGTGCCCTGTCCTACTATGTGGCCTAGAAACTCGATTTCTGTGAAGCCAATTTCCATTTTTGTGGGTCGCGCTGTCAAGCCTGCGTTTTCTAGTCTATTTAGTACTTGCTCTAGTGCCTTGTTATGGTCTTTTATAGAACTGCCAAAGACGCATATGTCATCAAAAAAACTGACTGCATTTTTCTGCCCATCAAGAACCCTGCGCATGCAGCGTGCAAAAGTGGCTGGTGCATTACATAGCCCGAAAGGCATGTATTTAAATTGGTATAACCCCAAGTCAGTTTGAAATGCTGTATATTTTCTAGAGTTCCTATCAACCGGTATTTGCCAGTACCCTTTAACTAAATCAATTTTTGAGAAATACTTGGCGTTTCTTAGTTCCACGAACAAGTCTTCCTGGTTAGGAATCGGTTCTGCGTCCGACACGGTAATTGCATTTAATTTCCTATAGTCGATGCAGAATCGAGTGGATCCATCTTTTTTCTTTACTAACACGATAGGTGATGAATAAGAGGAGGATGACTTTTCTATGATGCCTTCTTTTTCCATCTCATGAACTTCCTTAATGATTGTCTCTTTCGATGAAAATGGTATTGGGTATGGTCTTACACATACGGGTTTATTATTAGTGACCTCAATGGAATGAGTAACTAGTGATGTCTTTCCTGGCTTATTGGTGATTGTGTCGGTGTATTTATGTAATATATCCACCAATATTTGCCTATCGTCCTGAGTGAGATCTGGATTGATCCTTACATCTTTGATAGTTTCAGTTTTCTCTATGGTTTGAGTCGTTACTGTATTTATAATACTTTCCTCGATGTCCTCCTCATTATCTTCTATTACTACTGCGTATGCCGCTAACGATTCCTTAATTTTTTTCTTCTCATTCATTTCTCTGCTGACCTTCTTAATATTTAGTTTCTGACTTGTTATTTTCCCTGTTCCTGGTCCCTTTTAAAATATTCCACTAACATATTTACATGGTAAGTCTTTCTCTTTCCTCTCATACGCACGAATGTCTCGTTCCTCGTCGTCTTTTTTTTTTTCTAGGTCTCGCCTATGTTCATTTTCTGCTTTTTCATCGGCTCGCCTATGCTCATCTTCTGCTTTTTTCCGTTCCTCTTCTGTTTTTTCTTGGGCTCGCCTATGCTCATCTACTGCTTTTTTCCGTTCCTCTTCTGTTTTTTCTTGGGCTCGCCAATGCTCATTTTCTGCTTTTTCATCGGCTCGCCTATGCTCATCTTCTGCGTTTTCCTTTGCTCGCTTATGCTCAGCTTCTGCTAATTCTAATTCTTCTAATTTCTTAACGGCATATTTTGTGATCTCTTTCCCTTCTAACCCTAAATCTGTTGCCTCCTGTCTAAGTTCTGCGATCGATTTCATTTTACTGGTTTCACTTCCCCACGTTATATGGTATTACTTTTACAAAAATGTATACTATACAACGAATAATGTTAATTTTGCTAACCAAAAACTAACCTGACAATTATATGGAACAATTTATATGGAAAAATCTGCTTACAATAGCATAATAAAATAAACAATATATTTAATTAATTTTAATTACCCGGTCTTGGAACAGCGTAGGTGGTTCAGTTCTTGCTACAGCAACCCAGTAGTGGTGGTGTCCAATGTCAGGTAACACCTCAGCAGTAGGGTACAATGTCAAAAAGTCTAAGAAACAGCAGCATATAGCAGTGTACAGGTACAGCACGTACAGGTACAGCGGTTAAGGGAACCTCAGGTACCCGAACAGCAAGTACTGGAACAGCAAGTCCTGGAACAGCAAGTACTGGAACTGCGGAACTGCAGCGGCTGGTGACAGGAACAACAGGAACAACAGGAACAACGGTATAGCAGCGGCTGATGACAGGAACAGCTGGCCTCAACAACAGCGATGTACAGTAACAGGACACGTAATCATCGGGAACAGGACCAGCAAGTAAAGGGAACATCAGGAACGGCGGCAGCAACGGGATACATGATCAGCGGGTACTGGGATCAGAGTAAAGCAGCGGCTGTTGACAGGATCAGCGGAACAGCAACGGTTGGTAACAGGATCAGTGGAACAGCAAGTTCTCGGCTACAGCGAGGTACGGGAACAGCAGGACAGCAACCTCAGTAATGGATTATATAATACCGCACAGCAATAACTATATAAATAATGTCATTGAACGTTATACATTTTGAAAAACCTGACGAGAATTCACTGTGGACGAAAATAGGCTTATTTGTTGGGTAAAGCTGAAATGAACCTTCAATAGTGACAGGTCTCATGTGAATCTGTGTGCTGTCTGTCTTTAGGTATTTCACAATTTCCTATAGACTGATCGCCGCAACACGGCTAGCTTTACCGGGCCACCACTGTGGCGAAAAGACACATTGCCTTGGCTGGTTCAGACGGGCTGGCTTCGACGGGCTGGCTTCGACGGGCCTGTGGGCGATGGTATGATGTACTATGGCTTCGACGGGCCTTCATTGTGGCGATGGTAGGATTTGATTATTAGGGTTGAGACGGCTTCGACGGGCTGGCTTCGACGGGCTGGCTTCGACGGGCTGGCTTCGACGGGCCCCCACTGTGGCGAAAAGTACGTTGTCTAGGAGATTAGGTCCCTTCTGTAGCCACAGAATATCGTTTCAGAGTCTACAACTCCGTTTCTTAAGCTTCTGGAAAGCTGGTACTTGTACATTTTCCTGGCTCCTATAAAGCCGATAGTTTAAAAGGAAAAACCACGCAACGTAGTTTAAGAGTCATCGAATATGTTTATTACTTGTTGAAAATATAAGTGTTCAAACACAGCACCTTCTATTGAATAGTCATGTGAAGTGACTAACAACTCCAATGGATACACAAAACAGCATCATAAAGTTATACGAAGTCCTCACTCCAAAAACACTCTGTCGAATCCACACGCAATAATAAATCGTTCTCCCCTAATAATAATCTGTCTCTCCTTTTATACCATTATTGCCCATGCACTCGTGATAACAAGAAAAATGTTCACATTCATTCACCACTCTAATGTTTTCCCAACTCACAACAAACACTTTCTCCCCTGGGTCCCCCCCCCTGCCAAGACGGTCATACTCGTGGGAAAATACAGCCAATACCACGAGCACTCACTTTCCGTCCCCCAAACATACACACAAAAAAGTAACCCCACAATCTGACCGTGACAGACCCTACGAACCTTTCTATACATCTGAAGATGGTTGGAGGCTTTGGTTGAGAAACGCGCTCCCCGTTATTTATATAATCAAACTCACGTAAAATGAGATCTAGACTAGAATATTTGGTACGAGACACGAACAATGACAATACATGTTTACTTCTAGACTTTATGCCTTAAGTATGATTCAAATCATGCCCCCAAAACTCGTTATTTCCATTTTAAAGTTAGCTTAATACATTACCCATCAATAAAATAAATAGTTGACGTAAGACCATTACTAAACTGATTACTTGTGTGTCTAACTCACCTCCCCCCCCCTTCCGTTTTATATCCCCCTCCCCCCAAAAAAACAAAAATAACCAAACAATATAATTTTGATTAACAACATTTTTCCGACCAATTTTAAATTTAAAGCCACGAAAGCTTAGAAATTATTTCAAAAATTAAATTTAAATACTTCTTTTTGTTTTCAAGGATCTGTTAAAAGAATCGCCGAATTAAATATTTAGGTTCCAATGAAAATTTTGTGAATCCCGAAAGATACAGACTGCTCCTTACCAGAGTAAGCAGAGAATCGTTATAATATAAAACCGTTTATATCTTTACGTTTCTCTCTATATACATATATATATATTCTCACTTGTCTGCAATTCCGGTTTCCGTGTGACTGCTACCACTGTTCACTTCACACAACTTAGACTACAGATGTGTGTTAATCTATCGTCAATTTTGAAATCAATCGTGTTGCGTTTTCTAACCGCAGGCTGTACACTAATCCGACTTGAGCGATACACTAGGCATATCCGAAGGGAATTTTTGTTTTAGCCAACGACAAACAAACCGAAATAAAATGCATGCTTTTCTGTACGATTATGTATGATTATGTATGATTATGTATGATTGATTTATAATTTTAAACTAAAAGAGCGTGATTCAAGTAATTAAATTATAGTATAATTATAATCTACCTAGTACTCGAAAAAAATAAAATCAGATACCAATTTAATAGGCATACAATCAAGGCGTCAATTTAAAGTCTACAATGCAAAGAACGCGAGTACATCCTTTGTGGGGTTAGCTGGCTAGAGTATCAATTATTTAAGGTTACATCCAGACTAAGTTTCGTCAATTTCTAAAATAACAAATAGATTTGAACTGACTTTAAAAAAAAATATCTTAAATATCAGTTGTTTGACGAAAAGTATTTTCAAACGAGAAATTCAAGAGCGAGCATAGCAGATGAAGGTTTTCTTTTTTACAAATGTAATTCGCTGGCAATAAAGTGCAATAATGATCGGGCATTTAAAATGTCTCATTTGCGTTAATTCATATGCAAATCTTTCTCCCAAATTATTCCGGGAGATGATCACCTTCAAAAAAAAAAATCAAATCAAAGTTATCTGAATAGAGAGAGATTGGGGGGGGGGGGGGCTCTTATGGGATTATATTTGTACACTTCACATCAGATGTGTGTCTCAACAGATTGAGTAGTGAAGCTCTCAAGACGTAAAAATGTCTATTTAAAAAAAAAATATCCCTTCATTTCTCCTATCAGCTCCCATAGTTCACCCCTTCTCCTATCATCGCTCATATATTTTCTTAACCCTTTAAATGTCCCTTTTTACAAGGGCGTATTTGCATTGTGAGGCCTTGCAATCTCAAAGGCGATCGCTCCATCAAGGCGACTCCATGTTGTTTTTCATGTTGATCTAGTTTAAGATAACGTTGGGAAAAAATGTATCGTCTTATTTGCGCGTCTTATTTGCGCGATGGATATCCGGGGGAATGAATAAATGCAATTATTGACACGCTTCATTCTGATATGTCAAAAACTGGGATTTGGGTAGAGGTATGATAAATATTTATAGCTCGATCATTTGATGACAGGAGGATACTATTTTCCTCTTAGCAGAAATCTGCAAGATCAGCAGTTCTAAATTGTTATGACAGTGTACTGGCTATTTTTGTTTCTTATTCTTATAAGCCGATATTCTTAGAGGGATCCCTGGCGAAATATCCTCATTAAGTTCAATTGGGTTCACCACCAGCGTGGAGGAGGGGGTGGTGTGCTGACGGGAAACAATATCAATCTTTAAATGATATGTGGCTGGACTGTGCACCCAAATACGCGTATCAACAATCTACTTGTATGCCATGTGGCTTGACTGTGTACCCGAACATCATCATCATCAACAGTGGCACTACAGCCCATGTAGCACCCTGGCCTGCTCCACCACACCCTTCCATTTGGATTGATCCATGGCTTTCCGCCTCCATGCGCAAAGCCACAACTGGTATATATCCATCTTAGTCTTGGTCGACCGGTGAGTCGTCTGCATGTATATTCCTTTTTCTGCTCTACTATACGGCATGCTTTCAATGATTTTTTTTATTGTTGTGACTATGACACCCGCGCAAATTTTCTAGTTAAATGTCTCGTGGCTAGACTGTGTATCCAAACACGCGTGTCAACCTTCTAGTTAATGACATTGCGGCTGTAGCGCATTCTGATTTTCCAAATCATCAGGAAAACCCACGCAGGTCTTGTCCACCAACCCCTACCAACCTAGAATGAGGGTTTGGCTAAAAGCCTGTCCTATGACAAATTTTCTACCAGGTATAAAAATTAGATGGTGCGAGATTTGTCGATGAACACAAATTATATTCGAAAAAGTCAACTTCAATTTGTCTGGGTTCCTCGTAATTAAATACGACTGCTAACTTTTCTTACTCAAATTCCCTTGTGCTAACAGCAGCAAGACTCCCGCATGATTACAACATTCCGTTGAGACCTATTATCACGTAGCAATTCCCAGCTGCCCAAAATTATCTTCGAATCATCGGATTTCCTCTCAATCCCATTTGCTAGATTGCCGCGCAGCTTCGTTTAGAAATAATCTTCTGTATGTTTCTGATTTATGTTTATTTGATTGATTTTCATAATCGACGAGCGATTTTGTTTTTGTTTTTTTCCTTTCAAAATTCTTACTTCAATGTATTTGGGAATAAGTAATTGTGTCTTATAAAACAATTAGTCCGTGTGCACTGTTAGTGTGTTCAAGTTCATATGAAATTTAAACCCTAAGCAGAGACGCTAGGATGATGCCATATTTTTTTACGGTGATGGAATAACTTAACGTACAGGTCGAACTACATGTTTAACTGGGTTACCGGAAATTTGATCGAAAGAAATTTCGTCGACGGGAAATTGATCGACCGAAATTTGATCGAACGGAAATTTGGTCGAATCTTTTTTTTCAGTTCAGACGTTAAAATTTTCGTAAAATTTCTTTTTGAACGCACTATACTATATAGTAAAACAAACTAAGGCATTCAAAAAGAAATTTGACGCAAAATTTTAACGTATAAACTAAAAAAATAATTCGACCGAATTTCCGTTCGACCAAATTTCCGTTCGATCAAATTTCCGTCGATCAATTTTCCGTGGACGAAATTTCTTTCGATCAAATTTCCGGATACGGTTTAACTGACTTAGATACATATAAGAAATAAAAGATTGACTCACCTTGACAAATGTTGATACCTAGATAAATGGTTCACGTTAAAACCACAAGAATAACCTACCCAGGTAGGACAATATAGTTAACTTACGTAGACATAGGTGGAACCAAAAAAATAACTTACCTAGATAATGTTATGACTATATTGTTCATGTACCTATATACAGTTACAACTGCACGTTAACCTGCCAAAAATACAGATATGGCTATGAAGTTAACTTACCTAGAAATAGGTAGGACGATACTTTGAACATGTAGGACTGCATGGTTAACTTACCTAGATACATGTAGGACGATGCTTTGAGCATGTAGGACTGCATGATTAACTTAACTAGGTACAGGTAGGATGATGCTTTGAGCATGTAGGACTGCATGATTAACTTAACTAGATACAGGTAGGATGATGCTTTGAGCATGTAGGACTGCATGATTAACTTAACTAGATACAGGTAGGATGATGCTTTGAGCATGTAGGACTGCATGATTAACTTACCTAGATACATGTAGGACGATGCTTTGAGCATGTAAGACTGCATGATTAACTTACCAAGATACAGATATGACGATGCTTTGAGCATGTAGGACTGCTTGGTTAACTTACCTAGATACAGGTAGGACGATGCTTTGAGCATGTAGGACTGCTTGGTTAACTTACCTAGATACAGGTAGGACGATACTTTGAGCATGTAGGACTGCATGATTAACTTAACTAGATACAGGTAGGACGATGCTTTGAGCATGTAGGACTGCATGGTTAACTTACCTAGATACATGTAGGACGATGCTTTGAGCATGTAGGACTGCATGATTAACTTAACTAGATACAGGTAGGACGATGCTTTGAGCATGTAGGACTGCATGATTAACTTACCTAGATACATGTAGGACGATGCTTTGAGCATATAATAATGCATGATTAACTTACCAAGATACAGATATGACGATGCTTTGAGCATGTAGGACTGCTTGGTTAACTTACCTAGATACAGGTAGGACGATGCTTTGAGCATGTAGGACTGCTTGGTTAACTTACCTAGATACAGGTAGGACGATGCTTTGAGCATGTAGGACTGCTTGGTTAACTTACCTAGATACAGGTAGGACGATACTTTGAGCATTTGTTTCCTCCTTAGAATGATGAAAGAAAACAGATTTCCCAGAGTTCCAATGACAATTAGTATTGGTGATACGTAAAGGTAGAGCATCTTTCGTATAGCGAACTCCGGATACTGAAAAACAAAATAAACATTTCGAATAGCGAACTCCAGATACTGGAATACAAATTAAACATTTCTTATAGCCATCTTAACATAAAAGGACGTGTGAGGTTAGATTTAAAAAAAAATATATATATAATGCAAAGTAAGCATATTGGAATAAGAGAGATGCAAATATTTCTTTGAGCATTCAATCAAAAATGGAATTAAATTCATGTATCTGTAATGGCAAACACCTGATACTGGTAATAAAAAAGGTAAACACTTTAGGTGAATAAAGAGAAACACAAAAATGTCACTAAAAATTCGTTTACTTATGACACCAAATATAATTTTCATATCATTTCCCAATTTAAGGACCAGACCTACCAGGAGGATATACCCCGAGTTAACAACAAAGAAAGGCACTACGCAAGTCACGTGTACCATTTCTTTATTGATGTTTACAAATATTTGGGATGGTAATTATCTAAATTAATTTTTTTTTCCGATCACAATACCGGTATGTTTTTGAAAACAAACATGAGTAAAAAAAAAAAATCTGCAAATTTGCAGATTTCACTATCTTATCTGTTAAAAATGCTTAAAATAAATAAATTTTTAAAAAGATATAATTTTTTTTTTTAAATTTAATAAACATATATATGTATACATATATATATTTTATTAAATTTAAAAAAAAGTTATATCTTTTTAAAAATCTATTATATATATATAATATTTATATATATATACACAGAAACAAATACATTAAATCTTATTTAATTTTGAATGAAAAAGGGTTCTTCTTAATAATAAAAATCATTCTCGTTAAAGGGTTGTCTTCATTGAGCGATTAAAAAAACAAAATGAGTGTAGCAGTGATTAAGGGTTGCGCTATGAGACGATGAAATGTATCAATAGCGATCACCGCATGTTTCAAAGCACTTTCAGAATTTGAAGGCTACGACAGACGACTTATTTATGCAGATCCACGCCGTGGACGCTAATACACCGAGGACACATGGGTGATAACTCTGTCATGACAAGTTGGGATTGTTGTTTTAACAACAGGAAATCAACACGGAAGGACAACCCCCCCCCCCCCCCCCTGCTTCCCCAACGGATTGAGCTCCCCAACAACTCAAGCTATATCTCACGATTTTTATTGAACTTTTTGGTCTTCTTCCTCTCTTTCTTAAAAACGCGTTGAGCTCTTCATTTTAACACATTTGCCTGATTACCTCCCCTGCAGGCATGAGACAAGGGAGCTGTAATAGAGGCTGAGATGAATTCAACTGCACGCAATGTAATATGTTGTTATGCTGACTATCTCGTGATAATGGGACGTTATTCATAAATTATTCTTTAAATCATTATTTTCTGGACAGGTGATCTAAAATGACTCCCGATTAAAATAGTAATGACATTTATTTACACATATTATAAAACAATACAATTTTTTAAAAAACCAACAACACGACTACTATTCCCATCGAGAATATATATATATGCCATAATAAAATATAAACGATGTCCTTAGAGAATATATATATATATATGCCATAATGATATATAAACAATGCCCTTAGAGCAAATATAGAAGCCACTGTTTTAATATATAATATATATCGATGGGACTAGAAGTTTAAAAAAAAAACCAACAACATGTTTTTGTAACCGTGTGTCCTCTATCATGGCTACCCAGGTCTACTGAGTCGGCGTCATCCAGACTGGGTGATTGCGCCGTATTAATGAGCTCATTTTTTTTTTCTAACGATGGTCAAACACGTGCTGATCAGAAAAAACAACAACATTTCTTTGGACAAGATGGCGGCAAGAACTGTTTCGAAATTACTATTAAAATAACTAGAATTTATTTCAAGCAATTTTCTAACCTAACGCACCAAAAGATATATGCGATTCTTACTCCTCATCCGGGTAAGAAGACGACATAATGGTCGGCGCAGGTAGTTGAGAGACCTGTCTAATGACATCCCTCATCTCTCCTCTCTCCAGCCTCATCCCTCCACGCCTCTCATCCCATGATTAGTTCACCAATGGATTTGATTAATATGTGCATTGACAAGAAAACTGTATATTGTGCGCTATTTTTACATGCTCATTTCCGGTCGGCGCCCGGAGAAGCTGATTATTTCCACACCTTCCGCCACAGTCATTCAACCACACCTCCCACAAATACACACACCACCCAAATTCAAGTATTTGAAGAAACAAAATCTATACCTTTTTGGTGGTACGTTTAAAGGAATGCAAAAAAAAGTGTGGACAAAAAAAGCCTGGCAGATTGTTCATTTGACTGGAAAAGTTAATGCGATCAAGACATTGCCAACGTTGGATTGCTGTGTTTTTAGTTACCAGCCTTAACTCTATCTTTGTGCGTGTTAACAGACAATTGAAAAAAAAAAAATTCTAACCAAAGATTATTCTGAATATTCTTTGGTTCAGCTGTGTGTTATAGAGAAAATATAAGATTAGTTATTTGATCATACCCTGCTTTGCAACAAAGTTAAGTTGCGACAAGGTTTTCTAAATTGGTATTGAAAAATTCGGTTGCAATTTTTTTTATGGGGGTGGGGGGGGATAGGGTAGAGTTATGTTGGGTTTCTGTGCGGGGGTCGGGGATGTAGTTTGTAAAGAAGCGTTTGGAAGACATTGATTGGAATCAGGACCGTGTAAATGAAAGGCTTCTCCCGGGGCGTAGTCTAAAAATCCTCCTCCCTCCCCGCAGGTTTAATCAATAAATCATATAGGCATGATGTACAAGACTATTTGTGTGTTAGAATATTTTACGATTATTGCTCCCCTTAGGCTGGCGCTCTTGGTGGTCTCCCCCTTCACTCACCCCCTTTATTTGCACGGGCCTTCTACAAATCGTTCCTTTAGGCAATTGAAATTATTGCTTAATTCAGCATCGCATATAAGTACTGCTTTATTATGAAATCCATTTTCTATCCTTTTAAATGTAATAAGTACTTGTAGCAGACTTACTCATAAAAACCAGATTGGGTGTTCCTTAAATGTATTTATTGTGTTAAGTTGGAGCAAGACAGCGATTCAAACAGCTACTCTTTTGAAACACGAAATGCTATAAAGATAACATTGCCTTAACTAACACGTGCACCATAACGATAAGGTGTACCATAATTATAAGGTGTTCCATTTTTACAAGGAGTACCATAATTAGCAGGTGTACCTTGTACCATATCTATAAGCTGTATCATAATTATAAGTAGTATCATAGCTATAAATTGCAACATAATTATTAGGTGTATTATAATTAGTAGGAGTGCCATATTGATCAATTGTACCATAATTATCAATTGTACCATAATTATAAATTGTACCATAATTTATAGGGAAATAAAGGCTTCCATCAATACATATAAAAATTACAAATCAAATCTTAAAGCCAAACCAAATTCATCTGAACAATCTTGAAATTCGATTATTATATTATTGTTTCCCGCAATACTTAAACAGAGGACACTAAATTTAATGGCCAAGTTAAAAAAAAGGAAATAAAAGTGAATTACTTGATTTAACTGAAAATGTCATTAGAAATTTGATTGGAGGCAATATTTATTGCTTATTCTTAGCGGGACGAGGTAGATTCAATAAAAAAAAACCATACATATATCAAAGTTCAGAGGAAAGTCGATTATTTGAAATAATTGGCACAGGTGCTTTTCAGCGTAACCATTTCTTTCCGGTTATTCCCAGGGAAAGCTTACCTTAAAGAATTCGGTGTAAAGAATACAAAACATTCTTATCGTATACACCTACGCAGTGGCGTAGTGAGGGGGCAGAGGGGCATCATGCCACGGGCGCTACTCACAAAGGGGCGCCAAATGGTATATTTTACTATAATATTGTATGGTTTTCGAATAGGGGGGGGCGCTAAAAAGGTATTGGGGGCGCTAAAAAGGTATTGTGCCCCGGGTGCGAGTTAAGCTCGCTACGCTACTGCACCTACAGTGCTCTATTTATAGAGTTTAATGAAAAAAAATCATCGATTTTCCGTTGTTGACAAATTCTATTTTACCAGGATTGTGCGCAGGGGTAGGAATTGGTTTCAGGTGTTTATTTATACGTCACTATTCAGAGCCATGCACATTGCAAAAGTATGATATTTAAAAATGAAAAAATAAACCTCGGCTGTTCTTATAACTGACTTTATGGATAATTACATTCTACTCTACATGTAATTTTACTCAAACGTTTTATGAAAAAAGACAGGCATACGGAGAGCCAAAAAAAAAAACGATAGAGGAGTAAGAAAGTGAGGTGGAAATAGAAAAGGAGAAATAGAGAGAGAGAGAAAGAGAGAGAGAGAAAGAGAGAGAGAGAGAAAGAGAGAGAGAGAGAAAGAGAGAGAAAGAGAGAGATAGAGAGAAAGAGAGAGAGAGAGAAAGAGAGAGAGAGCAAGACAAATAAAGAGCGATGAGGCGGATAGAATCCGAAAAAAGAGCTTTAAGGAGAGAGTGATAAAAAGGAGAGGTACCAAGTGAAAGAGTGTGAGTATATCTGAAAAGGTAAAGACAGAAAGAGAAAATGATTTTGGATAAGGAGAGAAAGAGAGAGAGAGATGGAGAGAAAGAGAGGATGAAAAAAAAGAGTTATATAGAAAGAAAGAAATCGAGAGAGATTGGTGGAGATCGAGAGAGAGAGAGAGAGAGGGAAAGAGAGAGCTCTCGAGAGAGAGGGAAAGAGAGAGATCGAGAGAGATAGAAATCTAGAGAGAGAGAGAGAGATAAATACATAGTGAGATCGAGGTATAGATATACAAAAGATGACGTAGCTACTACGCCTGAACAAAAATTGAATGTCACCGGAGTTCACTCTCTTGAGATCGGCTAACCAGAGTGCCATCCCTTATCTGTCACTTTCTCAACGGGGGATTACTAAAAGGTACACTCGGTCTCGAGAGAGTTAAGATATATATTTATAATTAAACAATACCATTCGTCCCCCCACACACATACGCATACACTTTTTCTCCAATTCCAGAGCTACGACGGACACCCAAACCCTAATTGGAGAATTGTCATCATTATCGAAAACAAAATGGCACGGGACTGCCTATAAGCAAAACCAAAATAATAAAAGGCAAAGTATCACATGTCTTTCAGGTCCATTTCGACATTTTCGCTGCTCTCTTGTGTCTTCTTACAGAAAGCCATTCAATTTTTTTTCAAATATGTCTTCTGATCTTCGTCTGATCTGAGATGATGATAGACTCGTCTTGATATTCGCAAAGTTCCGTTACAACGTCATGAGATCAAAGAAACCACCTTGCAGCTGAGATGAGCAGCTTGAGAACACATTGATATTAAATTCTTTCTTTAAAGATGATGTTTTACACCTGGGCACTTACTTGTTCTATTTATAACTAATCATAACCTCGAGCAGCCATTTAAAAAAATAAAAGATGTAGGATATAATGAAAAAAAAAAAGGGTATGGGAAGTGGGGGTGGGGTGCTGCCATTCCATATTGGTGTTTGATCTATTTGCTAGATTTCAGATCAAAGTTGATCTCAACAGGGTAGAATGTATTTACATCATGTGAATGGAGGCTCGGGTGATGCAAGGTTTTAAAAAATGTGTCAAATTAAAATAACATATATGACAATGAGCCAGGCTGACCGTAACGCCAAAGAGACGAAAATATTGAAAAAAGTTCGGATCATAAAAAAAAAAAACAATCTTAGCCGAATACATTTATATGCGCAAAAAAATATTATATATCCGCATTTATTTTAATACAAATTTAATTATTAATATTATAAATTGCAAATACATTTAAAGTAACAACTAAGGAACTATTTTAAGAATTTTATCCGAATGTCAAAGTTATGAAAAAAAATTAATAAAAGAAGAATGATCTAAGAATTCCATTAATTATTTCTTTTTGAACGCACTATACTATGTAGTAAAATAAAATAATGCGTTCAAAAAGAAATTTGACGAAAAATATCTACGTGTGAACTGAAACAAAGCTTTGACGGAATTCACGTCGATCAATTTTCCGTCGATGAAATTTCTTTGAAACAAATTTCCGGGTACGGCCCAAAAGATGCGGCACGCCTGTAAAGTGGTTGCCAGGGGCCATATAAGATCGCCAGCTCGGCTCCAGAAAAATAATGCGATATTTCAGTTACGTTAGGCTGCGTTTTTTAAAATTTGTTGTAAAATCACGTTAACTGCTGGCATCAAATGAACTTTAAATGAATCAATATTTTTATCATTACAAATTTAAAAAAAAAAGAAGATTTTTGTTGTTTTTGTTCACTGATACGCGTGCGCAATAATGATGTCCCTGCCCCGGGTGCCAACAGCCGGTAGTTACGGCATTTCGTGATCGTTTATTGGTGCTAGCGCTGCACGGTTCTCTTACATTGGTAGTTGGTATATGTGGTGCTGCTGCATTGGTTTCTGAAATATATGGTGCCGTTACATGAGATCCGGGTAAGTGGGGGTTTCGGTACACCTGGGGGGGGGGGGCTGGCACATGGGATCGAGGTATATAAGGGTTCTGGTACAACTGGTTCTGTAGCATATAATGTATTGCTGGTATGCATTAAGCTTGTTATGTAGTCCTGATATCTGTGGTGCTGGTATTTTTTGTGTTTGTTTTCGTGTGCAAGGGGGTATATATGGCTGTGGTAGATTAAGTTTCCTGCTTAATTGAAAGGTGCTAATTGCTTGAAATCGATCTAAGATCGTTACAGTAAAATATCTCTGAACAGAGATCACATTGTTTTTCCAATACTTTGTACATCACGATTTCGAGCTAAAATCGTACACACGTTTTTTTTTTTTTTTTTTTTTTTTCTATAATGAATAGAAAAAAAAAAAACGTGTGTACGATTTTAGCTCGAAATCGTGATGTACAAAGTATTGGAAAAACAATGTGATCTCTCTGAACAGAGCTAAAATCGTACACACGTTTTTTTTTCTATTCATTATACATTTACGTCCGTCCTCTTGCAATTTTTGAAGAAGGTAAGGGTGGGGTGTGGGGGGAAACAAATATAATTTTTTTTTTACCAACTTTGAAATTTTTATTTCCTCCGCCGAAAGCATTTCTGTGTCAAGCAGCAAAGTTATAAAAGTAATTTTAAGGTTTAGTTTTTAAACAAATATATGAAACAATTATGATTTATTTTTAAAAGCGCTCATGCCTTAAAATATATATATTTTTTTTATTAATAAATCAGTATTTTACATTTCTCTTCACTTGTGGGCCATTCATACATTATATACAATAAAAGTGCAGAAAGTGTTCAGGATTTTTAGGTGGGTCTAAACAAAATTCCGACCAACCTAAAAAAAAAAAAAAAAAAAATTATTTTCTTCGGGCCTTATTAAAAAAAAAAAACAAACAGAAAAATAAGAAATGGAATGTAATTTCATACGCTTAAAAATCACCAATGCTACCCATTGCTACAATAATAGTTCATTTGACGTTTCTATCTCTGAGCTACACGACACCTTCGGTCTCAGAAATATGACTCCAGGTCTGCGCTCTTTTGAATTTTTAGATTCTTATATTTTTATTTTTATGAATCTTGACTGGTTTCGCTGCACCCAGCATTTCTGTTACGTGACGTGATGGGCGTGATATTGTTGTGGCCGCTGCTGTTGTTTTAGTACCTGTTGCTGTCGTTGTGAAGTTTATCGTGTTTGTATACATGCATCCCCCTCCCCCTGTTGTGTTTTTTTATTAGTGAGTCGATCTCGGGCATTAAAAAAAAAAAGGGGGGGGGGGTTGGGGGTAGAGGAAGGTGGGGGTAAAACTGGAAGTGAATCTTTTTCGTTGGCGGTTTGAGGTTTTGGGTTGAGAGTAATTTTTTTTTTGTTTGGGTCAAATGTAGTTGAGGTCTTCTCGTAATAATCATAATAAAGTTCATATGAAAAATAGCGCTTCATCCCCAAAGGCTCGAAGCGCGGTACAAAAACAAAGCTGGGAGTTAATAACTAGCTGAAAAAGATGGTAGACAACTTCACCCCATAAGGTGTATGCGAAATAGATGAGTTTTTTAATTTGTCGTACTACAATCATTGGTGGTGATGCGGGCTTGGGCTGTTCGCCCCGGACGGCACTTCTTCTTTTTATTAAGGGAGTGGCAATTTCAGCCAACTGCCGAGTCTTTAGTGTGGGAAGGGGCGGCAAGGGCAATATTGCCTCGCCAAGGGCACAACCAACCAGGGCCGACCCTAAGAATTGTAGGGCCCTATGCGAAACCGATTGCGCGGGGCCCATTCTGGGTAGAGGATTAGGATAATAAGTGAAAATTAAGATTTTGTATTAGAAAATAAATTCGGGACGGGGCCTATGAAAGTGCGGGGCCCACTGCGGCCGCATAGGTTGTAGTGGCATAAGGCCGGCCCTGCAACCAACCCTAGCTACGCCACTGATTACTAAAGAGAGGGATAGAGCGAGAAAGATAGAGATTTACTGAGCTCGCGGGGAGTGGTTGGTTTGAAGAGAGCATCAATGATACCACATAAATAGATTGTAGCTAAACCATGATGCTATAATTGATGCACACAATATAGGATCGCGTTAATATCAGTGTTCGCATTAATTTGGGGTTCTACCATATTACATGCGAATAGAGTTTGGGATTTAAAAAAAAAATCTCTTGTTTCTGTTGAGAAAATTAGCGCCGTCAGACCCGTTTAAGTGGATGTCAGATTATGTTGCATTAGAATATATGTTTAAATACTTTTTTTTACTTCCGATTACTTGAAAATAATAATTCACGTTGGAATGAGTATTTAAAATGTTCTGAGCCATTTCACCACCACTTTCTATCCACTGAGCCATTTTACGACCACTTTCCATCCCATGAGGTCTTTGCCGACCACGTTCCCTTCACTTGACCATTTCACGATCACGTTCCATCCAATGAGTCTTTTCACGACCATGTTACATCAACTGAGCCATTTGACGACAACGTTCCATTCACTGAGCAATTTCACGAAAACCTTCCATCCACTGAGCCATTTCACGACCATGTTCCATCCACTGAGCCATTTAAGTAAAACTTTCCATCCACTGAGCCATTTCATTACCACGTTCCATCCACTGAGCCATTTCACGACAACATTCCATTCACTGAGCCTTTTCACGACCACGTTCCATCCACTGAACTATTTCACGACCACGTTCCATCCATTGAACTATTTCACGACCACGTTCCATCCATTGAACTATTTCACGACCACGTTCTATCCATTGAACTATTTCACGACCACGTTCCATCCATTGAACTATTTCACGACCACGTTCCATCCATTGAACTATTTCACGACCACGTTCCATCCACTGAGCCATTTCACGACAACCTTCCATTCACTGAGCCTTTTCACGACCACGTTCCATCCATTGAACTATTTCACGACCACGTTCCATCCATTGAACTATTTCACGACCACGTTCCATCCATTGAACTATTTCACGACCACGTTCCATCCATTTAACTATTTCACGACCACGTTCCATCCATTGAAATATTTCACGACAACGTTCCATCCACTGAACTATTTCACGACCACGTTCCATCCATTGAACTATTTAACGACCACGTTCCATCCATTGAACTATTTCACGACCACGTTCCATCCATTGAACTATTTCACTACCACGTTCCATCCATTGAACTATTTCACGACCACGTTTCATCCATTGAACTATTTCACGACCACGTTCTATCCATTGAACTATTTCACGACCACGTTCCATCCATTGAACTATTTCACGACCACGTTCCATCCATTGAACTATTTCACGACCACGTTCCATCCATTGAACTATTTCACGACCACGTTCCATCCACTGAGCCATTTCACGACAACCTTCCATTCACTGAGCCTTTTCACGACCACGTTCCATCCATTGAACTATTTCACGACCACGTTCCATCCATTGAACTATTTCACGACCACGTTCCATACATTGAACTATTTCACGACCACGTTCCATCCATTGAACTATTTCACGACCACGTTCCATCCATTGAAATATTTCACGACCACGTTCCATCCATTGAACTATTTCACGACCACGTTCCATCCATTAAACTATTTCACGACCACGTTCCATCCATTGAACTATTTCACGACCACGTTCCATCCATTGAACTATTTCACTACCACGTTCCATCCATTGAACTATTTCACGACCACGTTTCATCCATTGAACTATTTCACGACCACGTTCTATCCATTGAACTATTTCACGACCACGTTCCATCCATTGAACTATTTCACGACCACGTTCCATCCATTGAACTATTTCACGACCACGTTCCATCCATTGAACTATTTCACGACCACGTTCCATCCATTGAACTATTTCACGACCACGTTCCATCCACTGAGCCATTTCACGACAACCTTCCATTCACTGAGCCTTTTCACGACCACGTTCCATCCATTGAACTATTTCACGACCACGTTCCATCCATTGAACTATTTCACGACCACGTTCCATCCATTGAACTATTTCACGACCACGTTCCATCCATTGAACTATTTCACGACCACGTTCCATCCATTGAACTATTTCACGACCACGTTCCATCCATTGAACTATTTCACGACCACGTTCCATCCATTGAACTATTTCACGACCACGTTCCATCCATTGAACTATTTCACGACCACGTTCCATCCATTGAACTATTTCACGACAACCTTCCATTCACTGAGCCATTTCACGACAACTTTCCATCCACTGAGCCATTTCACGACAACCTTCCATTCACTGAGCCATTTCACGACAACTTTCCATCCACTGAGCCATTTCACGACAACTTTCCATACACTGAGCCATTTCACGACAACTTTCCATCCACTGAGCCATTTCATGACAACTTTCCATCCACTGAGCCATTTCACGACAACCTTCCATTCACTGAGCCAAAGCGAAATGAGAGTGTGGAATCACACATTTTATAAATAAGTGACTGCTTCAACTAATAAAAAAAATATTTCCCCCCAATAACTTGCCTCTTTTTTAATCACCCACCTTTAAAACCTCAACGAATGGATTTTTTTCTCTTTATAAACTTTACTTGTCTGTGGAGCAAGAAAATTTTACATTTAACTAAAGAACAAAAACAAAAGAAAATGAATGACTTTTTCCTGTTTTGTCATTAAATTTATCATGACCTGATGATCGGATAATGTCTTTATGGGACAAGTGGGATTTTATCGTTTGCTAATGGATATTGATCATATGTCCATATACATTGAATGTTTTTCTAAACATATAAAAAAAATATTTGTATGCAGTGGCACTTCTAGGAGATATATAAGTTTGTAATGCAATTTAAAAAAAAAAAAAATTATATATGTTTCTTCCAATATTACATTTCTATTTTTAAAATACTAAATCGAAAGAAACTGTGAGGGATAATTATGCACTTCCTCCTTCCTCTTTATTACGCCCATGACTAATAACCGAATAAAAAAATAAACTGATGTTGTTGTGTCTTTGAACGCCAAAACAACATGACCAGTCTGATTGTTGTATGTGATAGACCAGGGGTGGGCAAACTACGGCCCGCGGGCCGCATGCGGCCCGGCAACTGATATTATGTGGCCCTCGAAGGCATTTAGAAATTTTAAAAAATTACTATGTTTTTAAGTTATTTTGTTGAATTTTACAGAATTTCATGCACCGTTATGATTTTTAAAACAAATATTTTTCTAATTTTCTTTTTTTTTAAACAGTCCTTGACCTTTGTCATGTAATGCTAAAATGCGAAACTACCGATTTTAATATAGGGAAATGTTTATCGATATTTAAAAATTGGACATAATATTCATCTGCCCCC
Source organism: Omphiscola glabra (assembly GCA_964017045.1). Taxonomy (NCBI): domain Eukaryota; kingdom Metazoa; phylum Mollusca; class Gastropoda; family Lymnaeidae; genus Omphiscola; species Omphiscola glabra. Next base: position 25,584,858 of record OZ024800.1, on the reverse strand, counting down.
CAATAGCTTTACCTTTGTCAATGTGGCCCTCCGCACAAAAAGTTTGCCCACCCCTGTGATGGACGGTGAATTTAGCTCCTGCCAAAAACAAATATTACAACCAGACCACCGCGATTTTTGTACGCGCGTATCTGATCCCCAGCCACTACGGTCCCTTGGTGCTTTGATCACATCTTGGTAAAATGCCATTTTTTTGTTTTTTAAAAAAATCGGTAGCTGTCCACACGCAACTTAAAAGTACAAGATGTCCAAAACAAGTAGCTGTAATTATTCTGAAACAACGTGTAGAGCTTTTAAATAAATTATCGTTGTTGGATTGAAAATAGTATTTTTTTAAACTTGTTTTTTTAATTAAAAAAAACAATCAACATTTATCTTGTTTATAACTTAGATACGACCCATTCAGACTCGCATGACGTGTAAATGATGTTTACCAAAGTGGAAAAACACATACAAGATTTTTTTATAATTTGGACAAACACGTAAAAAATGATTTTTTATTGTGATAAACACGTTAATGTGTTCTCTAATTAGCACGGAACGCGGAGGAAGACTCCGTTCAGGTTGTAACAATAAGAAATATGCAAGGAGTAGAGAAACACCTGATAAAGTACAGCCCAGAGAAGAAGACGGTTGAAACAATAAGAACTATGCAAGGAGAAGAGAAACACCTGATAATGTATAGCCCAGAGAAGAAGCAAGGAGTAGAGAAACACGTGATGAAGTACAGCCCAGAGAGGAAGCAAGGAGTAGAGAAACACCTGATAAAGTACAGCCCAGAGAAGAAGCAAGAAGTAGAGAAACACCTGATAAAGTACAGCCCAGAGAAGACGCAAGAAGTAGAGAAACACCTGATGAAGTACAGCCCAGAGAAGAAGCAAGAAGTAGAGAAACACCTGATAAAGTACAGCCCAGAGAAGAAGCAAGGAGTAGAGAAACATCTGATAAAGTATAGCCCAGAGAAGAAGCAAGGAGTAGAGAAACACCTGATAAAGTACAGCCCAGAGAAGACGCAAGAAGTAGAGAAACACCTGATAAAGTATAGCCCAGAGAAGAAGCAAGGAGTAGAGAAACACCTGATAAAGTACAGCCCAGAGAAGACGCAAGAAGTAGAGAAACACCTGAGAAAGTATAGCCCAGAGAAGAAGCAAGGAGTAGAGAAACACCTGATAAAGTACAGCCCAGAGAGGACGCAAGAAGTAGAGAAACACCTGATAAAGTATAGCCCAGAGAAGAAGCAAGGAGTAGAGAAACACGTGATGAAGTACAGCCCAGAGAGGAAGCAAGAAGTAGAGAAACACCTGATAAAGTATAGCCCAGAGAAGAAGCAAGGAGTAGAGAAACACCTGATAAAGTACAGCCCAGAGAAGAAGCAAGAAGTAGAGAAACACCTGATAAAGTATATCCCAGAGAAGAAGCAAGGAGTAGAGAAACACGTGATGAAGAACAGCCCAGAGAGGAATCAAGAAGTAGAGAAACACCTGATAAAGTATAGCCCAGAGAAGACGCAAGGAGTAGAGAAACACGTGATGAAGTACAGCCCAGAGAGGAAGCAAGAAGTAGAGAAACAGCTGATAAAGTATAGCCCAGAGAAGAAGCAAGGAGTAGAGAAACACCTGATAAAGTACAGCCCAGAGAAGAAGCAAGAAGTAGAGAAACACCTGATAAAGTACAGCCCAGAGAGGAAGCAAGAAGTAGAGAAACACCTGATAAAGTACAGCCCAGAGAAGACGCAAGAAGTAGAGAAACACCTGATAAAGTATAGCCCAGAGAAGACGCAAGAAGTAGAGAAACACCTGATAAAGTATAGCCCAGAGAAGAAACAAGGAGTAGAGAAACACCTGATAAAGTACAGCCCAGAGAAGACGCAAGAAGTAGAGAAACACCTGATAAAGTATAGCCCAGAGAAGAAGCAAGGAGTAGAGAAACACCTGATAAAGTACAGCCCAGAGAAGACGCAAGAAGTAGAGAAACACCTGATAAAGTATAGCCCAGAGAAGAAACAAGGAGTAGAGAAACACCTGATAAAGTACAGCCCAGAGAAGACGCAAGAAGTAGAGAAACACCTGATAAAGTATAGCCCAGAGAAGAAGCAAGGAGTAGAGAAACACCTGATAAAGTACAGCCCAGAGAAGACGCAAGAAGTAGAGAAACACCTGATAAAGTATAGCCCAGAGAAGAAGCAAGGAGTAGAGAAACACGTGATGAAGTACAGCCCAGAGAGGAAGCAAGAAGTAGAGAAACACCTGATAAAGTATAGCCCAGAGAAGAAGCAAGGAGTAGAGAAACACCTGATAAAGTACAGCCCAGAGAAGAAGCAAGAAGTAGAGAAACACCTGATAAAGTATAGCCCAGAGAAGAAGCAAGGAGTAGAGAAACACGTGATGAAGTACAGCCCAGAGAGGAAGCAAGAAGTAGAGAAACACCTGATAAAGTATAGCCCAGAGAAGACGCAAGGAGTAGAGAAACACGTGATGAAGTACAGCCCAGAGAGGAAGCAAGAAGTAGAAAAACACCTGATAAAGTATAGCCCAGAGAAGAAGCAAGGAGTAGAGAAACACCTGATAAAGAACAGCCCAGAGAAGAAGCAAGAAGTAGAGAAACACCTGATAAAGTACAGCCCAGAGAGGAAGCAAGAAGTGGAGAAACACCTGATAAAGTACAGCCCAGAGAAGAAGCAAGAAGTAGAGAAACACCTGATAAAGTACAGCCCAGAGAAGACGCAAGAAGTAGAGAAACACCTGATAAAGTACAGCCCAGAGAAGAAGCAAGAAGTAGAGAAACACCTGATAAAGTACAGCCCAGAGAAGAAGCAAGGAGTAGAGAAACATCTGATAAAGTATAGCCCAGAGAAGAAGCAAGGAGTAGAGAAACACCTGATAAAGTACAGCCCAGAGAAGACGCAAGAAGTAGAGAAACACCTGATAAAGTATAGCCCAGAGAAGAAGCAAGGAGTAGAGAAACACCTGATAAAGTACAGCCCAGAGAAGACGCAAGAAGTAGAGAAACACCTGAGAAAGTATAGCCCAGAGAAGAAGCAAGGAGTAGAGAAACACCTGATAAAGTACAGCCCAGAGAGGACGCAAGAAGTAGAGAAACACCTGATAAAGTATAGCCCAGAGAAGAAGCAAGGAGTAGAGAAACACGTGATGAAGTACAGCCCAGAGAGGAAGCAAGAAGTAGAGAAACACCTGATAAAGTATAGCCCAGAGAAGAAGCAAGGAGTAGAGAAACACCTGATAAAGTACAGCCCAGAGAAGAAGCAAGAAGTAGAGAAACACCTGATAAAGTATAGCCCAGAGAAGAAGCAAGGAGTAGAGAAACACGTGATGAAGTACAGCCCAGAGAGGAAGCAAGAAGTAGAGAAACACCTGATAAAGTATAGCCAAGAGAAGACGCAAGGAGTAGAGAAACACGTGATGAAGTATAGCCCAGAGAAGAAGCAAGAAGTAGAGAAACACCTGATAAAGTATAGCCCAGAGAAGACGCAAGGAGTAGAGAAACACGTGATGAAGTAAAGCCCAGAGAAGAAGCAAGAAGTAGAGAAACACCTGATAAAGTATAGCCCAGAGAAGACGCAAGGAGTAGAGAAACACCTGATAAAGTACAGCCCAGAGAAGAAGCAAGGAGTAGAGAAACATCTGATAAAGTACAGCCCAGAGAGGAAGCAAGAAGTAGAAAAACACCTGATAAAGTATAGCCCAGAGAGGAAGCAAGGAGTAGAGAAACATCTGATAAAGTACAGCCCAGAGAGGAAGCAAGGAGTAGAGAAACATCTGATAAAGTACAGCCCAGAGAAGAAGCAAGGAGTAGAAAAACACCTGATAAAGTATAGCCCAGAGAAGAAGCAAGGAGTAGAGAAACATCTGATAAAGTACAGCCCAGAGAAGAAGCAAGAAGTAGAGAAACATCTGATAAAGTACAGCCCAGAGAAGAAGCAAGGAGTAGAAAAACACCTGATAAAGTACAGCCCAGAGAAGAAGCAAGAAGTAGAGAAACACCTGATAAAGTATAGCCAAGAGAAGACGCAAGAAGTAGAGAAACACCTGATAAAGTATAGCCCAGAGAAGAAGCAAGAAGTAGAGAAACATCTGATAAAGTACAGCCCAGAGAAGAAGCAAGGAGTAGAGAAACATCTGATAAAGTACAGCCCAGAGAAGAAGCAAGGAGTAGAGAAACATCTGATAAAGTACAGCCCAGAGAAGAAGCAAGGAGTAGAGAAACATCTGATAAAGTATAGCCCAGAGAAGAAGCAAGGAGTAGAGAAACATCTGATAAAGTATAGCCCAGAGAAGAAGCAAGGAGTAGAGAAACATCTGATAAAGTATAGCCCAGAGAAGAAGCAAGGAGTAGAGAAACATCTGATAAAGTACAGCCCAGAGAAGAAGCAAGGAGTAGAGAAACATCTGATAAAGTACAGCCCAGAGAAGAAGCAAGGAGTAGAGAAACATCTGATAAAGTACAGCCCAGAGAAGACGCAAGGAGTAGAGAAACATCTGATAAAGTATAGCCCAGAGAGGAAGCAAGGAGTAGAGAAACATCTGATAAAGTACAGCCCAGAGAAGAAGCAAGGAGTAGAGAAACATCTGATAAAGTACAGCCCAGAGAAGAAGCAAGGAGTAGAGAAACATCTGATAAAGTACAGCCCAGAGAAGAAGCAAGGAGTAGAGAAACATCTGATAAAGTACAGCCCAGAGAAGAAGCAAGGAGTAGAGAAACATCTGATAAAGTACAGCCCAGAGAAGAAGCAAGGAGTAGAGAAACATCTGATAAAGTACAGCCCAGAGAAGAAGCAAGGAGTAGAGAAACATCTGATAAAGTACAGCCCAGAGAAGAAGCAAGGAGTAGAGAAACATCTGATAAAGTACAGCCCAGAGAAGAAGCAATGAGTAGAGAAACATCTGATAAAGTACAGCCCAGAGAAGACGCAAGGAGTAGAGAAACATCTGATAAAGTACAGCCCAGAGAAGACGCAAGAAGTAGAGAAACACCTGAGAAAGTATAGCCCAGAGAAGAAGCAAGGAGTAGAGAAACACCTGATAAAGTACAGCCCAGAGAGGACGCAAGAAGTAGAGAAACACCTGATAAAGTATAGCCCAGAGAAGAAGCAAGGAGTAGAGAAACACGTGATGAAGTACAGCCCAGAGAGGAAGCAAGAAGTAGAGAAACATCTGATAAAGTACAGCCCAGAGAAGAAGCAAGGAGTAGAGAAACATCTGATAAAGTACAGCCCAGAGAAGAAGCAAGGAGTAGAGAAACATCTGATAAAGTACAGCCCAGAGAAGAAGCAAGGAGTAGAGAAACATCTGATAAAGTACAGCCCAGAGAAGAAGCAAGGAGTAGAGAAACATCTGATAAAGTACAGCCCAGAAAAGACGCAAGGAGTAGAGAAACATCTGATAAAGTACAGCCCAGAGAAGACGCAAGAAGTAGAGAAACACCTGAGAAAGTATAGCCCAGAGAAGAAGCAAGGAGTAGAGAAACACCTGATAAAGTACAGCCCAGAGAGGACGCAAGAAGTAGAGAAACACCTGATAAAGTATAGCCCAGAGAAGAAGCAAGGAGTAGAGAAACACGTGATGAAGTACAGCCCAGAGAGGGAGCAAGAAGGAGAGAAACACCTGATAAAGTATAGCCCATAGAAGAAGCAAGGAGTAGAGAAACACCTGATAAAGTACAGCCCAGAGAAGAAGCAAGAAGTAGAGAAACATCTGATAAAGTATAGCCCAGAGAAGAAGCAAGGAGTAGAGAAACACGTGATGAAGTATAGCCCAGAGAAGAAGCAAGAAGTAGAGAAACACCTGATAAAGTATAGCCCAGAGAAGACGCAAGGAGTAGAGAAACACGTGATGAAGTACAGCCCAGAGAAGAAGCAAGAAGTAGAGAAACACCTGATAAAGTATAGCCCAGAGAAGACGCAAGGAGTAGAGAAACACCTGATAAAGTACAGCCCAGAGAAGAAGCAAGGAGTAGAGAAACATCTGATAAAGTACAGCCCAGAGAGGAAGCAAGAAGTAGAAAAACACCTGATAAAGTATAGCCCAGAGAGGAAGCAAGGAGTAGAGAAACATCTGATAAAGTACAGCCCAGAGAGGAAGCAAGGAGTAGAGAAACATCTGATAAAGTACAGCCCAGAGAAGAAGCAAGGAGTAGAAAAACACCTGATAAAGTACAGCCCAGAGAAGAAGCAAGGAGTAGAGAAACATCTGATAAAGTACAGCCCAGAGAAGAAGCAAGGAGTAGAGAAACATCTGATAAAGTACAGCCCAGAGAAGAAGCAAGGAGTAGAGAAACATCTGATAAAGTACAGCCCAGAGAGGAAGCAAGGAGTAGAGAAACATCTGATAAAGTACAGCCCAGAGAAGAAGCAAGGAGTAGAAAAACACCTGATAAAGTACAGCCCAGAGAAGAAGCAAGAAGTAGAGAAACATCTGATAAAGTACAGCCCAGAGAAGAAGCAAGGAGTAGAAAAACACCTGATAAAGTACAGCCCAGAGAAGGAGCAAGAAGTAGAGAAACACCTGATAAAGTATAGCCAAGAGAAGACGCAAGAAGTAGAGAAACACCTGATAAAGTATAGCCCAGAGAAGAAGCAAGAAGTAGAGAAACATCTGATAAAGTACAGCCCAGAGAAGAAGCAAGGAGTAGAGAAACATCTGATAAAGTACAGCCCAGAGAAGAAGCAAGGAGTAGAGAAACATCTGATAAAGTACAGCCGAGAGAAGAAGCAAGGAGTAGAGAAACATCTGATAAAGTATAGCCCAGAGAAGAAGCAAGGAGTAGAGAAACATCTGATAAAGTATAGCCCAGAGAAGAAGCAAGGAGTAGAGAAACATCTGATAAAGTATAGCCCAGAGAAGAAGCAAGGAGTAGAGAAACATCTGATAAAGTACAGCCCAGAGAAGAAGCAAGGTGTAGAGAAACATCTGATAAAGTACAGCCCAGAGAAGAAGCAAGGAGTAGAGAAACATCTGATAAAGTACAGCCCAGAGAAGACGCAAGGAGTAGAGAAACATCTGATAAAGTATAGCCCAGAGAGGAAGCAAGGAGTAGAGAAACATCTGATAAAGTACAGCCCAGAGAAGAAGCAAGGAGTAGAGAAACATCTGATGAAGTACAGCCCAGAGAAGAAGCAAGGAGTAGAGAAACATCTGATAAAGTACAGCCCAGAGAAGAAGCAAGGAGTAGAGAAACATCTGATAAAGTACAGCCCAGAGAAGAAGCAAGGAGTAGAGAAACATCTGATAAAGTACAGCCCAGAGAAGAAGCAAGGAGTAGAGAAACATCTGATAAAGTACAGCCCAGAGAAGAAGCAAGGAGTAGAGAAACATCTGATAAAGTACAGCCCAGAGAAGAAGCAAGGAGTAGAGAAACATCTGATAAAGTACAGCCCAGAGAAGAAGCAAGGAGTAGAGAAACATCTGATAAAGTACAGCCCAGAGAAGACGCAAGGAGTAGAGAAACATCTGATAAAGTATAGCCCAGAGAGGAAGCAAGGAGTAGAGAAACATCTGATAAAGTACAGCCCAGAGAGGAAGCAAGAAGTAGAAAAACACCTGATAAAGTATAGCCCAGAGAAGAAGCAAGGAGTAGAGAAACACCTGATAAAGTACAGCCCAGAGAAGAAGCAAGGAGTAGAGAAACACCTGATAAAGTACAGCCCAGAGAAGACGCAAGAAGTAGAGAAACACCTGATAAAGTACAGCCCAGAGAGGAAGCAAGGAGTAGAGAAACATCTGATAAAGTACAGCCCAGAGAAGAAGCAAGGAGTAGAGAAACACCTGATAAAGTACAGCCCAGAGAGGACGCAAGGAGTAGAGAAACACCTGATAAAGTATAGCCCAGAGAAGAAGCAAGGAGTAGAGAAACACGTGATGAAGTACAGCCCAGAGAGGGAGCAAGAAGTAGAGAAACACCTGATAAAGTATAGCCCAGAGAAGAAGCAAGGAGTAGAGAAACACCTGATAAAGTACAGCCCAGAGAAGAAGCAAGAAGTAGAGAAACACCTGATAAAGTATAGCCCAGAGAAGAAGCAAGGAGTAGAGAAACACGTGATGAAGTACAGCCCAGAGAGGAAGCAAGAAGTAGAGAAACACCTGATAAAGTATAGCCCAGAGAAGACGCAAGGAGTAGAGAAACACGTGATGAAGTATAGCCCAGAGAAGAAGCAAGAAGTAGAGAAACACCTGATAAAGTATAGCCCAGAGAAGACGCAAGGAGTAGAGAAACACGTGATGAAGTACAGCCCAGAGAAGAAGCAAGAAGTAGAGAAACACCTGATAAAGTACAGCCCAGAGAAGAAGCAAGGAGTAGAAAAACACCTGATAAAGTACAGCCCAGAGAAGAAGCAAGGAGTAGAAAAACATCTGATAAAGTACAGCCCAGAGAAGAAGCAAGAAGTAGAGAAACACCTGATAAAGTACAGCCCAGAGAAGACGCAAGAAGTAGAGAAACACCTGATAAAGTACAGCCCAGAGAAGACGCAAGAAGTAGAGAAACACCTGATAAAGTATAGCCCAGAGAAGACGCAAGAAGTAGAGAAACACCTGATAAAGTACAGCCCAGAGAAGAAGCAAGAAGTAGAGAAACACCTGATAAAGTACAGCCCAGAGAAGAAGCAAGAAGTAGAGAAACATCTGATAAAGTACAGCCCAGAGAAGAAGCAAGAAGTAGAGAAACACCTGATAAAGTATAGCCCAGAGAAGACGCAAGAAGTAGAGAAACACCTGATAAAGTACAGCCCAGAGAAGAAGCAAGAAGTAGAGAAACACCTGATAAAGTACAGCCCAGAGAAGAAGCAAGGAGTAGAAAAACACCTGATAAAGTACAGCCCAGAGAAGAAGCAAGGAGTAGAGAAACACCTGATAAAGTACAGCCCAGAGAAGAAGCAAGGAGTAGAAAAACACCTGATAAAGTACAGCCCAGAGAAGAAGCAAGGAGTAGAGAAACACCTGATAAAGTACAGCCCAGAGAAGAAGCAAGGAGTAGAGAAACACCTGATAAAGTACAGCCCAGAGAAGAAGCAAGAAGTAGAAAAACACCTGATAAAGTACAGCCCAGAGAAGAAGCAAGGAGTAGAGAAACACCTGATAAAGTATAGCCAAGAGAAGACGCAAGAAGTAGAGAAACACCTGATAAAGTATAGCCCAGAGAAGAAGCAAGAAGTAGAGAAACATCTGATAAAGTACAGCCCAGAGAAGAAGCAAGGAGTAGAGAAACATCTGATAAAGTACAGCCCAGAGAAGAAGCAAGGAGTAGAGAAACATCTGATAAAGTACAGCCCAGAGAAGAAGCAAGGAGTAGAAAAACACCTGATAAAGTACAGCCCAGAGAAGAAGCAAGGAGTAGAGAAACACCTGATAAAGTACAGCCCAGAGAAGAAGCAAGGAGTAGAAAAACACCTGATAAAGTATAGCCCAGAGAAGAAGCAAGAAGTAGAGAAACACCTGATAAAGTACAGCCCAGAGAAGAAGCAAGGAGTAGAAAAACACCTGATAAAGTACAGCCCAGAGAAGAAGCAAGGAGTAGAGAAACACCTGATAAAGTACAGCCCAGAGAAGAAGCAAGGAGTAGAGAAACACCTGATAAAGTACAGCCCAGAGAAGAAGCAAGAAGTAGAAAAACACCTGATAAAGTACAGCCCAGAGAAGAAGCAAGGAGTAGAGAAACACCTGATAAAGTATAGCCAAGAGAAGACGCAAGAAGTAGAGAAACACCTGATAAAGTATAGCCCAGAGAAGAAGCAAGAAGTAGAGAAACATCTGATAAAGTACAGCCCAGAGAAGAAGCAAGGAGTAGAGAAACATCTGATAAAGTACAGCCCAGAGAAGAAGCAAGGAGTAGAGAAACATCTGATAAAGTACAGCCCAGAGAAGAAGCAAGGAGTAGAGAAACATCTGATAAAGTATAGCCCAGAGAAGAAGCAAGGAGTAGAGAAACATCTGATAAAGTATAGCCCAGAGAAGAAGCAAGGAGTAGAGAAACATCTGATAAAGTATAGCCCAGAGAAGAAGCAAGGAGTAGAGAAACATCTGATAAAGTACAGCCCAGAGAAGAAGCAAGGTGTAGAGAAACATCTGATAAAGTACAGCCCAGAGAAGAAGCAAGGAGTAGAGAAACATCTGATAAAGTACAGCCCAGAGAAGACGCAAAGAGTAGAGAAACATCTGATAAAGTATAGCCCAGAGAGGAAGCAAGGAGTAGAGAAACATCTGATAAAGTACAGCCCAGAGAAGAAGCAAGGAGTAGAGAAACATCTGATAAAGTACAGCCCAGAGAAGAAGCAAGGAGTAGAGAAACATCTGATAAAGTACAGCCCAGAGAAGAAGCAAGGAGTAGAGAAACATCTGATAAAGTACAGCCCAGAGAAGAAGCAAGGAGTAGAGAAACATCTGATAAAGTACAGCCCAGAGAAGAAGCAAGGAGTAGAGAAACATCTGATAAAGTACAGCCCAGAGAAGAAGCAAGAAGTAGAGAAACACCTGATAAAGTATAGCCCAGAGAAGAAGCAAGGAGTAGAGAAACATCTGATAAAGTACAGCCCAGAGAAGAAGCAAGAAGTAGAGAAACACCTGATAAAGTATAGCCCAGAGAAGAAGCAAGAAGTAGAAAAACACCTGATAAAGTACAGCCCAGAGAGGAAGCAAGAAGTAGAGAAACATCTGATAAAGTACAGCCCAGAGAAGAAGCAAGGAGTAGAGAAACACCTGATAAAGTACAGCCCAGAGAGGAAGCAAGAAGTAGAAAAACACCTGATAAAGTACAGCCCAGAGAGGAAGCAAGAAGTAGAGAAACACCTGATAAAGTACAGCCCAGAGAAGAAGCAAGGAGTAGAGAAACACCTGATAAAGTACAGCCCAGAGAGGAAGCAAGAAGTAGAGAAACACCTGATAAAGTACAGCCCAGAGAAGAAGCAAGAAGTAGAGAAACACATGATAAAGTATAGCCAAGAGAAGACGCAAGAAGTAGAGAAACACCTGATAAAGTATAGCCCAGAGAAGAAGCAAGAAGTAGAGAAACACCTGATAAAGTACAGCCCAGAGAGGAAGCAAGAAGTAGAGAAACACCTGATAAAGTACAGCCCAGAGAAGACGCAAGAAGTAGAGAAACACCTGATAAAGTACAGCCCAGAGAAGAAGAATGTTGTAATAATACGAAATATGCAAGGAGAAGAGAAACACCTGTTAAAGTACAGCCCAGAGAAGACGACGTTTCGGCCAAAAGCCCTTCAACAGGAAAGAAACACAGGGTCAATGACACTTTGCATGTTGTAAATTTGTGTCGTTTTCCTTTACCCTTTGTATATTCCTAATTAACCCGTAGTCTAACTTCGTAAAAGATAACTTATAAGTAGTTTAATAAGCTTCTTTTATAAATTTCTAAAAAAAATTGCCTGCATTACGCTTCATTCAGCAAGATCATTTTTAATACGATAACAAAAGACTGATAGTTGGCACAGGAAATACAGGCCTAAAAAAAGTTCAAATGGATCATGTTTAATGACAAACTTTGTAAACAAAGAGATGATAGGAGCAGAAAATTATCAAATGCAATTATTGTTATGCATTTCACAACTTTAAAAATAATCACAAGAAAATATTTTGAGCTCTTGGGAAAAATGTGTGTGAGGTAGCAGCCTGAATATTTTTACACTGATGTCCGCTTGCAGCTAGCGCGTGATAAACAAACCCAAGACAGATTATGACGCCCTCGGGACAAGAAAAGCCCCGAAAGTCTCCATAACCGTAAACATGGGGGTAAAGTTAGACTTAAACACTAAAAAAAATTCACAAGGAAAAAAAAAGTATGCAAGGAGATGGCCAAGGAGTAATGGCGTATGTCACAATGACATGTTGAAACGAATGTACTCAAAAAAAAACCAAAAACAGGACTGTACTCAAACATGTTTCTAAGGGGCAGTGTTATCAAAAGTGCCGGTCCGCGGACCGGGATCAGCCCCCTAGACTTTTTGAGTTGTTGTTGCTGGTCTGAAAAACATAATTTTTCCTAACCTAAATCTCGTTTCAAAGTAACGTTTTAAATACGAGATTTTCTCGTTGTGTTTAACACAACAAGCACCATTTCTAAAGATTTTTTTCTGCAAAAAAAATGTGCTTCATATTCCTCATTAATAACACCCAATTTACATAAATGTATTTTAAAAAAACTGCTAGTAAAGTTTTCTATTTTTAATTATGCCATTGCAAAAACATAGAAGACCCGAAGCAAACCAACCAAGTTGTAACGGCTAGCCATACATGTTTACACAGTAGTAAGGGAGATCAAGGATCTGATGATTTTATGCCACGTTTAAGATCAAACAAAAATATAAGTGATAAATCGATATCCGGAAATGTGTACGAACGAAATAATTTTGAAGCAAAATTGTTCGACGGTAGTTTGGTCCAAATGAAATTTGTTAAACGGAAATTAGAAAAAAAAAATTAGTGTAAAGTGCGACTGAATAATTTGGAAAATATAAACATTGAATATATATTTTTTTTCAAATTTTGCTTTTGTTTTTGTTAACTCCCAATAATTGATTTTGAACATACTTATCGTTCGAACAAAGTTCAGTTTGAACAAAAGTTCTCTTAGAAATTTCCGTTTACATGATAAATCTGGAAGTGGACAACTTATCCAGCAGTCTGACAAATGTAAATACACTCATAGTTTACAAGTTTCACACACCTTGGGTCCAATATCTCTAGGTCATTCTCCGCAGACACAAATCGGCAGCAATTACGGCTACATTGAGTAAGCGGGTGCGGAATAATCCTAAACTAATGAAGGTAAAAAAACTTCAGGCACAAATGACCAGGACTGTACGAATGAACGATGGTCGCTGGTACGGACAACATTACAATAGATGAGGGAGAAGTCGACTTTGTCATTTAAAGGTGGTTTATATGTGGACAGGGAAGACAAAGCCTGGTAACCAAGCCGACATGTGAGGACAGGGAAGACAAGGCCTAGAAACCAAGCCGACATGTGAGGACAGGGAAGACAAGGCCTAGAAACCAAGCCGGCATGTGAGGACAGGGAAGACAAGGCCTAGAAACCAAGCCGGCGTATGACGACAGGGAAGACAAAGCCTAGAAACCAAGCCGACATGTGAGGACAGGGAAGACAAGGCCTAGAAACCAAGCCGGCGTATGACGACAGGGAAGACAAAGCCTAGAAACCAAGCCGGCGTATGACGACAGGGAAGACATAGCCTGGGAACCAAGCCGGCCGAGGGTACATCACTAAGGACACAGCATGGGTATCACAAATTAGTTTTGTATTTTGCTGTTACAAGGGGAATGCCCATGCAGACCCTGGTTAGTATTAGCTTAATTAAGTATTCTGATAGTGAAAGCCAAACGTGATAGGTGTTAATAAGTGGGTAGAGACATGGAGCCGGCGCCCCAGGGGGTAAAGAATCTGGTCTGGAATATGTAGTCTCTAATAATGTATCAAGCCAATAACCGTGGGATTCTAGTGGGATTCTAGGAGTGGATAGGTTCTCGTATGACGAGGCCTCGATATGAGGGGATGTGGGGCAATACTCGGTTGATTCACATACCAAAGTCAAGTCTGACATGTACAAAAGGAAAAGAACCACCAAAAAAAAGACATTGAATAATCTGGGGAGCTTTAGTGTTTTAGGTGAACTCACTTTCTGATCGTGGACATTAAGGCGGCCTCACATTCCGTGGTGAGAATCGTGCACAGTGAATCTGAGCAATGTCTGAAACGAACCTTTCAGTCTTGGGGTATTTACGCCCCGACTCAGACGTTATCTCCCCCCCCCCCCCAGTGATGGGGGCAACGTTAAGCTTCAAGAGCAAAGGGGCAGAGAACGGAGCATAAGTGAAGTTCCAGCGGAGACTGAATAGAGGGATATAATCACTCTTATACATTCAATGTCTTGACGCAGTCAAAGAAAATCGGACAGTGCTTTTTCCGTTTTAACACAGTTTTACACCTCGCCTATTTCAGCTTTGTATAAAATATCGATCATTGTTTGAGAAACACAAAAGTAATTTTTAGTTTGTATTTACTTTTGAATCTTGTTGTTTTTTTTAAGCTGAAGAATGGTTTTGGCCGAGACGTTAGTGTCAATAAATGACACTTTTTACACAATACCCATGTTTTTGTACTTACTTTTTAGACGCGTTCAATTCCCAAGTGCAAATGTTCTTGATATCCTATAATACCAACCATCACATCCTTCAAAACTGCACTCAAAACACATCTCTTTAAACTCTACTATACTGACTGATTCCCCCTCTGACCGTTAAACGATGCTGCTCAGTGCCGTCCATGGCTTCACGTGTAAATACTTTTGGAATTGTTGAAACAAATACACATTTGTTTTGTTTTATTTAATTAATGTAAATTAATTTTTAATTTTTAAGTTCATGATTATGTTTGTTAAATTGTATGTACAGCGTGGTGAGCCCAGCCCTAGGCTGGGGTACAACGCTATAGAAAACTACCAATAATAATAATAATAATAAGTAAAGTGTATGGGGTATATTTGTGTGGATATATGTGTGTAGATATATTATGTGTGTGGGTATATGTATGTGGGTATATGTGTGTGGAAAAATGTGTGTGGGTATATGTGTGTGGGTATATATGTGTTGGTATATGTGTGTGGGTATATGAGTGAACGCAAATATACTTCTATTATAATTTAATCTATAAAATTAATAAGATTTGCGGGCCGAATTCCAAGGCTGTTAACAGACACTCCGAAAATTCCAATTCACACCACCACCTTCCTCCCTCCCCCACCCGACAGAAACGAGATGGACGTTGCTAATGGACACCCGGCTGTCCCCGGAACGCGGGAGATAGCTTCCACATAAAGGGGGTGGACGCCTCTATAAAATGGCCCCTAATTCGTGTTCCTATTAGCGCCCCCATGTCATCAACCCGGGCGCAAGTAGTAACCCTTTAGCTGATTTGGGATCACTGCGGATATGGGGATCTTCTTTGACGATTTCTATTTTTATAAAACATGCGATATATTATTTTGTGAAAAAAGTACACATAGTTATATGTGTTTGCTCCAAAATTAGATGGTAAGTAATTAATGGGGAGTAACATTTCATGAAATGAAACTGGCAATACGTGAAATGTTAATTGAAAACACCTAGACAGACAACAGCAACATGAGCCAATTGAAGAGAATTGCTGATACCATTTACGGATTTCAAAGAGCAGTTAAAAAGGGAATCCAAAAGTTATAGGAGGCGCTGAATAAAGTCCATGGAGAAATAAAAGAGCAGTGCTTAAGATCAAGAAACATCAGCGGCCAAAAAGCAAACGACGTCGGGAATAACATTACTGGACCAGCCGGGACTGACACTCCAGGGTCAGCCGGGAAAAACATTACTGGACCAGCCGGGACTGACACTCCAGGGTCAGCCGGGAATAACATTACTGGACCAGCCGGGACTGACACTCCAGGGTCAGCCGGGAATAACATTACTGGACCAGCCGGGACTGGCCCTACAGGATCAGCCGGGAATAACACTACAGGACCAGCAGGGACTGGCCCTACAGGATCAGCCGGGAATAACATTACTGGACCAGCCGGGACTGACACTCCAGGATCAGCCGGGAATAACACTACAAGACCAGCAGGGACTGGCCCTACAGGATCAGCCGGGAATAACATTACTGGACCAGCCGGGACAGACACTCCAGGATCAGCCGGGAATAACACTACAGGACCAGCAGGGACTGGCCCTACAGGATCAGCCGGGAATAACATTACTGGACCAGCCGGGACTGACACTCCAGGATCAGCCGGGAATAACACTACAGGACCAGCAGGGACTGGCCCTACAGGATCAGCCGGGAATAACATTACTGGACCAGCCGGGACTGACACTCCAGGATCAACCGGGAATAACACTACAGGACCAGCAGGGACTGGCCCTACAGGATCAGCCGGGAATAACATTACTGGACCAGCCGGGACTGACACTCCAGTATCAGCCGGGAATAACACTACAGGACCAGCAGGGACTGGCCCTACAGGATCAGCTGGGACTGACACTCCAGGATCAGCCGGGAATAACACTACAGGACCAGCAGGGACTGGCCCTACAGGATCAGCTGGGACTGACACTACAGGATCAGCCGGGAATAACACTACAGGACCAGCAAGGACTGGCCCTACAGGATCAGATGGGACTGACACTACAGGATCAGCAGTGACTGGCACTACGGGATCAGCTGGGAATGATTCTTCAGGATCAGCTGGGACTGACATTACAGAATCAGCTGGGACTGACACTCCAGGATCAGCAGGGACTGGCACAACGGGATCAGCTGGGAATGATTCTCCAGGATCAACTGGGAATGATTCTTCAGGATCAGCTGGGACTGACACTACAGGATCAGCTGGGACTGACACTCCAGGATCGCCAGCGACTGGCACTACAGGATCAGCAGGGACAGGGACTCTAGAATCAGCCGGGACTGACACTATAGGATCAGCCGGGATTGACACTCCAGAATCCCTGTTTCGGAGTTGCAAGTGTAAAAGACGGTGCAACATGACGTCATGGGAAGACGGGCAAATGCCAACCATACGTGATTAACAGTTCCAACCATTTTACTTCACACTGTTCCCAGCCCTCATAAACAATATGTTTTTTTAATTTTTTTAGTCTTTGTATCCAAATTTTTTGGAGCTTATGTAACTCATAAAAATAATTGACCCGGAAATGGTTATAAAAAGAAAGAGAAAAATTTTTTTTTAAAAATTCACAAGAATTCATATTTTTTCTAGTAAACGTTTGGCTTGCGAACTTTCAAAATGGCGATGAGTTTGTGCTGACAGAGACTGATGGAATAGTGGAATTTAAGGAAATTAGAAAACGACGTTATTTAAGAGTTGAAACGCAAAACGTATTCATTGCATTGTGACTTCAAAAACACTTAGTCATTGAATTGTGACTTCAAAAAGACTTAGTCATTGAATTGTGACTTCAAAAATACTTTGTCATTGAGTAGTGACTTCACGTGTATTTGACACAATAGCTAACTCGAACTTTTTAAACAAAATTACATAATTAAAGATCCACCTTCATAAAAGATATTTGTAATAAATTTCAGCACTGCAACATTGCGTGAACCCTAGATGTAAGCAGAGAAATGTTCAACATAAACCAAACCATTGCATGAACCCTAGATGTAAGCAGAGAAATGTTCAACAGAAACCAAACCATTGCATGAACCCTAGATGTAAGCAGATAAATGTTCAACAGAAACCAAACCATTGCATGAACTCTAGATGTAAGCAGAGAAATGTTCAACAGAAACCAAACCATTGCATGAACCCTAGATGTAAGCAGATAAATGTTCAACAGAAACCAAACCATTGCATGAACCCTAGATGTAAGCAGATAAATGCTCAACAGAAACCAAACCATTACATGAACCCTAGATGTAAGCAGAGAAATGTTCAATAGAAACCAAACCATTGAACAAAATTTAAAAAAATTTTTTTTTTTAAATCCTTCGCATGAAGCTCTCAGCTTAAATTTAACGTCCGCGAACGAGAGGCGTAGACGCGGCAATGTTAGTCCACGCCTAACCAAATATGTAAGTCCAATCATCTATGTGCTTGTGAGCACAAAGCCTGCATGAAGTTAATTGAGACTTGATCTATTTAAACGAAGCCAATTAATGGTTCAACTTTCTGCACCGGTTCAGATGGAAACTGTGGACTGGGAAATAACTGTGACAGATTTTTTTCGGTCTTCCTTTCTTCTTGAGAGGATGAGGATAGATAAGGAAGATTTAAGATATATATTTATATATACTTAGAGAGAGAGAGAAGGGGGGCGGAAAGAGAGAGAGAGAGAGAGAGAGAGGGGGAGAGAGAAAGAGAGAAGGTTCTATAAAAAGGATAAGGAAGAATCCAGAGACGAATATATAAAATACAGTTTTTTAAAAATCCGGACATACAAAAAATAATCCTAATGTTTTTTTTTAATCACAACCCAAATTCATATTTATTAAGACCCTTAAAAATTGTTTTCTTTCCTCTTTGCCGTTCCGTCATAATCACTTATTTGTTCGCTCGTCTGGTAGGAAGAAGTTAATCTCCTGAAAAGCGGCTTAGCTCTAAAGCATTTGGACGTGCGTTTTTCTCTCAATTTGTACATCATGTAATAGGAGCATTTAATGTGGGCCAGCTATCTTAAGGGCTTAGACGTAGGCGTAGGTAGATCTTAAAAAATGGTCGTAGAATAATCGTATTATTAGGAGCTGACAATATTATGGGAGTGTTGATGCATGAAAACCTCTGTAAATATTTCGGAAGGGTGGAGATATTCGAAACGGTGTAAATGTTATGGGGAGAGCGGGCAATGTTGTGCCTATAAAGTTGTAACACTGTTGCAAGTACATAGCGTCAGTTAAGGCGATAGAATCCTTCAATAAATCCATATTTACTTAGTAGAGACGTAACTATTACATGTTTAAAAAAAAAACAAAGGCCACACAATGCCACTCCTGAAATTGCTGCGTTAGAAACAGTTGATTATTTACAACAGTTACAGTTACGGTATAGCGCCTAGTGATATAATTCTTATAAGTACATGTAGTTTGGTTACGAATGGGTGATATATAATTTATATAAGCTCTTGGATGACCTGCATCATAAATGGCGTATTTGGGTAGACTATGGACCGCGAGAAGGAAGGAAAAAACCGCCCACCCCGCAAACACACCCTCATGCGTATTTTGAAACTGTTCTCGTCGAGTGTATTTGAAGATGTTTCGCCCCCTTTCCAGGATATTCCAGGATATGGGTACCAGGGGCAGATGTTAACATCTACCCCACCACCCCTTTTTTTTCTTCACATGACCCAGGATAGATACGTATTTAGCTACACCAAGTCCTCAGATGAAATTCATAGATTACCTCACTAGCCGTCTGCACAGTCTTTCTTTGGCTTTATAGAGTGCCTCACTACCCTTCTGCCCATAATTTGTTTGGTTTCAAAGAGTGCCTCACTGCCCTTCTGAACATACTTTCTTTAGCTTCAGAGAGAGTCTCACCACTCTTCTATACCATGCTTTCTTTGCTTAATAAATATTTAGAAAATTTAAGAAAATGATTTTCCCTTTTTAGTGCGTTTAAACTCGTCTTCGAAAGAAATTATTTTATTTATTTTAAGCTTGCTAAGTCTTTCAGTCAAAACTTCCTTTCGATTGTGTTATGCGATTCGTTATTCAGAATTTCACACACCTTGCTCTTACTATTTCATTCCCACGTCTTGAAGGAAGCCACCACAACATCATTTCAGAGTTCAGGATCGTCATCAAGGCTATGCTGCCGACTTGTCGTAGAATTGAGCTCTCAGTTTTACAATACATTTGTAAGAAAGAATACACAAAAACCAATATATAAACCAGAAACTACTAACCTACTAAGTGCAGTAATAAAATATAATTGTCGAAATAGGAAATTAAGATGGTCCAGAGAAAGAGAAAGAAACCCTGAAAGAGAGAGAGAGAGAGAGAGAGAGGGGGGGGTAGAGAGAGATAAAGGGGGAGAGAAAGAGAGAGAGAGCGGGACCTTACAAGTCCCCAACGGAAACGTCTCTTTCTCCCTCATCCTGCTCACCGAGTGGTGTTCAATGGGGCACAGACCGGCACAGATGCGCCCTACTGATTGAAGATTCCAGCCCTGTTTGTGAGTTCTGACTACTAATTTCTCTCTTAGTGCAGCAGCTACCAAAATAGCAACACGTTCTTCTTCTGCCCTCCCTTTTTTGTGTGTATCCTTTGTTCAGCGGAATGTCCCTTCTCACACCCACCCCAACCCGCCCCCATGTTCCTGTTTTCCCTATAATCAACTTCGAGTACTCCCAAAACATTCCCATTTTTTCGTGCCAATTTGATCCGATCGAGAGGATTTTTACTTCTGTCACAGTTCATGTTCAAACTGCTAAAGATGTTAACACCGATCCCACCTGCGAGTCCGTTGTCACATACGGGTTCTCTTCGGTATCTAAATATGGAAGGGAGCTCTTAAATTGGCCTTTATCAAAGAGATTCTGTAAAAATATACATTTGTACGCAATACAGTGGCGTAGCTGGGGCTAATGCTGCCCGGGGCGGACAAATATTTTTGCCGCACCCTTTACACGAAAAATAACTAGCAGTAGGCAACAAATATCACCCCTCAGTTAAAAAAAATATTGCTGCTGGACTGATCAGTTTCACCCTTCCTACGCCACTGACTATATTTTTAATACAAAAAACAATAAATTTGGATATAAGAATGGTATTGACTGCGTAATTTTCTGTCAAAGTTTAATCAACAGTGTTGACATTTGATCTTGTTTACATTTCAAAGTGGTATCGTAGACTGTGATCTCGCCTCGTCGCCCGAGAGGATGACAAGGGTAAGCCGAGACTAAAAGCGGGCTCTGAGGACCCTACGATCAATAGATATTGTATAGAAAAAAAAGCGTGTTATCGCTAGCTTAAGGAGGAGGAGGAGAGAAAACGGGATATCTTTGCCAGAGACCTTTGTACACCAGCATCCCCACGTTATGCTACACAGTTTTATAGTACAGAGTACGTCATTTGAACATTAGATATAAATAATAGATATTCCAAGAATATACCATGAAATCCAAGCCAAATAGCAATAGTAAAGAAAACAACAAAAACACAACACAAAAACAACAACAAAAATAACTTGACTGATTAAAGTCACAAAGTAGATTTGTCACATGAAAAACTTTTGATACGCGTATGTGACATTTAATGTAAAGGTCAGATGACAGTGATATCTTTTAATGTAAATGTTGTGTATCGCTCATCATTTACAGGCAAGCGAAAATGTAAACACTATTTCTTTTGTGTTAAATCTGTTAATTGTTAAAAGATGTATCTACAAATTAATAATTCGCTGTCACTGAACATCACTGAAAAACTACACATGACACTATTTATAGCTGACCTTTTAATATGTCATTACTTCAAAGGACTTATATTGATTTAATTTTGTTTCCTTCACTTAAACATTAAATCTATGTAATTTTTTTTTCTTTCACCAAAATTATTTTTTGAAAAAATATATTTTATTATTATTATTATTTTTAATCTGTAAAAATCCATTGTCCCGTTACATTTAGGCTTAGGATATATTTTTAAGCTTTTTTTACTAGCTTTTTTATCCTCCTCCCAAAAATGTATGGAGTGCTTTAATTTTTTTTCTATAATTTATTTACCTTGTTTACATTTAGTCTCTAGATCGTTCTGAGGCATTATATAAAAAGAAATACATATTTTTCTCTAAAGAGATGGTAGAGATATTGAATTCCGGTGCTAGGGAGTTTTATCTTCAAAGCTATTTAAAACTTAAAATAACCTCTCAACAATAGAAGCGGCAGCACTCGAACTTACCATGCACTAGAGTTACTTGACAGAGCATGCAATCAAGTAGCGCACTTTATAAGAATCACAATTAGTGCTAACTTTCTGGAATGTTATTTTGCGCGCCTATGGAACACAGCGTTACAACCATACATACATAACCCAAATTTGTTATTATGTGATAGCAACAGAGCATTAGCGAGTATTATGCAAATAGATCTACATCATTGAATTTACGATAGAAGTCTTATTTCTGACTCGTCCAAGAGCAACTTACGTCTCCAAAATACCACGCTTAGGTTGATGCTAAATATTCATGCATTACACGAGCCTAGGAGACGAGCGTAAGAGACGATCCTAAGTAATTTCCTCAACGTACAAGAGGCCCACCGATGGAAATAACCATCTTCAGGACCTCACAATTGTGTATAGCTACAGTGATATGTCTCATGTCCAAATGATAAGATAATATATATTTTGTATTGATCCAAAAAAAATGGTAATTTGTTTTCTTTTCATCCATTGTACATATTTTTTTCAGTCCTAAAAAGACTTGTTTGAGTTTTTACGTTGTACCTAAAAATTAGTCTGTAGCAAGACATTCGGCGTGTAGTTGTGCGGTAAGAATAACTGTTGAGTTCTTGAGTGGGAGCGGAGTCTTGGAGTTTTGTTTGAACGGGGTTCTCGTTTTTCCTCTCCAAGATCTGGGGCACTCCTTTTGTCAGTAGCCGATGTGTCTTTCAATGGTTGTTTATATCTTGCCATTTGTTTACAAGATGGTGTCTTAATTTTTTCCAATATGGCGGATATGGATTTTTTTCTTCTATGGCAACGATGTCCAAAACATCCATGTAACAGCTGTTCTTCGCCATAAAAAACACAAGATTCTCAGTCAAAGCAGATAAAACAAACGCACCACGGCTTGATTCCAGGGAACAAACTTTATACAAACATCTAAACTATTACGAAAGCTGAAAAATATGCAGAGATGTAATCGAGTCGCCTGCAGAGCGGCGCTCCAGAAGTAAACTCCACTCTCAACTAGTGTGTACACTTCTGGAAGATATAATATATCATTTTTTTGTTTAAAATGAATAGCTCATTAGAAGACAGATATAAAATCCTAACTCAACTAGTCCACCTCATCCATTTTTCCTTGTATTCCATACGCAACTTCATGTCTTTGTTGTTGTTGTTGTTGTTGTTGTTGACATCCATCTTCAAGAGACGGTTGTGTAACTTTCTGGAAACTAGGAATCTAAGAGGTGATGAGAAAATTGTTTTTACGAAGAGTCAAATATTTCCCTATCCGTGCATGAATTTTGGCACCGATAGTTAGTGTCAGTTTATCTTCTGTTATTTCTGGGATTTGAACTTTAATCCAGCATGTGTGCCATGTCTTCTCAGTGCAATAAAACCAGTCCTGGTAAACGCAACCCTGCTCCCCTGTACAACAAAACCCGTCTCACTGTACACAACCATCATCAATGTAAAACACAGCTGCCCAAAATGTACAACAAAACCCGTATCGCTGTACACAACCATTATCACTGTACAACACAGCTGCCCAAAATGTACAACAAAACCCGTCTCACTGTACACAACCATCATCACTGTACAGCACAGCTGCCCCAAATGTACAACAAAACCCGTCTCACTGTACACAACCATCATCACTGTACAACACATCTGCCCCAAATGTACAACAAAACCCGTATCACTGTACACAACCATCATCACTGTACAACACAGCTGCCCCAAATGTACAACAAAACCCGTCTCACTGTACACAACCATCATCACTGTACAACACAGCTGCCCAAAATGTACAACAAAACCCGTCTCACTGTACACAACCATCATCACTGTACAACACAGCTGCCCAAAATGTACAACAAAACCCGTCTCACTGTACACAACCATCATCACTGTACAACACAGCTGCCTTTAATCTACAACACAACCAGTCTCTGTCAAAACAACCTTCCCATCTGTCCAACATAACCATTCTCCCTGTACAGCACAACCATCTGTCTCTATAAGACAACCAGCATCTTAGAGCCACTCGAACCCACCCCCCCCCCTTCCTCCCCTCCACCGTGCCCCTTAACCCGAACCCCTGAGCCGCAAACACATTCCCTCTATTTATACCACACGACCAAGCTTCACGTTATCAAAAGGACAATTCCATTACGGTAACACCCCCACACCCCACCCACAAACACATACTTTTTGGTTCCCCTACTCCAACCCCAAACACCGTAGTCCTATAGAAAAGTGGTCGTGTATATTCCAAGCTCTGGGTGGCTAATCCTGTCTGCCTAATGGGGCTGGACACAATAAGTTCAAGGTCAATGCCGCCGGCGGTACACGCACGTTATTGCTCACGCGATGGAGAAAGGTACCGGAAGTATAAATAAATGAACGCTGCGAACGGCACCTTGGGCAGAATAACTTCATGAGGCCGACACGAAATTGAGGTGGGGTTGTTGTTGGTTTTTTTTGGGTAGGACCAGTGGCGTAGTGAGGGGGGCAAGGGGGGCATCATGCCCCGGGCGCTACTCACAAAGGGGCGCCAAATGGTATATTTTACTATAATATTGTATGGTTTTCGAATAGGGGGGGCGCTAAAAAGGTATTGGGGGCGCTGAAAAGGTATTGTGTCCCAGGCGCGAGTTAAACTCGCTACGCCACTGGGTAGGACATCATCAACGCTTTATGAAAAGACGAACTCTGAGAGTGAAAAGAGGGTATGTTTGAATATATTTATATAATAGAGCCGCTATCGACAAAAAGGGGTTTGATGTTTAAAAAAAACAATAATAAAATAAATATTAAAAAAAAAGTCAGTGATGAGACCTTGACATTTACAGACGTGTTGTCAATGTCTCCAGGGAAGATCAGGTGACTCATCGGACGTTGTCCAAATTATGCGGCGGTACTTGAAAGAAAAAAGGTTAAAATCGGTAAGGAGATACAAAGAGGAAGCGTCCACATTGGCCACTGAACTAATTTAATGATCTTTTCATCTTCAAAGTCAGCTTGAAAGTGCGTTTTTTGATAATCGAACGGCGAATTTGGTCAAGCAATATGTTTCTAACCCAAGACGGTATGTTAAGTTACAAAACGACTAAGCTAATGGGCATAATGAACACAAACAAGTTTGTACATTGTTAAACGATTTTAAGGTGAACGGTTAAGTACCTTTTTTTAAAAAAAAAAGTTGGTGGGGTTGGGGGGTGGGGGGGGGGGAAGGAAGAACAAACATTTCATGAACGACTGTTAAAGAAGTGTAAATCATTATAAGCATCATCATCAACAGCATCATGATTATACTCACCATCAACATCATTGTTACGTACCGTAGTAAGTAATACGAATTTAATCTCTTATTCGACTATAAGGCTCGTTGAAAAAAACAGTACACAACAAAAGACGATACCATACATTAAATACGGTAATACGGAAACGGTACCCAAAGTAGGGCTAGTTACAGTTCGTAATTTTATTGAGTTAATTTAAAATTACAACATTCCAAAAAAAAATGAATACAAACTAAAGCTTTTGACTTGAAATACAGTGGGGTTGCTTGAACCGGTACAATGTTGAAGAAGGGGACATAAACGCTCACGGTAAATAAACCAATCTTTGTCTCGTATTGTAATAGCAAATCTCTATCAGCTCAATCTCTCTCTCTCTCGGCTCATCTCGATAGCCGTATATATAAATATAGTCTGTGTCAGAGACATTTCTAGAAATGGGTTCGGCATTGTATAAACATTACGTCCTTTCTAGGATATTCTAAAGGTTTCTAATTTGAAAGGCTATAGATTGTTTTTACTCGTAGACAAGGTCAATGGAGAATATTTTTAAATTAAAACCACACCCTTTTGTTGCCAACCGTGGTGTCAGCCAAATTTCATGCACGGGGAATCATGACGTAAACAAGACGCCTATATTCCCATATAACATCGTCATCAGCATCATCAACATCATCATCAACAGCATCATCAACATCATCATCAACATCATCATCAACATCATCATCAACATCATCATCAACATCATCATCGTTATTCAGATCCAGTGGTCATATGGACATGTTCCCTTTGCCTTGCGACCATAGTGAAGAAGTGACACCATGTCCGCAGCTGTTTTTTTTTTTTTGTGTGCGTAAATACGTAGTCTGGAATTTTTGGGAGATGGTTAAGGCGTTAGTCCTAAAGTTCTAGGCAGTTGAAGAGATGATGAGTTACTGTCTAGCTTCGGATGTTTTTTGCAGAGGCGGCAAATTTGTGTTATATCTGCTTTTATATCCAAGTGTGGGAGTTAAGTTATATATGTCACGTTCGCAAGCGTAATTTTATGACATGTTCGAGTCATCGCAGGTAATTTTTGGGGGATCTTTAGTATCGGTGCGAAAATACAATGACATTTTCCTGTTGGGCCCATAGCCGACCCATTTAACATCTCTTCTCTTTTGTTATCTCTAATAATCTTCTTCACAGTGTTGAGTGATGCACGTATGTTTGGCCGTTTATTGGATGCTCCCATTTGTGCTAATGTGTCTGCTCTCTCGTTTCCTGGTATAGCGTGGTGTCCTGGTGTTCATTGTAAAGTAAGTGTGAGCGCACAGGTTTAGAGGAAAGGGTTTACTTACATAAGCAGTGATTTCACTGTTGTTTTTTTGTTGAGGGGGTGGGGCTTGGGGAGCGCGGCACGATAAAGGAACAAAACAGTCGCAAAGTTATTTCAGCTTTGGGTGTGTTTGTGTGAGAATGTTTCCTTTTCCTTTACTTTCTATCATTATTTAATTATTTTTCACTGTTGTTTTTTGTGAGATCTAGACGCTCAGCTGCCGCCTGAATGATTGATATTTGCTACGGGGGACGCTAAAAGCATTCCTTTGTTTGCTGGGTTAACCTGTGAAGATTTGCAGATAGGTGGCGTAAAGCTGCTTCAATAGCAGTCGCTTCTACTTCATGATAACTGCACATCACCCAACACGAGTCACATTGTCGTCTGGGAGGTGTGGGCTTAAAAAGCTTAAAATTTTTTTAACATCTTTGGAATTAAAAAAAAAAGCACTTATTTCTTGTATTTTGATAGTGCAAAGGAGAATTCATATATATATGCTAGGCCATAAATGTATATATCGAGGATTGTTTTTTGTTACAGGTCTGAGTAATGCGAATATATAATGGATGTAAAAATAGTAAGAATTGTCAAGAAGCTGTTCAAATGTCTATTCGACAAGCAGGCAACGTTACCACAATGGGCCTTGAACTTCAGAATAATAAAAATTTCAAACGATCTATTGCCAAGCTTGTAGATTGTAGCTATCAAGTAAAGTCTTCCACAGTGGCTCTCATCGTCGGCGAAATGGCACCACCGGAAGCCACATCACATTTCTTAAGGATTGAAACAAATTTGGATCAAAAGTAGTATGTACTTACAAAGAGGAAAAAATATATTAAGTGTAGGAAGGAGGGGGGTCTCCGGAGCTAAATAGGGGGAAGGGTCTGCGGAGCTAAATAAGGGGGAAGGGTCTGCGGAGCTAAATAAGGGGGAAGGGTATGCGGAGCTAAATAAGGGGGAAGGGTCTGCGGAGCTAAATAAAATGTTTAAGTTGACTAAGAGTAAAACAAAAACAAGGACCAACCCCCTCCCTCCCCCCCCCCCCCTAAGTTTGAGAAACTCCGATCTAGATATCCTGTCGTGTACTTCTGAGGCCTCTGCTTAAAGTACAACATTTTTTTTCCTCCAGTCCACCAGATTCTCTAGTTAACTCGTCACAGAGGATAAGTCCAAAAAATCGGCAGGTCATTGCATTCGATGTCAAGGACACTGAGACAACAACAGTGACCATAGTCTGTGGCTTAGCATGGGTTGGTGTCAACCGGTGTGGTAAACTTATTGTGTCCCCCCCCCTAATCCCCCGCTACTCCCCCCCCCCCCCCCCCACCGACATCGTCTGGATTTCTTCTTGTTAAAATAAGACCACAGTACAACCCATGACAAGAACAAAAACAAGTTAACTGAGTGTCAGGATGTAAATGTATGTAAGAACCGTAACATCGCCCATTCGTATCAATGGGAAGCTTTATAATTCTAGCTTCCTGTCGCTTACGAAAGTTACCGTTCACTTTAATGGGCGTTGAATCATGGTCTAAATAGTGTTTTTCTGACCTCATTATAAGGTAACCTCATTGCTGGCGCATCAACCCTGAGCTTTTAATAAGGCAAGCATTCTGATTGGTTACGTGTGGAAAGTTTAAGTGTGATCGGTTATCCCTTGTGTAAAATTCAGCATCGTGAGCTCTGTAAATATGTCATTTTTCAATTTGGTGTCACCCCCCCCCCCGAGATAGTGTTACCCGGTGCGGTCCGCAAACACCCCCCCAAGCTACGCCACTGACCATAGTGTTAACGTCGATAGATGATTCGTCAATGAAACAGTATCAATACAAGTCTAGCCAGACATGGCTGAAGTTCACAGTGGAACTTGTAAACATTGCAGAATTTAATGATTTAAAATTATTGGGGGATTTGTGAGCTAGAAGAAAAGCTATGAAAACTCTTTAGTAACTTCTCATAGAGTCCTAGAGGATAGACTTTTATTACATTAAAAATATATACTGTAAATACAATATGAAATCTACCGTTTAAAAATACAAACGCCACCCTAACCCTTATGCGGACCATCATTGAAATATGAACTCTTAGACGGCCTCGGCATGTTACTGGGGGCGTAATTTGATAAATCCCATCTTCTGGCAGAAACTTTATAGCTGGGACTTAATTTCCCAATCATCAATATTCATCGAATGTGCGGAAAGGCGTAAAATCCTATTTACTATTTTACTCTACATAAGGGTTTGGGGGAGGGGGTGAGGCGTGGGTGTGGGGGGGGGGGGTCGCGGCACGATAAAGGAACATAACAGTCGCAAAGTTATTTCAGTTTTGGGTGTGTTTGTGTGAGAATGTTTCCTTTTACTTTACTTTCTATCATTATTTAATTATTTTTTAATTTTTTTATTTCTATTCTTTTTTTAAAGTGGGATGGTATCATGGTCTTATTTTGATAATCATGTCTTTCGCGAATCCTGGAAGGAAATATCAATGAACTGAAACTACATCAAACAGTTTGAAACTCTTATTTATACAGGTTTGTGACTAAATTCTTATTAAAACATCCCACTATAATATACTATAATTTCAAAGGCGTAGATCAACTCTAGCAAAGCGGATAGCGCTATTCGATTTTATTCCCATATTAAGGGTACTCAAAAAAATGTGGTTTTTTTTTATAAAGTATTCCAATATATATTCGATTTTATTCCCATATTGTAATCTACTATTATTTGTGCCGTTTCAATTTTTAAACTTAATGCTGGGGGGGGGGGGGGGGGGGAACAAAACTTGCTCTACATCTCAAGATTTCTTTGTAACTACACTTTCCACTTGGACATAACAGACGTACTTGATGTAGCTAACCAGACATATGTCAAGCATTTATTTTGCAAAGCTATTCCAGGTGTTGAGAGGATTTTCCCAAGAAAAATCTTTTATGTAGCACTTCAGTATCAAAGCTAATGGCCAAGATTTTCAGTTTGTCTAAAAAATTATGTCGGCAGAGATCAATTTCTAGGGACCTGGCTGTGGTCGTGTCTTAGGGTTACATTGCGTGTCTTTGTAATTAATTATTGATATATTCCCAGGACGAACAGTTTATCGGACATTAGCTTTCAGTTAAAACCTCAGTGTCGTCATGTTTTGTAGAGTGTCATGGCGTAGATGATAAGTTAATGGCTACCTCGTTAGGTATGCTGAGCGGTGAACTTAGCATTTCGACATGGGCACGTGTTAGCTCATATTGAAACATAGGATTATATGTTTGAGACATAGGATGGATATGGTCATGCGTTAGCAGATATTGAGACATCGGATGAAATGGTCATATTCTAGAAGTTACTGAGAAATAGGATGGATATGGTCATGGGTTAGCACTTATTGAGAAATAAGATGGATATGGTTATGTGTCAGGACGTATTGAGAAATAAGATGAATATGGTCATGTGTCAGGACGTATTGAGAAATAAGATGAATATGGTCATAGGACGTATTGAGAAATAAGATGAATATGGTCATGTGTCAGGACGTATTGAGAAATAGGATCATGAACATTACCACGTAGCCATCTTGGCTCATTTGATATCTGCTGGTGACGTCGTGAATTAGATGTTTTCTTGAAAACAGTGAAGAGTTATTTAGCTTTGTTAGAACATTACACATTTATTATTTTTTTTTTAAACTCAAGGACCTCTAAACTATCTTCAAATAATAACTCTGTTTCACCTACACTTAATAGATAAAAATATATGTCAAACCTGTAGCTAAAAGATATTAATCATGGCTTATCTATAGGTGACAGATAATCATGTATCAATTATAGTCGACAAGTTGTTGTTGTTCGTCAGTCGGGAGTCGACCATGACCACTTTAACCATCAGATTTGTGCTAGTTATGTCTGTGGTGGCCAGTGGCGTAGTGAAGGGGGGCAAGAGGGGCATCATGCCCCGGGCGATACTCACAAAGGGGCGCCAAATGTTATATTTTACTATAATATTGTATGGTTTTCGAATAGGGGGGCGCTTAAAAGGTATTGTGCCCCGGGCGCGAGTTAAGCTCGCTACGCCACTGGTGGTGGCGCAGGTGGCTAACGAGGCCGATTCTGGCACGAAATTTCTTTGTGCAGTAGGAGCATGGGAATGATGGGGCATCTCCGGGGAGCAGTCAGACAGGAGCAGTCAGACCGGGCCTTCCTGGCATGTCCCTTGCGCTCTGCAGCTGCTGTTCTGCCAACTTCATGTTGCATGGAGCTCCAGTGTAAAGTGGAACGCCATGTTGTTCGATGTTTCGCTTTTTGTCCTCCCATTCATCTTGGTTTACATGGAACGCTTTCAGTGAATTTTTGTTTTAAGCTGGAAGGATGGAAAATATCCCAGCTTCAAACAAAAATCGTTGCAATATAAGCATGTCTCACCCATAGTAGACAGATAATAAACATGACTAACGGAAAGTTAACAGATAATAATCATGTCTCAACCAAAGTTGCCAGACAATAATCATGTTTCACCTATTGATGACAGATAATAATCATTTCTCACCTTTTTGTTGACAAATAATGAGCATATCTCACCTGTAGTTGACAAAACATAATCATGGCTCACCTGTAGTTGACAGATCATAAACATGTCTCACCTACAGTAGACAGATCACAGCCATGGCTAAACAAAAACAGTTGACATATAACTACAGATTATGACGGTAACGTGTTTGACTATAAGGTTTTTAGGTTTCCTTCAACCAAAAAATTATACGAAATCAGTGTACCTGCTTTGGTGATTATGTTAACCGATGGGCCAATACATGTGGATAGTAGCATAACATACTGACACAACATAATGGCATAACACATGCATCCTGAAAAAAAACAACAACGTTTAAAACCTTTTCCCGATGTAAGATGTTAAAGAAATATATACACGACACCCGTGTTATATATGTCATCCAGTCAACTGGCCGCTGTAAGCCCGCCGAGTGCCAAGGAATACATGAACTAGATCAGTAGTTCTCAACCTTCCTAATGTCAACACTCTTTAAAATAGTTCCTCATGTTGTGGCGACCCCTCAAACATAAAAAGTATATTCGTTGCCACTTCATAAATATGTGTTCTCCGATGTTCTTACTCTAAGGCGACCCTTGTGTAATGTTTCTTTCGAAACCCAAAGGGTTCGTGACTCACTGGTTGAGAACCGCTGAACCAGATACACCTGTGGTCGGCCCCGCAATTTCCTGTGACTGTAATTTTAAAGTACTTCTGAACACTCATGCAACGACGATTTTCTCACGAATATTAAAAAAAAAAAAACTTAATCAGGAATGATGTTTAAAGCAATGAATTGTTGGAAGTACCACGAAGGAAAAGGTTGGTTAGCGGTCCTCAGTCATTTAAGATGTATGTAATTAATAGACTGAAACGACTGCATTAAGTTGTTTACTATAAGCATCAATTAACGATCATTAATCATTAATAATCCAATCGCAATAATCCTAAAAGTTTAGTGTACATTATCTTTAAACGCGTTCTGCAATTACGTACCCATGTCTAAAAATAAATTAAGAAGCGCTGAGGAAAATTTTTTTTTTAATGGGTTCTCTAGTTGCGCCTATTGATCTAACTACTTCCTGTTCCCTGGTGTTTTGGTTCAAATAGCCTCCAGGCGAGGTGATGGTAAATTGGGCCTAATTGTGCCAGCTTGGAACCGAGTGAATACTTTTGCGTTAAAGATTTTTTTTTCTTCTTCGTACATCGACCACGCTGTTAAATATATTTATTTCTAAGTCAACAGTAGAAAACATTTATTTTTCTTCTTTAAAGATGGGGGGGGGGGGGGGGGGGAAAATTAAAGAAAATTTAAGCTCCTGATACAATTTAAATGTTGTGGGAGATGTTGGATGTAATTGATGGCAAACATCCCAGCTTTAAATACGAGCGATTTATTTTCAGTTCCGGAAAACCAAGTTAAGGTCAATGTTGACCACAATTATTGACCGGTACATTGTGAAGTGAAGGAGGTTGTTTGACAAACACTTTTAGCGTCGATAAATCTGAACCGAATGTCATTTATAGATCACGTCAGGTAAAGTTTGGATGTAATTAGTCTTTAGATGGCCTACTTTAGATGACCTAATTACATAGATTTAATGAAAGCGAATATTTTACCGCGACCTGCCTACTGTGGCCTACTAAAGCTGGGAGCGAAACAAAATTTACTTGACTTGAGCTGGACTGTCTTTGAAGTGAGGAAGGGATGCTCAAATCGTCAGCCTCACTCTCCAGTCCTTGCCTATTTTATCCAATGGAAAGACTTAGTCAAGGCAACTGGAAATAGAACAAGTTGCAGTAGATGACCAGCAGTGTGTGTTAAGTGTTTCACTGTGCTCTTTATGCTTCCTTAGTCGCAGGAGTTGCCGGAATTTTCATTGTTGCAATGTTATAATACCTACGGATTGCCATCCACAGTTAACGAATTCCAAAATTTTAAGTTTGGCGGAGTGATGCCCGAATTGAGAAATTGTACCAGTGACAGGTGCCCTATACTGAAATGGCACCAGGGACGGTGCCAGATTTATTAATTATTATTTTTTCTTTGAATTTGACCATAAATATTCATTTTGTGTGGACTGGCAACTTAAGGCTCTCGGACCGGTGCCGGTCCACGGACCACGACTCGGGGGACACGCTGTTCTGGTGTACAACGCCAAAATGTTAAATGCATTAATTTGATTAATACTACCAAACCCTTTGGGTATAATCAAGTCAACGCACGCGGCCTGACTTAAACCATATACGCAGGCCTGCTAAATGCTCTTCTGAAAGGTGTAATGTATTGTCAATCAAATATGTGCAGTATCATCTTAGGGCAGTGGCTCTCAACCTTTCTAATGCCGCGACCCTTTAATGTTGCCACAAAATTATTTTCGTTGCTACCTCATAAATGTAGAGTATATGTGTTTTCCGATGGTCATAGGCGAACCCGGGGAAAGGGTGGTTTGACCCCCAAAGCGGTCACAACCCACAGCTTTTTGTCAAACTTATGGTCGGTTCACACGATCAAATTTTCCATCAAGCATTTGATGCAATTCGTGTACGAAGCCTTGTCACAACTTTCAAATTGCTATTTGATCAACTTCCTCAAAAAGGAAACCACGCACAAAATAGTGCGTTCATAAAACAATTTGAGGCGAAATTTGATTCGTGTGAACTGACGCTTAGTGCATGTAAAACCTAATAGACTAAAGATTTTTTTTTTTAAATTCCAAATACGTCACAACAGCTACACAACTAATCTCCACACCAAAATACGCAGCCATTGAACAAATCACATTTCATTCATCTTCTCCTTGGAAAACAGGAACAACAGAGTTTTTGAGGTTTGGGATTTTATTGGGGGGGGGGGAGGTGGGGGGCTGAAAATTTGAACAGTTTCAGTTCGTTAGGATGACGGGAAGCGGGTCAAGTATAAAGTCTTTAATTATGAAATCTTAGATTAAATGTGTTTCTCCCCCGGGATTCCGGTTGACAAGTCTGTAGTGGCTTGCCGATTTGGAAGCGCTGGCCACCAACCCCCTCGGCGTTAACCCGGGGCACATTACCACCATTGCGTGTCCCGCGTGGCAGACAGGGCCATGCATGGTAGTTGCTGGAATAAACAGCTCCTACAGGGCTGCCACCTGTGATGCTTCACAGGGGGAAGAAAAGGCAAACACAGGGTAGGGATCATGATTACAAGTTGCCGTTAAGGGATATGAGGCGATAGGCTGTGGTGGAAGCCTATGGCCGGTGATTCTAAATATGCAGCCCTGAGAAAGCTGCTCCTAGGCAACCGTTTCGTCCCAGCTACTTCGCGAATTAGTTGCGAGGTGGAAACCCACTGTAGAATCCCTCTTAGAGGGCGTCCGATGCCTCCCCGGGACGAGTTGGGGGAGATATTAGGACGTTAATTTACCGTCCCGGCCCCTAGGTAAGTGGACTACGGACGCTTGAAACACAGCGTCTTCGGTCGACCAGACGTCTCCGGGCGGGGGGGGGGGGGCCTCCATCAGCAAACTCGATCGAGCAGTTGCTGGTGGGGGCGTCCCACGCCCGGAGGGGTCTCTGGCGTCTTCCTGCACGGCCCGGCGGGTGTGGGTGGACGCCAGGGAGGGCATTAGGAGCGTAAGCTCGACGGCCGCTGACGCCATTTCCTAATGAGATATTAAATGTGTTCTACTTTAATATAAAATATGGAATCTATATATAAATCTAAATTTACGTATCATTTCTCTAGTCTTCTAATCTTTATTAACCTATCGGGGATAGCTGATACAGTTGCTCTCATTAAAGTTGAGGAAAAAAAAAACATCTTGAACAACATATATTTGAAACGGATTAATTACAATGTATATTGAAAATGGGACAATCAGACACTCTTCTTCTTCTTCTTCTACTACATATTAAGGGCCCGGGGATCAATGTATCTCTTTCAAGTATCTATGTCCATAACACTATAATGCCCCCATGGGTTGCGAAACTAAAGCTGTCCAGATGACGAGGACGGCCATCACACACATAAGTTGTTTTCGAGCTTATATAATAAATTGAGACCGTTAACGTCTGCGTACTTCAAACACATGTGGTTACATAATTATTTCGTTGAATATATCAGGCAATCTGCGGGAAACGGGAGTCGTCTGTAATGAAGCGACTTAGCAACTCAAAATTTAAGGCGGGTCGTAAAACTTTATGAAAAACTTGTGCGAGGCAAAAGATGATAGGACCCGGGGCGGGGGGGGGGGGGGGGTTGGGGTTGTAGCTATTAACAAAATATACTAATAAAGAATACTTCTTTACTTTGCGGGCCGCCAAGTGGTTGCTGGCCGGCAGCATGCGGTGCGCGGGCTGTATGTTGTGCGGGCCTGATTATTATACTTCTCTTTTGTAATTAATGCTCTGAAGAGTTCATCCCCCCCCCCCCTTTTTTCCCCCAATATTCATTATTATTGTTTATACAAGTAGAGTCAGCGTTCGCGGCTCTAAGCATCAAAGACCGTCTCTCGTGAAATCGTTTCTGTGCTATGGGATGTAGCACCGTCTCTCGTCAAATCGTGTCTGTGCTATGGGATGTAGCACCGTCTCTCGTCAAATCGTGTCTGTGCTATGGGATGTAGCACCGTCTCTTGTGAAATCGTCTCTGTGCTATGGGATGTAGCACCGTCTCTCGTGAAATCGTTTCTGTGCTATGGGATGTAGCACCGTCTCTCGTGAAATCGTCTCTGTGCTATGGGATGTAGCACCGTCTCTCGTGAAATCGCCTCTGTGCTATGGTATGTAGCACAGTATGTCGTCAAATCGTCTCTGTGCTATGGGATGTAGCACCGTCTCTCGTGAAATCGTCTCTGTGCTATGGGATGTAGCACCGTCTCTTGTGAAATCGTCTCTGTGCTATGGGATGTAGCACCGTCTCTTGTGAAATCGTCTCTGTGCTATGGGATGTAATTAGCAAAGTAAATAGAGTAAATTTTTATAAAACTACGTTTGCATGTAGGCAGCTTTGATCACGTGGGTATGATATGATATTTCGGACGTTAGATTTTTGCGAAAGGGGATAGAGTGCGCTATAAGGATAGGGCAAGCTATATGGATAGGTCACGCTTTAGGGATAGGGCACGCTATAGGGATAGGTCACGCTATAGGGATAGGTCACGCTATAGGGATAGGTCACGCTATAGGGATAGGTCACGCTATAGGGATAGGTCACGCCATAGGAATAGGACACGCTATAGGGTAAGACACGCTATAGGGATAAGGAACTTCTCTATGTTATAGTTAGATCTCAGTAAAGTCATAGGTGCTCAACGCTCAGAACAGGTGTTAAATTATAATTTTAATAGGCATATCTCTGAGACTGAACTTTATACATGGTGGGGAAACTATTGAAATAGCGCGACAACAATGAGATCGTGATTCAGGTTCTCGTAAACTATCAATATCCCCCAAGCAAACACATCGCAAACGCATTACGTTCTTTTTGGAATTTAATCTAATCAAATTGGTGATGCAGTTTAACAATTAACAATTCATGAATACGTTGATTGCCGCCATAGACAATGGCTTTGGCGTGGATAATGGTGTTAATTGCAGTTGAAATGAGCTCTGTAATGAGGTATGTTGCAAATGTTCAGGAACATTTTTCGGTCAATTTTCAATAAAGCCTTCGGCAGTGCTTCTCAAAGTGGTAGTCCTAGGACCGTCATCAGTTCGCTACCACAGAAGTTAAAACATCAAGAACCGAAAGATCGGAAGATACAACCACCGATCAATTGATCCCCGGGTCCTGCTAATTTTATATCTCCTATCGGACTAAGACATTTGAGAGGCACTAACAAGTTTGATCATATATTTTGACACTAACCCTATTTGCGATGTGGGCTGGTCAATTCAGTCCCTTGGTTATATAACAAGGTTTTTAGAACAGTAAAACTGCTAGGTGGCAATTTAAAAGCGATGGGGCACGTAAGCATCAGATGAGAAGGCGGGGCGATGTACTTTTAAGTTAAGATATAATTGTTTATATACAATTCAGAATAAAAGCATAAGGTTGAATTCACTGATTTAGACCAAAAAAAGACTTGTCTCTTTAATCATCCAGCCAATTCTTTGATGTTGAATAATTATCATCGTAATTTTAAAAAAAAATGCTTCTGTTCCGACAATGGCTACAGCACTCAATATGGCACGAGCGCTTCCAAGAGCCGAAGCTGAAATCTAAAAGGAAAAAAAAAGCAAAACTATTGCAATTCTTGCAAGTATTAAGGGCTGATTAGTCCCTTTAATGTTAAAATATCTTGTCTTAGTGTTTCAAACTGAAGGTCGGGCCCACTGCACCGACTTTAAAGCGATCGCCCCAAAGGGTAATTAATTACAGGCGGCAATTACGTTTTGTATTGCGAAGTTAACGGAATAGCGGTTAAGAGCCAACCTAGAAAAGATTTATATTTAATGCAATTTTTTTTTAAAAAGCAAGAACATTTTGCATGGAAAGCAGGTTAACAAGAATTTGAAATCGTGAAACGGAAAAATCGAGTTTTTAATTAAAACAAAAAAAGGCGTACAAGAATAGCCCTGGGTTATGAGGTGCTACACTCAGTAAGACACATGAAGATGTTTTAAATGCATGGTTTTAAGTCCCACACAACATCTAACTACGTCAAGAGCGATGTAGGTTCAATAAAACGCTCATCACAAACGTGGAGTAAACAACAGGAAGAAGAAATAACGCGTTAAAACACAGAAATTGCTGTAACCCACAAGACCGATGTTGTCGCATTAGGAACTCGGAGGATACCACCACGAAATAACTTGGTGTGAACTATGCCTGTGTTAACATTTGAAAGTCGCGGTTTATTTTTGTCGGCTCGTCATGAAATGTCCCCACCACACCCAGGTCCCCATTAAAGGTCGTTCGTAAATAACGCCACACAAAAAAAAGCCCATTTTTTAGCTATGTTATGTGTAAAAAAATCTAATATCGTTATGTGACAATCATCACTACCCTGTTATGTAACCATAAAACTAATCTCGTATTGTTACAATAACCTCTTCCATGTTATGTCACCATACATCCCATCTCGTTATGTTACAATCACCTCTACCAGGTTATGTCACCATATACCCCATCTCGTTATGCTACAATCTCCTCTACTATGTTATGGGACCATAATATCGACTCTTTGTAGTACTACCAGGTCTGCCGTGTTATGTAATTATAAACCCATCTCGGTAGGTTACAATTACCTCTAGGAGGTAATCTGGCCTTTTTTTCAATGATTTTTTCATCACATCTATCATGACAGCCCCCCCCCCCCACCCCAAATAACCATTTTCTGAACA
This sequence comes from Omphiscola glabra, assembly GCA_964017045.1. Taxonomy (NCBI): domain Eukaryota; kingdom Metazoa; phylum Mollusca; class Gastropoda; family Lymnaeidae; genus Omphiscola; species Omphiscola glabra. The sequence goes on along the minus strand of OZ024800.1, from coordinate 25,546,954 downwards.
TTCAGCAGGATGTAGCTATTCAAGTGAAGGAACGAAACAATAATAGAATTCCTTTAATTTGTCTTTAAAAACGATAAAAGAATTTTAATTACACGAACAACAACGAGATAATCTTCTCTTTCCTTTAAGAGATCGATCAATCTAATCAGTGTTGGATTCAGTGTTGCTAAGGCCCCTAGTCAGTCGTCATTTTGGCTGCCCCGGGTGGTGTACTTCAGGGGCTACAAGGGGTGACCACCAGAGGCATCACTTTGATGTTCATAGATATGCCTTAAAAATTGGTGTGTGTGTGTGCTGTGGGAGCGTTTCGGAATTCATCTTGGCAGCATTGAATTCAGGTGCGCATTATCCAAAAATCAAATTGACGGGACTAAAAATCCAATAATCAAATTCTGATGAATTAATCATTGACAAAGCTAGCTGAATTTGTGTTTTTTTTTTAAATGTTCTCTACATCCATTTGATGACAATCGTATTAGGAGGTGTCAACGACCGATTTTTTGGTTTCCCTAACTCTTCATTTTCTTTCATCAATTTATAACTTGTTTGTATATATATATATGACCTGATCAATACTAAATAATACGCCATTTCAAGAACGTTCAATCTTCCACTCTTCAAAAATAAAATAAAATAATAGATCCCTTCTCACGGGCCAATAGGTATGTATCATATACGCCTTAAGATAAAAACAGCGTTGTATGTAATATTGCAATAAAACTATCACAAGGAATGAATCTTTTTGACTTTGTCTAAAAGAATTGAATTTTCGCGCGGTTTTTTTTTTTTTTTGACTTTGTGTAAATCAATTCTTGTTGTAGATCCTCAAGTCCATGATTGATCTTCCGGTCCGTGTGTCATGACTTGCAAAACATTCAAAAGGGCTGCATGTTAAGCACATACCATAAAATTACAGTACTTGTGAGAACAACTGTTCCTGGCGCTAAGCTTTGATTGATTTGTTCTGAAATAAAAGTGCACCTTTCGTCATGAATGTCAAAACTAGTTGAATAAATCCTACAATATATTGTTTGGAAAAATGAAAGCAACGAATGTTTTAGCAGGTTTGGTTTTAATAATGTACACGTTTTCTTTTTTGAGAATTAGTTCAGGTTGATAAAATTAGTGGGATTTCTCTTATATCTTTATACATGTCTGCTTTTAAAATTAGTCACTCTAGATCTTTGATGCATTGCCTCATGGAACCACTTAAAATTGTGTAAAGGTTGAATAAAGAAAAACGGATCAAAAAAGAAAAAGAAATGGTTCCTTTCACAACACGGTTAAAGCTCCATCTTACAAAGTCAATACTTTATCTTCATATATATTAAAATACCATTTTTTTTTATTTCGCCGTTCCACCTGAAAACTTTTATCCAGTCTCCCTTTCCCAGCTGAAGCACCATACTTACCCACAAACGTCATCCTACCTCATACACTATACTTACCCTCAAACGGCACCCTACGCTCAAGCCCCATACTTAACCTCAAACGGCACCCTAAGCTCATGCCTTATACTTACCCTCAAACGGCACCCTACGCTCGTGCCTTATACTTACCCTCAAACGGCACCCTACGCTCAAGCCCTATACTTACCCTCAAACGGCACACTACCCTCAAGCCACATACTTACATTCAAACGGCACCCTACACTCAAATACCATACTTTCCTTCAACGGCACCCTACCCTCCAGCACATCAAATCCTTACTATATCTTTGGACCTCAATTTTTTATAGAACAAATTACCTTCTGGTATCTATAAAAAAAAACATTTAAACAATATTTTAAAAAAACCCCTGCAAAGACGGGCTAATATACTAGTCTTAATAATAAAATAATCACTTACATATTCTTACTAGTATTTAAATTTCCAATGTCACCATTTTAAACTTTAACGGAAGTTAGAATTGTGATTTGAGCTCGTTAGGAATCATACAATGTTTTTTTTTAGTGCAGGAATCGGTAATAAATAGCCTGCATTATTTAAAAAATGTAACAATAATTAGGAGTTTTAATGTAAACATTTTTATATTTTAGAAAAATATTTTGATGGAATCTGCTTTATCTGTCTGTGACGTACATTGTAATGTAACATTTTAATTTCTGCAACAAGTCTATTTAAAAAAAACTGTCAGATCAAGAAATAAATGAGCTCTCATTATCACTTATTTAAAACAAAATTGTCTTTTAAAGGGTAAATATATCAATTTATTTCATTTTAATTTCTTTAATGTGTGTTTTCAATGCTATCTTTACAGAGCCGACATGGGCGCCTGCCTAGAAAACATTTTTTTTTTTTTTTTGCTAACGGGTGGCAAAGCCCAGACAAATATGAATTTAAAAAAAAAAAACAGAGTTACAAAAGAGAGGAACTTTGGATTAAAGTAATGACACAAGTAAGCACAACTTGTAATTTCCCCCGAGGACACGCAGCTATGAAATCTTCGACAAAACAAACAATTCGACTTGTCAAGTGCCAACTTACTAAATGCACGACGAACAAGAAAAGAATCGTAGTGTTTATTTTGTTGACAAGATTTTGGAGACCACAAATTCATTCAGTTAACGATCGACTTTGAAATGAAAAATCTCTCCGTGACCAATTTGTATTGTTTGCATGACATTAGAAACACTAAAGAGAGTCTGTGGGAGTCGGCTGCGAACGCTCTAAGCGCAGCGTTTTTCGGCTGACCAGGCGTCCCCCAGGCCATGTAGGTGGTTCCCGGCATTCCGTCGCACGGTCAGGTGGCGTCGACATCCGGCGCCGGGGGGGGGGGGAGGGAGGGAGGGGCATTAAGAGCTCGCGCTCGACGGCCCACTGAAACAATTTCCCCAATGTGACGTATGCTATTAGAAACACTTAAGAAACTTGATGTTTATATTTACATAAAGGCGCTTTCAAAGAATATACGAACTTGCCATTAGCCTTAGGATCTGAAAATGAAGATTCACGTGAGCTTAGTGAAGCTGTGTGCTAACTTCATTGCCTTTTTTTTCAATCAGAGTAACACAACATTCAACGCCCAGTGGTATATTAGCGTACCTACGTCAAATAGATTTGGCGGCCACATTTTTCCAAATGTTGATGGGTCAATGCGAATTTCGCTACCACACCCCCATACATTTGAAAGTGCTGAAAGAAGCATTTTGACGCTCAAACTCTTTAAAAAAAAAAAAATATTATTAAGCTTTCCATAGAAAGAACGATTGCAGAAAAGTTGGACGTGACAGAAATAGGTTAGAATTTTGCTTCTGCAACTGCAAGAAAAGCTTTGTTTTTTTTTCTTGGAAATAAACTGTTAAGAGTTACTTTTAACACTTTTGTAAACAGGATTGTGTTTCGGTATCCAACTTATTTTAAGTATTCTGCAGAAGCAAGAAAAACCATGTTAACCTTAAAATCAGTATTGTATAAAAAAACAACAACTCTTAACGCTATTAGAAATTGGCCGATTTAACTTTAAGTAAAGTAGGCTATGGTACGTTTAAATTATTATTCAACTATTAATTTGACGTTTTAATCACTCGGATTTATAGAACAATCAATTTCTTAGAAAACCAGAAAATGTAAAAAAAAAAAATTAATAAAAAAAACAAAACAGATGACTTAAGCCAAGCAGTTTTTGTCCTCGCCTAAAGCATTAAACGTTCTAAGTCCAAGACTCTTAAGTTTTAGTAAAGAAAAGTATATAGTATATCCAAAGTTCACACAATAAGCAAATTAGAAAGGTGCTTGAAACTCCTTGGCTGTAGCAGTGTCCACGCTAAGCATTCATTTCAGTGCCACCGATATAGAGTGGATATAGAGTGGATGGTGGAGACGAGAGTATCAATTACGGCACGGAATCTGATTAACGCCCCCCACGCCCAACATCAAAGCCTTCAAACCATTTCCAGTTCTGTCGTAATCAGTGATCTGCAAATGACCAAAGGTTACCAAACTTAGAGCATTAAGAGCATCGATCTATTGAAGGTCACGTGATCCTGGAGGCTGTACACGGTGGAGATTTTAATTTTTTTTTATACGTATGAGCGGGGTGTGTGTGGGGGTGTGTGGGGGTGTGCAGGTGGGGGGTGTGGGGGTGTATCTGGGGGTGTGTGTGGGGGTGTGGGTAGTGTGTGGGGTGTGTGTGGTGGGTGGTTGTGGGGTGGAGAGCGTGTTCACCAACAACACATCGGTTCGATTGTAAAGAAAGAACGGCACACCTTAGATGACCATTAATCCGATGGCGTCTTGATTAGGTTAACGACCATCAATAACAGTGTTAATGGCTTCGGGACAGCCGGTCAACCGGAATATAGAGCAATGTACTATTTAATACGTGGGTGTTGGAAGATTTTCACAGTGAGAAGATCGGCAGAGACTCGCTGTTCAAATGGAGCGTGTAAGAGAAAGGGTGACTCGATATAACATTGGCATATAGGAAATGGAGAGAGAATAGAGAAGAGGACTGTTGAGATTAGGAGTTAGCTGTAAAAGGAGAGAAAATTTGAATAGATTGATGGGATCGTGTTTATCTGTAGCTTTATAGGGACAGTCACATAAGACAGCCAGCCATAACCTAACCTTTCTCCCATTTGAATGGATGTAAAGTCTATATTAATGAAGGAGATGAAAGAATGAGAACGTACGAGAAAGACGGGTGAAACATTCTTTGTGTTTTCTTTGATACCGGTCTATTGTGGAAATTCCAGCTTAATAAAGACAATATATACATTGAAGGGGGGAAAAGATAGAAGCGTAATAAAGAAATATTTAAGCTAGGGCTTTTCAAGTAAGTCCGAAAGACTGGAGCGGGGAAGGAGTGGGGTATATAAAAAAAAAACGCGTGTGTGGATTGGTCTGAACAGAAAGCTTCCATTGAAATATAAATGAAAAAGAAACAGAATAGAAAGAGGAACGAGTCCAGGGGCGGAAAGGGCCGGATAGGTGGCAGTCAAATAGAGGCGGTAGACTGATAGTAGTGTGAGTAAGAGAAAAGAGAGAAATAATTAAGAGACACGGTAAGTTACGCTATCAGCGAGGACAACGTTGACAGCTGTCAACGACTACTCGGAGGCCCGGGTAACCGTCCGAGACTAGCTGCCCGGGTAATCGACCGGGTACCCGATTAAATATAATTCTTTTAAAAAATCATAAAAAAACGATACCATTTTTGCTAAAAGGAATTTTTATTTTATTTTGACCCTCTACTGCCAAAAGCGCCCTCTGGCGCCTCTAAAGGTTGCCACCAGCGCCTGTCTACTACGCCGCGCGGGGGTCACGTCAGACCGATTATCACGAATGATGCTCGTTTGGTTGCCTAGCAACTAATCTACCACACGCTGACCGCTGTTCTCGCGAGATTAAAACAAGCTGTATTCCATATGAGTCTACCTTCTTTTGGTTAAAACGTTAATAAAGCTCAAAGGTTAGGTTGTGTGTGTCCAAGCTTACAGTCATAATACTCGCGACACATTAGGTGTACGAGACTAGAAAGGTGAGTTAATGAGGCTATCGATCAGATCGATGTAGAATTTATCGAAATTACAGTGGAAAGTAATAGTGATAAGGTTTTAGTTGAAGATGTATCTAAAACAACACATTAAAAAAACAATCATAGTGACCATAGTAATGGCCGGTGAAGGTAATGACTACTTGTAAATTATAAACTTGGCTGCTTCGACACGTAACCGGCTATGTAGCTCGACGGGTAACCGGCTATGTGGCTTGACGAGTACCCGGCTTTGTGGTTCAAATGGTTTACGGGAAGTTTTTTTTCTTCCTGCTATTGACATCCCTATTACATCGACATCCCTCATTACATTGACATCCCTCATTACATCGACATCCCTCATTACATTGACATCCCTCATTACATCGACATCCCTCATAACATTGACATCCCTCATTACATTGACATCCCTCATTATATTGACATCCCTTATTACATCGACATCCCTCATTGCATCGACATCCCTCATTACATTGACTTCCCTCATTACATCGACATCCCTCATTACATCGACATCCCTCATTACACCGACGTCCCTCATTACATTGACATCTTCATTACATACCTTACGCTTCCGTTTCTATACCCCTACATTGGCGTTTCATTAACGTTAAAATAACCGTTACCATGCCGTTGTTGCACCTTTACACTGCCGTGGTAATACCCCTCCAATATCCTAAAAATACTAGTACAATACTCAGACCATACCGTTACAATACCTTTAAAATACGACTCGTATCTTATTTACATAAGAAATATGTTATCGTATTAAACCAATAGATCAACGTCAATTATGTTGAACATAAACATAACGCATTTTTGTAGTATAGGACCATACTGTATTGTGTTTGGAGTTTCCACCAAATTCCATGACCAATCCTATGGTGCACGACCAGATCATTATTGTAAATGGATCGAGGTGCTGCATAAGACGTCATGTGATTAGATATGAGTATGCTATTATGTCAGACCTTATCAACACGATCTATGCTGATAATCTTCTCAATATACTACCGGGTTATGGACGTAGCTGACGTCACTAAGTGGCTTAAGATGGTGACGTAGTTTTAAATTATCAAGCTTAAAGTATTTTGTAGAGGAACGCAAAATCTCATAACCACTAGGATAAAATTTACAAAACTGAACAATTGAAAATAATTTATCGCCTAAGAATTTAAGTTAACAATTTTCTTTCTTTGCTATATTAATGATATTTTTGTTTCTTCCAAAAAATGGATGACGTAAAGTTGTTAAAGATTTAAATACCTTTTTTTTTTTTTTTTTTGGCATGGAGAGAATACAAGTGAAAAAAGTTACTTTAAAATACAAACACACGTATTCCCCATTAAAAAATTCCTTTTTTCTTTCTTTTCATCGAACTAAATTCAACTAACTCGAACTAAATAACCACAACAAAACCAATGTTCCAGTGATATGTATCCATGGATGAGCGAGTGGGTCCTTGATGAATCAAGAAATTATGTAACCACTGACCTGCATCATCATTAGCTTTAATTGTTCCTCGTAGGCCATGTCTGGCATTTTGAGGACTACTGCGACGTCTTCCAGAGGACCTTGGCATGTAGCATTGCAACTGATGGTCACAGAGAGAGCTTCCATGGGTCTGGTCAGGGACGGGGGAACCGGAGGGAGAGTGTCACACGCCACGTCGCTTTATGGTCATGACACAAGGACGCGCGGGCAGAGACTGTGGGAGGATGAACGGGCGTGGTGGGTGAGGTTATAAGAGTGGACGGGAAAGGAAGGCTGAGAGGGGAAGGGGGTTCAGCTTTGGAGTGAGAGGGATGTTGGTGTGGCAGAGTCGGAGAGTACTTTATTAGAGCTTGTTAAATGATGGGTGCTAGTAGGTCATTATGGCTGAGGGGGTTTGTGTGGCAGAGTCGGAGAGTACTTCATTAGAGCTAGTCAAATGATGGGTGCTAGTAGGTCAATATGGCTGATGGTATTTGTGTATCAGAGTCAGAGGGTACTTGAGCTACTCAAAAGATGGGTGCTAGTATGTCATTGTGGCTGATGGGGGTTTGTGTTACAGAGTCAGAGGGTACTTGAGCTAGTCAAATGATGGGTGCTAATATGTCATTGTGGCTGAGGGTATTTGTGTGGAAGAGTCAGAGGGTACTTGAGCTAGTCAAATGATGGGTGCTAATATGTCATTGTGGCTGAGGGTATTTGTGTGGAAGAGTCAGAGGGTACTTGAGCTAGTCAATGATGGGTGCTAATATGTCATTATGGCTGAGGGTATTTGTGTGGAAGAGTCAGAGGGTACTTGAGCTAGTCAATGATGGGTGCTAATATGTCATTGTGGCTGAGGGTATTTGTGTGGAAGAGTCAGAGGGTACTTGAGCTAGTCAATGATGGGTGCTAATATGTCATTATGGCTGAGGGGGTTTGTATTGGGGTTTGTTTGATTAGTCTCGGCTAGTGTAAATCGAAATAAATAGCAATGGAAAGGTAGCTCAATATCGTAATGGGGGGGGGGGGGATTAGGTATCCAAAGGTTGATGATGGGGAGATAAGAAAGGGAATGGGGATGAAATGGTTATGAAGGAGAGATAGTTAGTGAGGGAGGGGGAGATTAATATGGAAACAAATTCATAAAGGCGTAGGAGGGGAAATGAATATAGAAAATATAATTGAAGGAGTAGGAGGGGAAATGAATAAAGAAAAGATAATTGAAGGAGTAGGAGGGGAAGTTACATGACAAGATAGATAAAAGACATATAAAGGGCGGAGATAAATAGGGATTTGTAGATAAATGGTGTGTGGCTGCCGAGTCGTTAGATCATGTAAGACTCATCTGTTTGATGTGTAGAAGACTTGATGACCAATCTCGGGAACAGCACGCAAACTGACGTGCTAATGATGGAATTCTCAAAACCGTTTAATTATAATTTGCCCTTTTGCACTTACACAAACTTAAAAATATGGGATCCAAGGCACTACCAATACATTGCTCTCTAGCGTCCTCAGCAACCAATGCCAGGCTGTAGCGGTCGACGGTACAATCTCCTGCTTAGTCGGTGTTAACTGAAGTGTACCTACAAGCTAAGTGCTGGCCATTGTTTGTTCCTAGCAAAGATGAATGACCTAACCGAAAAACTGATATCCCAGATGACACAGTCAGTCTCTAGACACGAACTCGTCTTCACCACCATTACGAACTGCATGGCCGAATACTTGAGCCAGCTTCCCCCTCAATGTATCTCGGTGTTAAAATTCAGAGTGAACTCCGCTGGGATGAGCATATTAACAATGTGTGTGACAGGCAAACAAGACCCTGGGGTTTTTAAGGTGAAATCTTTAGATCGGCAAATCCAGTGTGAAAGAAAATCCCCCCCCGGGATTCCGGTTGACAAGTCTGTAGTGACTTGCCGATTTGGAAGCGCTGGCCACCGACCCCCTCGGCGTTAACCCGGGGCACATTACAACCATTGCGTGTCCCGCGTGGCAGACACGGCCATGCATGGTAGTTGCTGGAATAAACAGCTCCTACAGGGCTGCCACCTGTGATGCTTCACAGGGGGAAGAAAAGGCAAACACAGGGTAGGGATCATGATTACAAGTTGCCGTTAAGGGATATGAGGCTATAGGCTGTGGTGGAAGCCTATAGCCGGTGATTCTAAATATGCAGCCCTGAGAAAGCTGCTCCTAGGCAACCGTTTCGTCCCAGCTATTTCGCGAACTAGTCGCGAGGTGGAAACCCACTGTAGAATCCCTCTTAGAGGGCGTCCGATGCTTCCCCGGGACGGGTGGGGGGAGATATTAGGACGTTAATTTACCGTCCCGGCCCCTGGGAGAGTGGACTACGGACGCTTGAAACACAGCGTCTTTGGTCGACCAGATGTCTCCGGTCGGGGAGGGTCTCCGTCGGCGAACCCGATCGAGCGGTTGCTGGCGGGGACGCTCCACGCCCGGGGAGGTCTCTAGCGCCCTTCCGCACGGCCTGCCGCCGAGGCGGCCGGCAGGTGCGGGTGGGCGCCGGGGAGGGCATAAGGAGCGTAAGCTCGACGGCCATCTGACGCCATTTCCTAATGTGATATTCGAGTGTGAAAGAAAGAGCCCATAAAGCTGTGTTTCCCAACCATTTTTGTGCCACGCCCCACCTAAGCCTTTCTAAAATTGGTATGCCCCCCATGTAACATATACACACTTTTTAATATTAAAAAATAGGGTTGTTCATTAGAGAAAGTTAAATGATAGGTTTTATAAAGAAATCACTTGGAAATTGGTGAGGAAACATCGTAAGTAAATTTTCAAAACATTTAATGGAGGACTGAAATTCAAGTACGAAATAATTTTAATGAAATATTTTGTAATATAATTTTAATTATTAGTAATTATTATTTAAATTTAGTGCGATGTTTGTGCTTGATGCTTGCTGCAAATATATTTTATATTAAGCTCCAATTTAGTAGTTTCAGTCTCAAGTCTCCTCGTTGTGTTATATCCAGCCGATTTCTTTCTTTGTTTTTTTGTTTTTTTTGTTTTTTGTTGTTGTTTTTTTTGCAACAAATCTCTTATGACAGTAAATCCACATTCAGTTAATTATGAAGATGTAAACGGTAACACTAGTTTTCTTGCACATTTGGTTGTTTCCTCACAAAGCCATGATTCCATGGCTCCTTAAATATTAAATAAAGTTTGAACTGACTCATCATTTTGTATTCTGCGAGTTCTTCTTGATACTTCATATTTTAAACATCAGACAAATCCATTAACATTGGCTGCATCATCCAAGTTGGAAAATCGATTTGTTTCAAATCAGAAAAACGTTCACAAAATAACTTGAAGAGACTTTCACATTTGGCATTTTCTTTAATAGCATTGACGCATTTTATAACTAAATTTAGTACTTCATTTAGAACACGCACAATTTTTTTAGCTACTAGGTTTTCCATAAGAATATCACAATGCACAAGTAGCATTTCTGGATTCTCATCTTTCATCAATTTTAAGCAGCCATTTTTCATGCCCATCATATTTGGAGCACCATCTGCAGCACAAGATGTTACATTTTTCATTGGTATATTATTGACATCTAAGTAAATTGTTTTAGCTTATTTTATATATCTTTGGCGGTAGTGGGGGATAAAAAACGTACATTAAATCTACATGCTACAGCTCATCACTACATCATATCACAACATCACACCACTACAGAACATCACTACATCATATCACAACATCACACCACTACAGAACATCACTACATCATATCACAACATCACACCACTACAGAACATCACTACATCATATCACAACATCACACCACTACAGAACATCACTACATCATATCACAACATCACACTACTACAGAACATCACTACATCATATCACAACATCACACCACTACAGAACATCACTACATCATATCACAACATCACACCACTACAGAACATCACTACATCATATCACAACATCACACCACTACAGAACATCACTACATCATATCACAACATCACACCACTACAGAACATCACTACATCATATCACAACATCACACCACTACAGAACATTGCTACAATACACTTATCTCTACAACACTTTGCTAAAACACATCACTACAGCTGATCGTTAAAACGCATCGCTACAGCACATCACTACAGCACATCGCTGCTATACATCTCTAAAAACACTTCGCTACAACAAATCACTACAGCACATCACTACAGCACATGACTTCAGTACATCAATACAGCACATCGCTAGAACACATCAATATAGCACAACGCCATAATACACCACTGCAGTACATCTTTACAATGCTACACTTTACCGCTTCAGTACACCGCTAAAGTACAATGCAAATGAACACCGCTAAAGAATTGTTAACCACAATGGTACATTACTTAACCACTAGTGTTCGCCAATAAAATTAACGACAACAGTGCGCAGCTGATGACTTTTAACAAACAAACAAAGAAAGCGCGCCGCGTTAAAATTGCAATTCAAAGTCATTCGTCCAGGGATAATTGAAAGATTTGTTTTCTTTCGGCGCGTTACGTCAAACTTTTTCCCCCTCCGCACTCAACAATTATGATCTCTTCCTCCATTCTTTGTAAGCTCGGCGATGTCAGATATCGACGACCCTCAGGTTGGGTATCAACGTGAGCCGTGGGTGTCCAGTGCGTTCGCAACAGGCGCTGTAAGACGATCTGCCTTCAAATTGTGCCTGCAAAATCAATACTGAAACAAGCTCCATTTCTGCTTTACGCAAAAAAAAACATTATGGGCTTTCCCTCTCATTGCCCCAAATTTTATTTTTACATATAGGTCTTCAAATCTGCTTTCGTCGCTTAATGTTGTTTTATTAGGCTATCGCGGTATATATTTGAAGAAAAAAAAGTTGAATGGTAAAGCAATGGTAGGCTAACCATGAACCGGATCCGGAAATTGGTATGAAACAATCATTTTTTACAACCAAAAAAAAAAAAATTTGTACAAAAGGATTTTTGTTGAAAGGTAAGTTAGTTCTCATAAAAGTTTATTGAAAAGGAAACATTTTCGAAATGAAATAAAAAATTAATGTTATTTAAAAGTTGTTTTTTTTTTTCAAAATTTCCAATTTCTAACTCCCACCTTCCTTTAAAAATTATAAATAAAAAATATGTTTAAAAAAATCTTTGCTGTACAAATTTCGAGTTTGAACAAACTTCAATTTTGAAAAAGAATTACGCACGAACTTACTTCCATCTGAACAAAATTCGTTCGTACAAACTGATTTCGAAAACGTTGGTTTTCGTACAAATTTCCGGTAACGATCGTCAATAAGCTCAGATATCAATGATGTCCATTCGTATCTAGACTCTACCATCTAGTGTAACTCAGATTATGCTGTGTGCTCCCATTTTCTGGTGTTATTCTTGTTGTTCTATAAACATTTTGTTGTTTAGTATTTACTAAAACCACTCGATATTATGTCTTTTATCACACTTGTTTGTCTTGGACCCGGTACCGGGTGACCTCTCCAAATACCTAACAGAGCGCGCATCGTGATCTTATCTTAGAGCACGCCTCGCCGCTTACACACGCCTATGTAATCTGCACTTAACTTCAATTAGTGGGACAGGACACGTGGTCTGTCATCAAGTTGAATGGAAGCTGCACTTTGCCACGAGCCGTGTCCACTGGACCAAGAACGGTATCATGATTATACATGATACAATTACCATTGGCCTACGGCAACCCAAGTGGTTGTTGCATTTGTTTTTATCTAAACATTTGCCAGAGACGGCAGAGCCATAAGGTCAGTGGCGTAGGACGGGTTGGATGTGGTGGATTGTCGGGGGGGGGGGGAATCCAGACCCGTAGTTGAGTATTTTTGTATATTGAAGGGTTGTATATTTGGACAACTGTATAATTTTCAATGGTTGGGGTTGGCTTAAGGCTTGGCCTAATCCGGGCTTCTCCAGCCCTAGCAACGCCGCTGCATAAAGCTGTAAGTTACATTAAAAAGTAAGACACGCAAGTGTCATTTTGAAAATGAGATCCTTAAAGAAAAGAGACATTGTCTACCAAACGCCGCAACCATCGAAACAAACATAAAATAAAAATTAACATCTAAACAAGATCAGTACAACATACTCAGCTCATAAATCCAAATCCACTGCTCCTAAGTCCGAAAAAAAAACAACTGACGAGATTAGATTCTGTTCATGGATTGGTTGGTTTTCAACTTTTAATTCGCTTAACAGTAAAAGTAATATCTTATTTTATTTTACACACTGGTTACATTTGTTAAGTACAGCAACGTCTGCGCATTTGAAGAACATCGTGTGCTGAATATATATGTGTATACTTGTTTTCTAGCTCTGGCGATCAAGAAGCTCAAATTAAGGAAAGGACCAGGACCAGATAACATGATGTGAGCTGATAGATACACTAGTCATCCCGTTGCACCCTACGTTTCAAAAGATAAGGGTCACAACTCATGACATGACATGAAAGGGAAGCCAAGCTGAAAGATTATTTTGACATATCTTTTATTGAGTACATTTAAACAATACGTTATAACACATTCAAATGGATGCATAGTTTTAAATCGACGAATAGGTCATTCTGACATCGTTGGACGGTTAATTATCAATTCGCCCCATTCTTTTTTTTTTCCTGAATCTCTAATGTGGAAATGGGAAACAGGTTCGCTTTTAAATCTCATTTTGTTTACTTTAATTTTTATTCCTAGTTATTTTCTTTAATAAAATAAGAAACCAAACACTTGAAGAAATAATACATTGGAACCGCTAACCCGTTTTAAGACATATTTTTTTTAAGTAAATTAAATAACGTGAGTTGGATGTCTCCTCCATGAACATGATGAACCTTATGTTAGGGTATAGGGCAGCAATAGACATGTCCCAAACTGGTAGAAAATATTTGTTGAATAACTAGATATATCGGTGGACACGAAGGTAATATCTTTGAACTAACGGGAAAAGTCTTCTGACGGGCACTGACAATCTTTGAACCAACAGCAAAATTCTAATGACGGGCACTGACAATCTTTGAACCAACAGGAAAAGTCTTCTGGCGGGCACTGGCAATATTCGACGCAATAGGAAAAGCCTTCTGGCGGGCACTCGCATTCTTTTAACAAACAGCAAAAGTCACCTGACTGGTACTGGCAATCTTCAAACCAACAGAAAAAGTCTTCTGGCGGGCACTGACAATCTTCGAACCAACAGAAAACGTCTTCCGAAGGGCACTGACACTCGTTCTGACGTTTGAAAGCTGCTCCCGGCAAAATATAATCAAGTTTGACTGGTATGGTGAAACAATCTTGGAATGTATAGGCCTAGATGTCGCAATAACTGTAACCAGGCAGATCTCGAAACGTTGAGAACTGAGGGTCAAACAACTAACATTTTCAAATGTGATAACTTATTCTGAACAGGCATATTCAGAGTATGAGGTACCATCTAAAAATAAAATGAGAAGCCTCGGCTCCGCATGAAAAATAAACAACTTTTGTAATAATTTTTAAAAATTTTTTAAAAAAAATTCTTCTCTAATTATGAAAAAACTTGATAGTTTTAAAAAAAAAATCATAAATCAAGTTATGTTTAGAAATTTGCTCGGCTTTATTTGAGTCGCTTAAGGCGTCGTAGTCTGACACAGGAGAATATCAGATGGTAAATTGATTCTGGCTTTTTTTTAAATATATACATTGCTTTTCTTGCCATTGACAAAAAGGATGAATATTTCCTTATCAGGGCTTAAGCTCTAGACGTCACGCAAACATTCTGACATAAATGTCAAAGAGAATACAAGTATCAACACGCTTGACATTTAAAATTTATTTATTGACATAACTGAAGTTATTCCTACCGGCGTAAATGACAAACATGACATTTTCAGCTTTTAAAAAAGGTTTGCATCCGTTTGAGATGTGGGAAGGGGGGAGGGATACCCTCATTAAGCGGGAATATGTACCTTAAGTGATATATGCCAAAAATAGTAACTCAACCAGTCTTTAGTATTACAGATAATATTACGGCAATCGCGCTCAGACGGTATAAAGAAAATTATTTAATATGGCTTTACATCGGTGTTCCCCAACTTTTCTAACCGTAACTTGGCACAGTGGTTTTACCTTCCCAATGTCACGACTCTATGATAAGCGACACTCATGTTGTGGTGACCCCACAACCATACACATTTTTCCATTGCTACTACATAAATATATGTTTTCCGATGTTACTAGGCCATCCTAGTGTAAGGGTCGTTTAATCGCCAAAGGGGTTTTGACTCACAGGTTGCGAACCGTCATAATGCCTTAAGCCTTCCGTCACTTTTCAATTTTACTGCCTGTTAGGCCTCATGGCTCAGCATTGTGAGGTGAGGTTAATCACGCCAGTGAAATATATGCAAAGAATAGCGATAATTAAACAACGACGGGTTATGGTTAACTTAACACACAAAAATGACAAGTCATGTCTAACATTACCCCCGTTCTGATTAAAACCAACTAATTAAATAAATGTATTTCAAACCTTAGAGACTAAATTAAGTTTCTGGGATAGGAGATGATTTTTTTTTTTTAAAAAGTCATCCAATTTCCCCTTTGTGGTTGTATGCCCCACTTTGGAAAACACTGGTAAAAATAGAGATAATTCTAAGGAACTGTTTTGTTTTATAGTTCATAGCATTTTCCCAGTCTTTTAGTACAAACTGTTGGCTCAGCCAAGGTCGGCAGGTCGTAGCATCTATATCATTTTATGACACGCTGCGAGGGGTTTCTGTGTGACTTTACTGAAGTTCATTAAATAACCACCAGTGATGAATGTCCCCTAGAAAGGAAATTCCCCCTGGTCGTCTCTCAACTAATGATCCCTGTCTGATAAAAGGTTTTTTTGATGATTGGGTTATGGTTATAAAGTATAGGGAGATGCTGAAAGTTTTCATTAAACACAGGAATTTAAAGCAGTGGCGTACCTTGGGGAGGAAGAATTTTAAGACTGCCTCTGGGCACATATTTGGATATTTTATCAGTCATTATATAAATGAAGTGTAAGTGGGTGTTATGAGACGGCACTTTTGAGGGCTCCCCCTGGCCGCATTTGGTCAATGTACAAAACTGTTTTAAATTTCTGTAATTTCTTTTTTCAACATTTAAAAGAGCAACACGATGCTTCTCAGTTAGTGGCCTGAATGTCGAACTCAATCCATGAATAGACATGCGAAATTTTTAGAATGAATGCATGATGAATCTAGTTATTAACTTTCATTTTGTGTTCTTTGAAGTGTGCAATTAACTTTATAAATTAATAATTCATATCAACGGTGACAGATGGATTTAAACCTCTTGTTTCCAGAGCTCCGAAGTTCGGGAATAATTGACCGCTAGGTTTAGGGCTGCCCATGGCGGGCAAAGCTTTTTTTTTAAATTATGATCATTATTCGAAAAATCTCGACAGCTTGCCGAAAATAGCATGAATGGATAAAAGGGCAAAATAGCGACGCCCTGTGCTGACCACCCCTCCAACATTCTCTTCCTACGCCACTGTATGAGAAATTTGCGTAAGGAATTTTCTTCAAGCAATTTCAATAAACTTATTTTATACTCTGTAGTTCGCTTAAACTCGTCTTCGAAAGAAAACCTTCCTTATTTGTTTTCATCTATTTTCTACATCGAACAGATCGAACAGATTGTAAGCTGTTTGCTGCACTTTGAGTGGTCTGTTCAATGCAAGTTATAAATGAAACTTTTTTGATGTCTTGAATTTTTTATATATTTTTTTTTTAAATTGGGTCACCAAACATATATTTTGAAAAACAATTGTTGAATAATCCATGAATAGACATGCGAAATGGTAGAATAAATGCATGATGAATCTAGTTTTTAACTTTCCTTTTGTGTTCTTTGAAGTGTGCAATTAACTTTATAAACGGCATTTTAATTGGTTTTTTTTAAAGCTAGTGAAACGTTTTAGAAAAAAATGTCCGAGTCCATAACGAAATAAATTACAAACTCGGCTCAATACGTTGATGATATTTACTTTCATATGCATAATAAATTTGTTAAATGAAAACACGCATAAAAGACAAAATTTCTCTTTGTCACTGCTTGCATTATGTTATAAATAATAATCGAGACGTTATGGTTTAAACTGTGACAATTAGTTTAATTTAAACGTTGACAGTGATACCCAAAAGAAAAACACACGATTGCACTGATATAAAATCACATGACTTTTTTTTAGGGGCGGTTCTCACGCGATCAAATTGTCCTTCAAGCAATTGATGCAATACGTGTATGAAGCCTTGTCACAACTTTCAAATTACCATTTGATCAAATTCCCCAAAACAGAAACCACGCAGAAAATAGTGCGTTCATACAACAATTTGACGCGAAATTTGATCGTGCGAACTGACGCTTAAATTCTCAGTTTCTACAATGATTTCACGGCATCTCATGGAAATGAGTGAGTCGTTTGACAGTCCTTGAAACCTTATTTTCCTGCGCACAAGCTGAGCGTTTTGCGACTTAACTTCGGACACACTATCCTATCGTCTACAGAAGAACTAATCACGAACTAAAACTGAACGAACTCCTGCTAAGTTAAGTCCCCACGCCGTATTAATACGCTCCACTTGTACACCCCGCGTGTCTTATTGTGCCGCATGCTCTAATGGAGTTCGCGTGTTCTTATCGAGAGCTTAGGTTTGATTGATGCCGCCGTAGCTAAACTTTAGTCTGATGAAGATTGGCAAATAGTGAACAACATAATACGCTATCTGAACTTGGGTTAGGAGACCGGGAAAATTTTAAAATCCAATATGAAAGCGTTTCTTAGGAAGCTACCGTTACAATACAAGCGTTTTGAACAGGGGGTTAACAAGAAATAAACAGATTTAAATAAAATTAAATACTATAGGAGGGATATTGAAGACTACTAGAAAGACAGGATTTGTTTACAGTTCTAAAGCGATAATCCCAATTTTCATATTTTCAGTGAATAATGGGAATGTGCAAATGTAGCTTTAAAAAGATTAAAAAGAAATAATGGTAACCAGACAAAACGACAAGTGACTAAACGGCAAGTGACAAAACGACAAGTGACAAAACGACAAGTGACAAAACGACAAGAAAGTGACAAGATTTGGGGTTAGTGTTAGGTTTAGTCTGATAACCCAATACCGTGTTTCTCCAACTATAAGGCATGTTAACTATCTAAAAAAAAGTTTACCACACTTTATTGTATGCAAGGCAGTGTTTCCCAACCTTTTTTGTGCCATGCCCCACCTAAACCTTTCTAAAATTATTATGCCCCCTTGTAAGATATACATAATTTTTAATATTCAAAAATACGGTTGTTCACCGAAGAAGCTTTAATGATAGGTTTTAGGAAGAAATCACTAGGAAATTGGTGAGGAAACATAGTAAGTAAATTGTCAAAACATATATGGAGAACTGACATTCAAGTATGAAATAATTTTAATGAAAGATTTTTCTATATTATTTTAATTATTCGTAATAATTTATTGTTTAACGTTAGTGAGATGTTTGCGTTTTCAAGTTCTAGATAGCTCATTTTCAAATTGCCTCTCTGAGGGGCGTGGGTCCCACGTGGGAAACACCGATGTAAGGCATTAAAGACTGTGGATGCGTTGGCGTTGAAGACTTGTCGTTTTGTCACCTTGTCGTTTTGTCATCTTGTCGTATTGTCGCCTTGTCGTTTTGTCACTTGTCGTTTTGTCCCTTGTCATTTTGTCACTTGTCGTTTTGCCACAACACGAGGAGCTGCATTAAAGAGTCGCGGCATTAGGAAGGTTGACAACCACTGTTCTGAACCTTTCACCGCATTTTCTAACCCGAGACTAATCCAATCGATTGTCTCCCTTAGCACATCTCTCTTCATTCTTGATGGTACCAAAATATGGACGTAACCTATAGTTTAAGTACTGAGAAATTCCGGATGCACTAGAATAGAACGACAGTGACCCAATGACAAGCTGGAGCACCAGATATAACTTAACTAACAACTGAAGGCATGTAATTTATTTTCATATATAATTTGTTAGATTCCTCTTTGAGCTAAGTTTATGATTTTCTATGCTTTTTTATACGCATCTTTCAAATTAACGGCCTGCTTGACACAGAAAAAAATTGGTGACCTAAAAACTCTAAATTTAAACAAGTTAATTTGTGGCGGGAAAAGTTTCACATCTTCGCCTGTGCGACCATCCCCCACTCCCTTCCCGTGCCCTCCTCTGTCATCTTCAGGAGAATAAGTGGCACTTGGATGACCCGCGTTATCAGGAATTTAATACTTCGTATGTATGTGTGAGCGTGTGTGGGTGGGTTGGAAAGAATGCGTATGAAAATATCCGTTGATTGGGGGCTAGTAGGAAGCGAGGTTCTTAGATGTATGGATGTGGCGCTATAGATATTGGTAGAAAAGTAAATACAAAAGAGATATAGGCTCTTGATGAATTTACATAACGAGTAAAAATATAGACTCTTAGAAATCCAAAATAAGACCTCTGATACGGTACGCAGAACATACAAAAAAAAATCAAACAATAACCTGACAATGTAGAAGTAATTGCTTTTAAAGGACTGGTGGGAATGCATGTATGATGAATCGGACATACATATCGATGGACAGCATAATGGCCAGGTAGATTGACTGGCGGATTGACAGGAAAATTGACATACATATTAACAAACATATTGACATACAGAGGAGGGTACACACACAGCGTTATGTGTGTGTCATTCAGAAAGATTTAATAAACGATAAATATTTTTTTTGAGAAATTCAGATAAAATATATAAATAACTCTTCCAATAATGCCGTATCGATTTTTCTCTGCCCGCCCCGTATTTTTCAATGACGCGGAAGTGTATTTTAAGCTCGAAGAAAAAAAAAGAAAAGAAATATGTCCTTATTTTTAAAGAAAATAGTAGCCCCTACTTTTCCACCCCGTTGTTAGGTTGTAATTTTTTCCCCCAGAAAATAGCAAATTATGCATCTATAATAAAAGATTCAATTTTCCCGTCTGTAAAATGTTTGGGTTTTGAGATATTGTATTGCATATTAAAAGTTTCCACTCTAATTCTTTCTCCATTGAAATGACCTGTTTACCATATAGATACAAAACATTTTCGGTAAAGAAAAATGGAACGATACACAGAGAATTGAGACACATATAGGAGACGAATTATATTCCCAGTTATTGTGATTAGAAATATTCACCTTTCAAGATAGGTGAAGATAGTTATAGAAAAGTAAGGCTCTTTGTGGAGGATCTATTGAATTCCAAAAGTATGTCAATAAATAAGTAGTTAACATCTTGTTGCCTTTCTAAACACATTTCTATCCCCTATTTGTTGTTTTATAATGACCTCATTGTGTTAATTTCGGGTTTTCCGATGTAATTTTTGTTTTTAAAATCAGCCTTGTTTTGGGTTTATTAAGAACGGTTCCTTTATCCGCATTATTCCGGATATTCCTTTAATAACCAACGGATGTGTGTCGCGCCCAGGCTTTCTATGTCACAAAAGATCTAGACATCTGCCAATCGGCAAAGGAGTTGTCCAATTTCTAGTATCACCTGCTTTGTAGTATCACCGATTTTTCTTTTATCCTTTACCCTGTTTTCCCATAATAGCTGAGATTATTTTTAAATGCAAGTACATCTTTTAAAAAAAAAATATATATAAATTTCATAGTGCTCCAGGTTTTAACATTTGTTAATTTTAGTTAATGTTATGAAGAATGACGTGTTTTTAGCACGCCTATCTCGCGTCCCACGTGCATGACCCCTCGTGAACTCTCGTGACCGCCTTTGAAGTGTGGGTAGAAAAAAACCTTGTTTACAACATTTATCCCAGTCAGGAAAACTGTCGAAAATAATAGAAGATTCTGGATAAAACGATAAGGCAAAACAATGTGCTAGGTGGTTTGAGAGACATTAGTAGGAAATGCCTATAAAAAAGAGCTGACCGATACAGAGGGAGAGAGATTTTTCTTTTGGTCACGAGATGTGCTGTGTCATTATTTAATACGTTGTTGTGTGTAGATTGTTCTATTTCCTCGTTGTACAATTTTGTGCTTTTTGTATTTGTATACACAGTACCGGTACCAGCAAATCTGTAAGTTTATAATTTTAATCATATTTCTCTTGCTCTATATCTATTTAATTGAAGTTCACAAATTAAAAAGTTATTAATTGTAATTAGCCCTGGCCTTGATTGTCGTTTTATTTGTTATTATTATAAAACTTTGGTATCGCTCTTTATTATGGACTGTTTTTAGAACGAGCCATAGACTAAAATTAAGCGATTAAATTCTCCATTTATAACGGTCCGTAATAGTTAATTAAAAAAAGTTAAATAATAATCCAACTGTACATATGTCCTCTCAAAACGTTTAATATAAGTGATTGTGGGTCAGACAGGAAACAAAAACGACCAAGCCAATTTCCAGTAGACACAGAGTTGAAATATAAAGCCAGTGATGGGATCACTGAGGGGAAAATAGTTCATTAAAATTATTTTATACACTTTTGTTTCTGAATATTCCTAAACTATTTTATTGTTAAAATAAAAATAAAATAATAATAAGTATCTTTATAATGATCGCGATACACATGGTTCACACATATTTTATTTCGATTCGATTAATTTTTAAAACCCCAAAATATTGTTATTTTATCATAAAAAATTCGTTAAGATCTACAAGAAAATTAATATGATGCCGAAATATATATTATGAGTGAATTGAAAAAATACTATTGGGGACTCCTCCTACTAATTTTTGACCCTTTAAAATGTACCACGAGGCACAAATAAAACCTGAGACACATGTCATTCTCGGACACTTTAAAGAAGTGGTTAACAAGTCTGCCAAGACTTACAAGTTAACAGTGTTTCAGTGTGTCCTGGAACGGCCGAGGAGATGTGCGCGCGGAGTACAGGTTGAGAACCACCGCCGCGAGGGCTCTATTTTTGTTGTTAAAACTTTTAACACGATGTTTGACACGCGTAGTCACACATCTGATTAACGCATTGTCTTATGTTTTAGGTAACCGATATTCACGTTGCTTGTTATTAGACGTGATTGGTCGAAGTTTTAAATCATTATTATAAGAGCACGTAACTCGAACACCTTCATGGATTTAAAGTGAAGAAATCTGTATCCGGAAATTTTATTTGAAAGAAATTTCGTCGACGGAAAATTGATCGACAGAAATTTGATGGAACGGAAATTTGGTCGAATCTTTTTTTCAGTTCACACGCTATGAATGCGGTTCAATACATACATAACCATATGGCTAAGTATCCCTCCAGTTCCTGATAGCTGGTGCAGTAAGAATTACGCTTTTGAGTTTGTTGATTCTATCTATTCTGTAGTGAAAGATGCTATAATTTGCTAACTTCGCAATGCCAAGTTCCACACCTTAACAGTAGGTGAGAGCTCTGACATATCACTAACAAAAATGTTGATCGTATACGCAAAGTTTCGTCCATATCCCGGTAATGTTTACAAGACAGTGTCTGTTGGAATTTTGACTCTGTCGGCACGTGACAGTAAATCAGTTTAATCAGCAATAACAGAGAATTCATTGGACATGCGGAAAATTATTATGTTTACCTCTGATGGTGCATTGGTTATGCTAGGCAAAAACAATGGAGTTGCAGAAATTCTTCGCCGACGTATTCTACGTCAACTTGAACAACATTGAGTTGCTCATCATGAAGATTTAGGCATCGATGATGCTAGCAAATATATAAGTTTAATGGCAGACTTTGCAACATTACCTAGGACAGTTTACACATTGTTAAGCAAAGAGACAGTACGGAAAGCCAAGTTTACCAAACTAGCTAAGGCAGTGATCGGTAGACTGATTAGTCAAAAGAGCCAAAAATCAGCAGCAGGACAATTTAAAAAAAAATTGAGAGCCAAATTTCTTTTCAAGAACCTGTCAAGGACCAAGTTTTTCAGAGTCAAAACCTATTTGTTTCCGAGCCGCACTCATGTCGCTAAAGAGCAAAATGCGGCTCGCGAACCACGATTTGCCGACCACTGAGCTAAGGTGCTGCAATGTGATTCCGTAGCCTTTAGACCATCGAATTAAATCATATGGCTTTCGCGGCACTTTGCTTTACGAGCATTGCCGAGAAACATACAACTGTTGAGTATGTGGGCCTGCATAATGATCCAGCTCATAAGTACTGTTTGAAGAAACTAAGTGATACACAGTTTCGAACTGCACTGATTGTCTTTAATGAAGTTGTCGGTGAACTTGTTGAATTATGCAAGCTGCTATAAGGACAAAATCTTACGACCATAGAGGCATACCAGTTTGTGAAAGCAAGGATGACTAAGCTCCGTGCCCAGTACCTTGGTGAAACTGTGCGCTGGTCCGAAGAGGTTGATGAATTGCTTGCAAATGTCGAGGATATAAACATGAGTTCCATCCTAAAATTCGTTGAATGTTTAAGTTTGCACCTGGACACTCGTTTCCCTGACAGTGAGTTGATGCAATGGCGAATCTTTGAGATATCTGCGTTAATCGAGACTTCAGATTTTAATTTTGGCCCAGAAGAACTTGCAGCACTGGTATCTAGATATGCGGCATTTCTGGAAAACTATGATGACATTCAGCCGAAAGTTAAGGATCAGTATCGTAACTTAAGATTTGTTCTTGCGCACAAAAAGGAGATGTGGGTTAATGCAGACTTTCGACGAGATGGTTCGATTTGTAATAAACGAGGCGCAATTTGGCGACACTTACATGCTTTTTGATATTTGTGCTACAATTCTTGCTTCAAGCGCCGATTGTGAACGTGGATTCATCCTAATGAATGAATGAATGATATAAACAAATAAAATCTCGAAATAGGCTGGAAGAGTTACATTTATACATGCTAACACATAATTAAATCGTATCAGAATGATCAACCATTACGATGCGTAAAAAAGATGGATATCGTTGAAAGAGGGAGGCCAGAGTACCTCCAGAAATGGAGGTCATCGGAAGTGGTATGTTGGAATTTAGTTGTTTGACCCAACGACGAGATAAATAATAGAAATAAATATAGCTTTGATTGAACTATTGTGACATTTCTGATTACACGTATTTAATTATAGTTCCTTTATTTATTTATATAAATGTTTTTGCACCTAAGTTCATTTGTGTAATTTCCGTGTGTGTGTCTGTGTTTTTGTGTGCTTTAAAATTTTGCACACAAAAAATTGATGCTGTAAAACTTTGCACACAACTGTGTGATTTCGAAAACGAACCAACAGACCTTAGAGGGTTGTTAGCGACATCTCGCCACTCATGACAAACAACATCGCATTACTACACCGTGAATAAGCTATCAATACTTTGATTGTGGGACGTTAAGATAAAGTTGAAGAACTTTATGTAAACCTCGCAAATTGCCAGCAATAACTCTTCGTGACACTGCGTTAGAAATCTGAACACGTTTTTCCTTCTTTTTAAAACAAATATTAATTGTTTGCCCTTAAAGTTATTTTAAATATAGTTCGGGGGCGGGCTCAATGGCGTGTTAGCATTATTAGGGCGTTACCGTCGGGGGTTGGTGGGTTTTTTTTATTTGAAAATTACAGCCACATATCATTGTTCAAATATTTTTCATTGGGGAAAAATAGTTTATAGATAATTCTACACCTTAATAAATAATGTATTTAACTTTCTAACGCAAATTTCAGTGGGAGGAAATAGGGTGCATTCAAATGTATACAATAGCAATGTATTTCAATTTCATGATTTTACAGTCGTGAATAAGAGGATTTAGATTTCGTTCAAAATGTACAAATCCGTGTTAAAGGAATATAGGAAAATAAAGTTCAAGGACATTTGAGACGTTGTCGAAACGTTGACATAAATATAGCCATACCTCAAAACTCAATGTCGCTGGAAAGGGAAAATAGAGAAGAAGAAACTAAGGACGTCTTATTTTTTTTTCCATTTTTATATATTCTGTTCACGGACGAGCATAAAGAGAGAAGGAAAGGGGGGGGGGGGGGGCACATTTTATTTCAGATAAAATTATATAAAAAAAAACCCAATCATTTTACAGACGAGAAAACTTGATCTTTAAAAATATGTACAATTTTTGCTTATTCCCCCTAAAAATACAGTTCAGGGGCGTAAACAAATATGGATTACAATTTTCTTTAAATATTAGATAAATAATTTAGTTTTCAATTCTTCGCAAAATACCGTTCTTAAAAAACGTAAGGCTGTTACAGGCTTGAAAAAGTTAACTAAAATATTCTTCTCTTAAATAAAAGAAATACTTTTTTTACGATTTTACTGATAATATAATCAGAGAGCGAAGCTGAGGTTGGGTAAATTGTTAATGATGATAGCAATATATAAAAATCCAATATTACTACAGATAAATAAAATTGTACACACATAATTTTTAAAGGACATGCTTATAAAATAAAAAAAACTTCAAATCGAAGTATTTCAGGGGTGTAAAAAGTGGTTAGATAGGATTATATTATATTGAAGAGAAAATTGTCAAAACTCAAAGCCGTTAGAAACGTATAGATCACTGCACAGGTACTTCTTTAATGTAACTAGAACCTGATTTTCTTTTATCGAAATGTTAATATGAATGGTTTTGAATATCGTCGTATTTTTTCCCTCTGGGACACACCCGCTTCTCACCCCTCTCTGGCCGATAAACAGTTCTGCTGGGTGCTGGCTGCTGGCTGCTGGGTGGTGGCTGTTGGGTGCTGGCTGCTGGCTGCTGGGTGCCGGCTGCTGGGTGCTGGCTGCTAAGTGCTGGCTGCTAAGTGCTGGCTGCTGGGTGCTGGCTGCTGGGTGCTGGCTGCTGGCTGTTGGGTGCTGGGTGCCGTCCATGGCTTCACATGTACAAACAGCTGTTTAATTTTTTTTTACTTAAATGTATGTACATTTTAATGTCATGATTATGTTTGCTAATATTTGTATGTGAAGCGCGGTGAGCCAAGCCCTAGGCTGGTGTACCGCGCTATATGAGGCCACTGTTATAATAATAATAATAAATCAGTTACACACTTAAAAATCAGATTTTTACATGTTTAAACTTCACAGTAGCATGTGGAAAGACGCGGAATATGACTTCTATTATTACCCCGATACGATCGGGTAACATGTTTTAGTTAAGTAGATGCGTTTGACCCATTGAAAACAAAAAAAAAAGGTTTAGATAATCCTTGATTAGCTCGATTGTAAACTGCAACAACAACAAGAAAAAGTTGTACAACAAAATAATCTGTAAACCGTAAACATAATTTCGCAAACGTCAAATAGTTTCAATAGTTCATCATTTGAAATCGATCATAACCATTTTAATTATCGTTATTCTTAGTAGTTCGGAATTGAGATGAGGGTTCGTGTACCACATAGATCAATATCTGAAGTTTAATTAGCAGGTGCTATACAGCATGATATCTAACGATCAAAATAAATCTAATGCACATGATAGCGCCAATTCAGAAAGTCGAAAACCCCATTTTATACATGGTTTGTTTATAGCGTAATATATATTACCTTAATCTCTTTGTGGTAAAAAAAAAATATTACATATTGATTCTAACTCAGATTTGATTGGTTGGAGTGTGGACGACGCTAGACAAAATTAATTTATATTAGTTTTGCATTAGGCTTAAGATAAGGATAAAAAATATCAAAGTGTATTCTGAGCTTCCACCAGACAATACCTTCCATTATGTATTGTGTCTAATGTTGTGAATAAAGTATTATTATTATAAACACATTACCGGAAATAGTTGAAAGTATGCGAAAAAGTAATTTGTTGTCAACAATTTAATAGATTTATGGACATGCTAACATGTCAAATCGTAGCAGAATTTGCTTCCTGGTTGTAAATGGTGTCGCTGACACCGCGCCTGGTGACTCGAATGCGAATGGAACACTGCGATGCTGACTCTTACTTCACCAACGCTAGACAAAATAATGGCACCTAACAAACTGACGAAGAGTGGCGTCCCCAGCCCCGATCCAGCGATATGGAATACCGTGAAGCCGAACCGAGGCCGAAGGCCTCCCCGCTGCTAATCAGCTGTCGCGTGGTAGCCTGGCTTACTACCCCCCCCCCCCACGCAGACTGGGGACCGTTTGTACAAATTGGCCCGGAAAATCCGACCAGGCTGGGCAGATGAAGACTAATTCCTGGCATGCTCCTGCCTCCGCGGCAAGAGCTACAAACTCCAACAGTTTCTATTCAAAGATGCGCCGCAAAAAAAAAAATGTCGGACAACGGGGCATGTGCCACCGACCAGACTTTACTTTCTGGGGACCTCGACTCCCTCCGTTAGCAACCAGCGCGAAAATGTCCTGAACGCAGCCAAACTAAACTCGTCCAAATGGACAAGTGAAGAAAGGAGCATGGCCCCAGGCCCCACCTGCCGGCAACGGACGGCGTAATGACCTCCATGAACGCCCGTGCACACTTGCACCGCGACGTCTTTCAAGACTCCCGCCTGGTCTAGACTTGTACCAAAGAACGAAAGTCTCTTCCTTTGCCGAAGACGAAACCTCATTCGGCCTTGTCTCCCATCGTCTATATGGGGTACACAGAGCACGCTGCATAATGCACCACTCGGATGGCGTCGTCGCTCCCAGCGCTGTGTATTCCCGCTGTGTCACATCATTTATTTTTTGAACGTGACACAGCCGGGTCATCATTCCAAAACTGCTTGCCCACCACCTTTTTTCGTTTACTCTCCCGTGTAACCCCCGTCTGAGGCGGTTGGTTACCCAGTTTCATGTTACGGTCGGAGACGATTTGACTGTGTCCGCGTTGCCTTTTCGAGTGCCAGTCTAAAATACCTTGGTGCCTTTCGGAGTTCTTCCTGGGCTCCATAGAGGTCGATTGTGGGTGGAACCCCGAATATCGTCTCTCTAGTCACCTCAAGCGCAGGGCTCGAGACAAGTTGCTCCACTGTCTCGTTGTCGAAGCCGCAGTGTCTGCACATTGGATCGTCTCGCCTTTCCAAACGGGCTAGGTAGTCATTCGTGGGACAGTGACCTCTCCTGACCTGGGCCAGGGTCGCCTGGTCGGGACGTGTGAGCTTTCACCAGTAGTTGGACCTAGTGAGTTCCTTCAATTTCTTCCAAACCACTCTTCCCGTGCTACCGTCCCGCCATCGTCTGGTCCACTCGTCCCTAAAGTGTGCCCTCAGCAGGGTGAGACCGGATATGAAAGTTATGGGCATTGAAGGTATGGGCAATAAAAGATATGTGCATTAAAGGTATGGACATTAAAGATATGGGCATTAAAGATATCGGATGTAAAGTTATGGGCAGTTAAGATATCGGAAATAAAGATATGGGAAGTAAAGATGTGGGCAGTAATGATATAGGCAATACAGTTATGGCAGTAAATATATAGACAGTAAACTTATGGCCGTATAGATATCGGCAGTAAAGGTATGGGCATTAAAGTTATGGGAAGTAAAGATATGAGCATTAAATATATGCACAGTAAAGATATGGGCAAATAAAGTTATGGCTGGTAAAGAAGTACCATGAAATGATCAATGTTACTTTTACAAAATTGGTTAAGTAAATGGAATCTGTAACAAGGCATCGGACGGTGGATTTCGACACGGTCTTACATGCTGAATCGGTATTTTACGAGACAATATAAATGTCATTTTATTTTTACGTTTACTGCCATATGAGAGGTGTATTTTAGTGTAGTTTAAGAGATATGATTCTATGCAGCAAGGGGG
The DNA here is from genome assembly GCA_964017045.1 of Omphiscola glabra. Classification (NCBI taxonomy): domain Eukaryota; kingdom Metazoa; phylum Mollusca; class Gastropoda; family Lymnaeidae; genus Omphiscola; species Omphiscola glabra. The sequence goes on along the minus strand of OZ024800.1, from coordinate 25,518,202 downwards.
ACGTCATTTCATGTCATTTTAATAAATATACCATTAAATATGATTGGACGTACAAAATTTAATGTCCTGGCAATATACCATTTAATGTCCTGGCAATATACCATTTAATGTCCTGTCAATATACCATGTAATGTATTTGGAAATTTACCATTATAAGTCATTAGAAATACACCATCTAATGTCATGCGCAAATACCATTTAATGTCATTGGAAATGCACAAATAAATGTATTTGGAAAGATACCATTTAATGTTATTTAATAAATACCATTTCGTGTTTTCCGTAAGATGTTATTCCATTTCATTTATGATATATCAATAAATGCCAATCTTAGCATTGAAATGAAGGAAATTGAGAGTTACTGCGCATTGTCATTTTACACATCTATTTTGTTGTCTTTGAAAGATTCCACTCTATATACATAATTTATTTTTGCAATATATAGAGATGCAATTTTCTTAAAAATATTCAATTTAATTTAATGGAGACAATGTAATATAAATTAATGGAAACAATTCAAAGTAATTTAACGGAGACCATTTGATGTAATTTAACGGAGACCATTTGATGTAATTTAACGGAGACCATTTGATGTAATTTTATGGAGACCATTTGATGTAATTTAACGGAGACCATTTGATGTAATTTAACGGAGACCATTTGATGTAATTTAACGGAGACCATTTGATGTAATTTAACGGAGACCATTTGATGTAATTTAACGGAGACCATTTGATGTAATTTTATGGAGACCATTTGATGTAATTTTATGGAGACACTTTAATGTAATTTAATGGGGACAATTAAATTTAATTTAATGGAGATGATTCAATATGATTAAAAGGAAATTTTCGATTATTTATCCTTCAACATCAAACATCATTGAATGACAGACGAAATGGTCACACGCAACTGTATATGTTACATGCAGATGCCACCTCCCCCAACCCCCGCACAGAAAAAAATACTTTGCCCACTGATAACGTTGGTCTCTTCCTTCCAGGTCAACGTACCGATGGTGAGTACAGTCACCCTCGATCAGCCGTTGGCGATATCTGTTACCAGAGATCAATACGTGACGTCTGTTTGGATGCTTGATCCAACGTAAGTCGGTCATCAATATTCGGTTTTTTTCTTATGTGATGACATGACATTATCTAATGGCTGCCCAATATAGGCAGTCGCCTATTCACTGCCTAATGACTGCCTAATGACTGCCTAATGACTGCCTAATGACTGCCTAATGACTGCCTATTGACTGCCTAATCACAGTTAGTTTTCTGTTCTGTGGTGTGTGTTAATTTATTAGCTGACTCATGAAGAGAGAGTTTTGTCTTTGTTCTAGATGTTGTTCCTTTATCCGGACACGAGCCTTACTTAAATCTTGCATATCATATTTTCCAATGTATACTTTAATTCCGTATGAAACGTTCGATCACTGGATTAAAGGTTATTTCTTTTTTACAGTCGAGGCGTGCCTTAGCTTCATGAACATTCACCTCTTATGAACACAAATATGTACAAGTTAGTGATGTTCAGATGCTAATCTCCCCTACTCACTGACCACAGTTCCAATTCGACCTGACAGCGGTGACAGTATCTGTTTGTATCTGTTAGGACACGGGTTATTTTCACTTTTGCATCGCCGCAAATTTTTGAAATTGTTGTAAAACTAACAACGCTGATTTAAAATACACACACACACGCGTTGAATATGGCATAACAGTGATTCATCTAATAACTGACATCATTATAAACTAAATGTTGTTGTTGTTTTTTTTTTAAATCCTTATTATGCTTTGTCAGGGTATGTGGCCCGCCGGCACCCACTTGCGACCCGCGAAGTAACGAAATATTCTTTGCTCTTATTTTTTTCTTACTAGCTTTCCCCTAGTCCTATTTTCTTTTGACCCGCCACAAGTCCTGTTCTATTTTCTTTTGACCCGCCACAAGTCCTGTCCTATTTTCTTTTGGCCCACACCAGTTTTTCATTAAGTATTACGGCCCGCCATACATTTTGAGTTGTGCAGGCTTGCTGTATAGCATGGGGAAATGATTTCTAACGTGTCTGGCAGCTTGGTTTCTATCATTACTTTCTTTTTGTTTTCGATGGATATGCCAGAGGCATTTGGCAAAATTGTGCCAGGCTTACAAAGGACGACCCCAGATAGGGACCCAACCGTAGTGACGGACTATGTTGAAAGACATACTGAGTTGGATACCAATTAGTCATTTGAGGTACACTATGTAATGTTATTCGAGGCAGCGCTTATCATGACATCTGAGGAAGACCGATAAATGTTAATTTAGTAAATCCCTGTTATGTCATTTTAGGGATTTTTTTGAATATCATATGATGTCAGTTGTGGATAATATGAAATTGCATTTGAGAGATATTATATATATCATATTAGTATTACCTTATTATTATCTATAATGTCATTGGAGGCGATGTCTTATTACATAGAGGAGTAAAATAGGTCTTCCGCAGGTACCAAGGGTCAGACGGCTCATTGGTGGACTGAGACCGAGATCGGCAAACTATGATGTGAATACACTTGTCAGTATCAACTGGAGGACGTGGGTAGAGGAGTAAAGACATGGATAGGTCCCAGAAGAAGAGCCATCTAGGTGTCAAAGTACATTTGGCTGTGAACCTGGATATAGCAAGATAAGCAAAATGTCTTTATCTCAGCCCCTAAAAGCCACTAACCCAAGTTTGTGTTCATGCTTGGGCTCGTCTAACTTGTGGCTTGTCTAACTTGAGGCATGTCTAGCATGTGGCTTGTCTAACATGTGGCTTGTCTAACTGGTGGTTTGTCTAATTTGTGGCTTGTCTAGCTTGTGGCTTGTCTAACTTGTGGCTTGTCTAATTTGTGGCTTGTCTAATTTGTGATTTTTCTATCTTGTGGCTTGTCTAACTTGTGACTTGTATAATTTGTGGCTTGTCTAGCTTGTGGCTTGTCTAACTTGTGGCGTGTCTAATTTGTGGCTTGTCTAACTTGAAGCTTGTTTTACTTGTGGCTTGTCTAACTTATGGCTCGTCTAGCTTGTGGCTCGTCTAACTTGTAACTTGTCTAACAGGCGGCTTGTCTAACTTGGGGCTCTTCTAACTTCGTAGCTCGTAGAGCTTGGGGATCGTATAGCTTTGGGCTCTTCTAATTGGTGGCTCGTCTAGCTTGGGGCTTGTGTAACTGGCGGCTCACCTTGCTTGTATCTCGTCGAACTGGTGGCTCGTCTAACTTGGGGCTCGAGTAAAGTCGGGCTCGTCTAACTGGTGACTCGTTTAACTTGTGACTCGTCTAGCGTGGGGCTCGTCTAAAATTGACCAAAAAAAAAACCAACCAAATTTGTTCTCATTTCAAAATCAGCCATATGATATATTTTTTTACAGGTCGAGTGTTATTACGAAAAACGTTATCTATAGTGCCATATATCCTACTATTCAGGTAAAATATCAGTCTTCACCTTAAGCTCCATAGTACACAGGTATGCTAGTAATAAAACCAAGAAGACAGATCAGACTCCACCTTTAGTTTCATAGTACACTTTTTGCGAGTAACAAAACCAAGAAGACAGGCCAGACTCCACCTTTAGTTCCATAGTACACAGATATGTGAGTAACAAACCCAAGAAGACAGACCAGACTCCACCTTTAGTTTCATAGTACACAGATATGTGAGTAACAAACCCAAGAAGACAGACCAGACTCCACCTTTAGTTTCATAGTACACAGATATGTGAGTAACAAAACCAAGAAGACAGAGAAGGTTTTGAGCGTGTCATATTTATTTGTATGCATTTTTATAATATTCCATGCGAAAACTGTACACAGACAGTTCCAAGAAAAGCACATCACATTCTTTATTGCGTTCAATTCCAAACAGCTAAAATGGGCAATTTTATTTGATATTACATTGTCATGTTAAGGGAATAATGCCTAGACAAAATTATTTAATTAATTAATAAAAAATCTCTAACGTTTGCAAAGGTCACACAAATAATCCTGTACATTGTTTATAATAGTAATACAGTTGTAATACATTCCGCTACATTACATTCTCAAAGATTTTTTTTTTTAGCCGCCATATTTGCTGACGACAAGTAATATTGTGTTCGTTTGTTTGTTGATATCAGTTCAAATAAGATCAGCGCTTGAGATGAAGTCCTTGTAATGAACATAAGAGTCAAGAATTGAAACCGTCCAAATATAAGCGTTTGGTCATGCGTTGATACGTTGCGATACTGTTCAGTGCAATTTAGACACAGGGCCAGGGAACATTCTAGGACTTTGGGGTCAAGCGAAGATTGAAAATAATGCTGGAAAGTAAGTTTCTGACGTTAGCTGGCCAGCATGAGACACTCACAATACCTGGCCAGTGTGAGACACTCACAATACCTGGTCAGCGTGAGACACTCACAATACCTGGATAGCATGATGCTAACATCACCTGACCAGCGTGACGATCACACCACCTGACCAGCGTGGCGCTCACACCACATGACCAGCATGGCGCTCACACCACCTGACCAGCGTGACGCTCACACCACATGAACAACGTGACGCTCACACCACCTGACCAGCGTGACACTCACACCACATGACCAACGTGACGCTCACACCACCTGACCAACGTGACGCTCACACCACCTGACCAGCGTGGCGCTCACACAACCTGACCAACGTGACGCTCACACCACCTGACCAACGTGACACTCACACCACCTGACCAGCGTGACGCTCACACGACCTGACATGTGTGGAGCTATAAAAACCTAGCTAGGACATTCCTACAAACGACTCCTCTCGTTGCACCAACAAAGAAAGTCGCGCCTATTCATCTAGTCCTTGAAATAATGATTTACATACCGGACCCTGGACTCATTGGCGCCATATCGGCGCAGCTGATCAAATGCAATAACTTGATTTTTTATCGGACAAGTTGTCATTGGCAATATTTCACACATCCTAACGCTTTTACTCAAACAGGTCCTAACAGATATATGCACTTATCATATGCCATACTTTAAACAATCCTAACGCTTTCACTCTTTAGTCTTACAAAAAAAGACTTACTAAGTGTCATGTAAAGCTTATAACATATTCTAATAATGATGCTTCTAAAACCACTTTCACAGGTCGACTAGTCCATTACTCATGCGCTCGCATAAACCACTACATATATCAACAAAACATATTCCCCTCGCACAACTGTTCAACAAAACAATTCAACGAGTACTGACACAAAAAACCAAAAAGTCGTCACGCAGGACATTACACAACTTATTACACAACTCATTACACAACTTATTACACACATTATTACACAACTTATCGCACAACTCATTACACAACTCATTACACAACTCATTACACAACTCATTACACAACTCATTACACAACTCATTACACAACTCATTACACAACTTATTACACAACTCATTACACAACTCATTACACAACTCATTACACAACTCATTACACAACTTATTACACAACTTATTACACAACTCATTACACAACTTATTACACAACTTATTACACAACTCATCACACAGCTCATTACACAACTTATTACACAACTTATTACACAACTTATCACACAACTTATCACACAACTTATTACACAACTTATTACACAACTTATTACACAACTTATTACACAACTTATCACACAACTTATTACACAACTTATCACACAACTTATTACACATTGCACAGATCATTACAAAACTCATTACACAAGTCATTAGATAACTCATTGCACAGATCATTACAAAAATCATTACACAAGTCATTAGATAACTCATTGCACAGATCATTACAAAACTCATTACACAACACATCACAAAACTCATCACACAACTTGTCACACAGCATTTTACACCAACACTTCTAAAGACACAACTATTTGTGTACTTTGCAGATGGCCCAAAGCTGTGATAAAAACTTTCTTCAAACTTTCCCAAAATAGTTGCATGTCTACAAATAAACATGCACCGAAGCTGTTCAGATTTACATGTAACGTCAGATGACACATTCATACCATTAATAGCTGAAACAATGTGTTGTGCAGTCAATATTTGTTCTTGGCGTTTAATAAAAACGGATATCATGGACAAGACAAAGTGAACTGCTTATTACAAGTGATTAGATAAGACGTATAAAGCGTACATATTGTGTGTAGGTTGGCTAAGGTTTTTTTTACACTTGCTTATAGTGTGCCTCAATGTGTTTGTGCCTCAATGTATTGTGTGCCTCAATGTGTTGTGTGTCTCAGTGTATTGTGTGCCTCAATGTGTTTGTGCCTCAATGTATTGTGTGCCTCAATGTATTGTGTGTCTCACTGTATGAAACAAGTTAGTTCCACTGACAATCTTATAGCACCATTCATTGTCCCACTCCAATGTACATCTTATGTCTGTCTCCCATCTCTTATCAACGTTGTTTTACATGGAGAAATTCTAAGACGAAAATGAATTTTGTAAAATAAGTTTTCCGAAAGTACAAATGGAGGAGATTCGTCCTTCGTGTCATATGCTTATGTCTCATTTGAATTCGAGCTTTTCTAAAAGTTGGAAAAACAAAATTCATTAGTTTTAGGATGGCCATATAAAACACCCTTAGCTCCATTGTCTGGCATACAGATGCTCTATGATCAGATAAACGAATAGTCATTACTGAAGATTTCTAATAACATAATTAGCTGTTCAAATAGATTAACAAAGTAATTTTTATTACATACATTTTCTCATTCAAACTTTCAAATGAGAATAATGTAATACACTATACAATCATCAAGTTATTTTCTGCTAGATAACGTATATACGTGCGCAAACATAGGTACTGTACGTGCGCAAACATGGAAACTATACGTGCGCAAACATGGAAAAAACATTTTAAAGTTAGCACAAAATAAAAACAAAAGACACATATAAAAAAAAAACAATCTATAATGACATTTCCAAAATAGTTACGAAAACAGTGCCAAAAGTTACAATATTTTATTTTTTACACTGCCGTAACATGCATACATATGTTGTTGTAAACATCATTGGAATCTAGAAGATAAATCCAGCAATATTTCAATTACATTCCGAAACATCTTTGTCCACACATGTAAGTCAACGCTGTGTTTTGAAGCAATGCATGGCACCTTGAAAAGAACGTTATGTTAAGTCTTCATTTTTATAAGAAATTTTTTTTTATCGCTACACTCATGACTGAACCGACGCCTCGCACCACCTGATTGTTGGCTGCAGCAAAATGTACTCTCTGTCTTTCGGGCTGATTTCCTCCGTGGAGCCGAAGTTGACTTTCGAGGTTGTTAAAGGTTTGTGTTTTTTACTGCTGTAATACATTTTACAAACTGAGCCGTTTGCTGGTTTCGTGCAGTTGCGTAAACTTCCGGCTCGGATCGAGGAATTCTCCGCCATTTCATCTACCTCGATTTGGTGCTCGTAGCCGGCACTGTTTCGGGTAAATCCGTAGCATCTTTTCAAAGAACCCTTCTCCCTCGTTTTGTCTTTATTCTTGAGATTTCGGATATTCCCAGATGAATTTCGGGAATTTCCATTGCACCTATTGTTTCCATTACTGTCACTGTCCGGGATCATGTGCTTAACGCCACCTTTCCCAACACAAGTCCTCGCCGCTACAATGCGGCCATTCTCCCCCACACCTTCTTGACTATCTCCGTTTATTTCACTGCTCAGACAGCTGCTCCTGCGCCGCTCCGAGCGCAGCGCCACCATTACCTCCCCCCCTCCTGTCCCCATGTACGACTGCGAGTTTCTGCGTATGGAGTGTGAGTTGGTGAACGTTGTGTGCACACCTCTGCCCTGGCGCCGTCGGCCACACCTGAACAGGTCCACAATCTGCTGCCTGAATTTGTTCCCTGTGGCGCAGTAGAGGAAGAAGTTGATGGAATGGTTGGTGAACATGAGCAGTTCTGTGACAGCCCTTGCCAGGTGCATCTGAAATTTAAGAGAAACGTATTTAATCTATTGAATTCATTCCATTTTCTATGGAGGAAAATACAGAAGCATGTTTTTATCTAAGGTCAGTAAAAAGAAAATCCATGCCAACGGACGGGCATTAAGAAGATAACGATTGCCACTAATTCCCGTATCTCAAGTGATATGGAAATTATGAAAACAATATCTATAATAGAATATTATTTAATTATTTTTAATTAGCCTCCTTTTTAGAAGACTAAAGAAAATACAGTAAATACAATTAATGTTTATGGGTAAAATCTAAACTCAAGTTCAGTGGTTCTCAAAGGGGGTGGGGAGCTCGGTGGTGAGTTGGCTGAGAGTGTAGAAAATAACTCAATTCGTTTTGCTGTGTTTGTCATGTACACAGAGACAGGTGTTTAAATCATAACCTACTTTCTAGTTCAAATACCTTGTTTAATTGTGTGCATTGAAAAAAGGGGCTGTAATAGATATTAGAATTGTGATATGACTTGATACGAAAGCCCTTGAATTTCAAATAGCACTAGTAACAGATATCAATAATACATGAAGAATACTTAGTACATTTTTATGAACAAATAACTATATTTATGTAATTATATAAAACTATAACCATAACTTTATATATATATATATGAAATATACTTTATAGGCTGTGTAATCATAACATGAAATTATTCAATCTGTTTTAAATTAATTCAAAGTATAAAAAAAATAATCATTTGTATTTCAGATAAATTGAGTCATATTTAACAATTTAAATTTCATATTGTCCTTTTCAGAAATGGACTGAAGAAAATATTCTCCTGATTTATGATATAAAGCCTCCATAGTCTTGAGGCTCTGTGAATGAGTTTACTGTACCAAATTCGAGACCTCTAATGTAGATCGTCAAGTTCAATCTGGTTATCCTTGCGATTTAATGCTATCTTTACTGAACTTTGGAAACGACCTATTTAAACTCGACCATATCTTTTATCTTTTTTTTTTTTTTTTTAAAATTAAGAATGAGTTGGTAATAAAAACCAAAGCTTCTCACAGACGACTTGATGTTCGTGGGGTCCAGGTTCCAGACTCTCGTTGTGATCAGCATGACGTTGTTGGGCAGGGTGAGGAAGAGGAAGGTGAAGGACACGGTCAGGAGCAGCACTGTGAGCCTCTGCCCCTCGCTGACAGTGGCCCGCCTGTGTGTCGTGCTGCCGGTGGGCGTGTGTGTGGTGGACATGGCGGAGTTGTCATTCTCAGAGCCAGACAGGAGCACCCGGTTTGACCTCGCTCCTGCTACCTGTTCAGAACATGATCACTTTGTTAAAAACTAGGTCATTTTTTTTTTAATTTCTTGCTACTTACGGAGAACCATATTACCATATTTTTTTAAAAAATTAATTAAAACTTCAAACGTCCAGATCTATTATAGCTTGAGATAAGTAGTTACAACCGAGTCAAAAGGCATGAAATGCTGGTCAAAATAAGTTTATTAATGGCCTCCCAGCATCTGTGGCCTAGAAATGTAAAATATTTAATCTACCAACGCAAGGCGATTACCAGGACAATTATGTATGAAAAAAAATGTTCTTTTGTGATTATTTTATTTTCCCTTGAGTGATAAGTTTAACGTTACAAACCCTTTGGCCTGTGTGTCCATCTTCTTTAAATACTTTCTATACCATCAATCATTCTTCAATTTTTATCTTTTGTTTGTCTTGTACTTATAACAATATATATATATATATATATATATATATATATATATATATATATATATATATATATGTGTGTGTGTGTAAATATATATTTAATACATATATATACAAATATATATATATACAAAATGTTTATTTAATATATATTGTTTTTATGGGCATCGAAATTTCCATCACATCGACCTTTTCAACTTTATTTTCAAAGTTGATCACACTGTCTAATAAGGTGACCCCCAACTAATCCTCACCTCTTTGATGATGAGAATATTGAGAATAGTGATGATGACAAACGGAAACGTGCTGTAAATGAAGATGTCCACCCACGGCCAGATGGGGTCCAGGACCTCTCTGTACTGTACCCCTGTCTCACACCAGTTTGACTTGTCGAGCTGAAAGAAAGACGAATGCCATATTTAGTCTGTCATTACGTGTTATATTTTTGTTTGACAAAACGTCTCGCGAACGAGTTCCATAGAATGACCGAAGGGCTCATAATTATAAGGGTGTAGAGAATAGACCACTGGCTTACTTCAACTGTCCAGAAGAAATGGAAGTTAAGCGTCATTATGATGAAGAATAGGAGCACGATGACCTTCTTGGCTCTCGAGACGTTACACATGGAGCTGGCCTGGAATGGGAAGCAGACGACGATATACCTGAGAGGAAACAGTTTTAATTATTTTTAATGTTATCTGCTGGGAGGTGACTATTTCATCAAACAAATGTAGGGCATGCGCACTAACACTGGCTTGGCAACTAGGCAGTGTATGTTTCAGCGCCAAATTTAGTTACCAGGGCCAGCTATGCTGTTATTGTTTTTTTTTAATGAGAATGTGGGTCAGAAAGCAATAGCGCCGATGACTGCTGAGCAGAAAAAAAAAATTTTGGAATTTTTTGACAAAATCCAGAGGTTTACTTTGACGTGTTTATATATATTGCATTTTGATCCATTTTTTCAAGCCCATGGGGTGGAGGTGGGGATCTATCAGCACGATAGCGTTCACTAAAATAAATATAGAATTCACTCCGGTTTATCCGACCCCGTACTGCTATAATGATCGGCTCGAGGGAAAGGGGGACGCTGAATGTGTGGTTGCCGAGAAGATTATGATATTATGATGAAATATAATTTGAACACAGATCGCCAATGTTTGATGTTTAGCAAGAACTACACAAACATTAAAGACATTTATATTAATGTAATGGTAGTTTAATATTGTGCTATTCAAAGTCTTTAATCTAAAGACGTTACACCAGAAAATATGAATTGTAAAAAATCCTTATCTATGCGAACAGCGTGGAATAAGACTTCATCTTATAATCAGGAGCGGCCACTGCGATATTCATAATCGAATACTTAAAGTCTCAAAGAAAATATTATCCTAAAATATACGGATCATCGAATAAATCGAGAGTAGAACATTTTCTTTGGTTCCAATAATCGTAATCGGTTAAAGGTACCAGTTATTATGCTTTTTAATTATTTTTTGATAAATATGAAAAGTGTTACCTTTTTTTTTAATTAAAAAAACTAATTTCGTTTTACGTTTTACACATTTTCCTGAAAAAAAGGGGCGGGGGTGAAATTCTCGGCACGTGCAGCGTCAAATCCCACCCCATCCCCACACCCGGAAAGATGCCTGAAAGAAACCCTGATTCTGAAGGTAAAATTGTAAATGAAGGGGTCAAAATGATTTTAACTATATTTTTTTTTTTAATCCGTTAAAATATTGCTCCCTTCACATCATTAAGTCACAGTCAAGGGATGAAACACCAACTATATTTATTGAAAGCCTACTGACCAAGTCCATTTCAAAGAAAAGTACTTTTATTTTTTTTAATGGCTTAAATGAATGAATCCCGTGAGAATAAACATCTCGTTAGATAGCGCGAGGTATTGTAAATGTCTGACTTTTCTCTGTAGGCATTGGTATCCTTTGATTATTTCTACGGATTTTGATAATTACCTTAACATATTTTTTTTCCCCCTCAATAAATTCTCTTTAAAAAAAATCATGTTGTTTGACGTTTCTATGCTCCATCGGTCGTCCCATGCAGGACGACACAGTTCAAATAAGCTTGACATTTACCTTTGACATTTCAGTTAATTATCTTTGAACATAAAAAGCCGGGAAGTGTGTTGTAACACAGAGAAGGAAATGGCCGATAAAATAATTGTCATAGTTTTATTAAGTAACATCTTTTGTAGAAAATTGTCTCACAAAAAAATTGGGTTGGGGCGGCGGCGGGGACGGACAATTTTACACACACGCATGATCCGATATTCTTTAAAATAAATCTTAAGTTTTAATTTATCTGTTTAGAAATTTTACGTTTCTTTTTTTTTTTTTTGGAAGAAGTGGCTGCGATGGAATATTTCAAACATTGATGTGCTGCTACAAAAGCTCATGTGAATATTTAACAGATGTTTAAAATAAAAAGTTAAATTTTATGCTTAATAATTACTTGCCATTTTTTTGGTTTTAGGTGTCTTTCTAAGCGTTTGAAAATTTGAGAATGTGGAAGTTCTAATGAAAAAATAGAGACATTTTTTTTTTATATCGGGTACTTTAAAGTTATTCTGATGTAGAAAAAGGAGAATAGTAAAAAAAAATAATGTTATGTCATTGCCTCATTTTTGAAAAAAAAATCAGTTTCATATTGTATTTATGTATGTTATTGATTTTCTTACAATTAATGGAATTTTTTGTTTGGTGGAACTTGAAGTAAAATGCGTTAGGTTTAGTGATAGGTTTAGGTTTCAGGTTAGGTTTAGGGATATATTTAGTTTTCAGGTTAGGTTTAGGGATAGGTTTAGGTTTCAGGTTAGGTTTAGGGATAGGTTTAGGGTTCCGGTTAGGTTAAGGGATAAATTTAGGATTCAGGTTAGGTTGAAGGATAGATTTAGGATTCAGGTTAGGTTTAGGGATAGATTTAGAGTTCAGTTTAGGTTTGGGGATGGCGGCCGTTCATCACGAAAAATTATGTAACGGCCAATTATATTTCCTGGAATTTGATAGTTTTTTATGTGTATTTTTAACCCTTTTTATTTGTAATTTGTTGTATTTTTGTTTAGCTAACTCCTAATTTTTTTGAAATTTTCTTTTATTTTAAATTTTTATTAAATTAACTTTTACTATTATTTTCATCGTTGTTCTTTTGCAACCCCAAAAAATTCTTCTGCTAAAATCGCTTATTTTCCCGTGTTTCGGTACTTAGTTGAAATAGCACGCTCTCTCCAATCCTCTCCAGTTTTTTTAAACACGTGAGTTTGCACTATTTTTTTCACGCTCACGGCCGCCAATGTTTTTGCATCGACCTGTGAAATGTCACGTGTCGTGGCAAAAAAGATGGCAGCAGTCGGGTGGAAAAAACAAATCACCAATTGCCTGCATTTACACAAATTTTCTCTTTTCAGAAGCTATAACACACTTTTTCTTTGGAAGTTATATCAAAACGTTTTCCTTGGGAATTTATACCCCAAACTTCTTCTTCGGAAGTTATACTACAAACTTCTTCTTCGGAAGTTTTACCACAGCCTTTCATTTGGAAACTATATCAAAACCTTTTGCTTCGGAAGCTATACCCCTAAACTTACTTCTTCGGAAGTTATACCCCAAACTTCTTCTTTGGAAGTTATACCCCAAACGTCTTCTTCGGAAGTTATACCACAACCTTTCTTTTGGAAGTTATATCAAAACCTTTTCCTTCATTAAACCCCAAACTTACTTCTTCGGAAGTTATACCCCAAACTTCTTCTTCGGAAGTTATACCCCAAACTTCTTCTTCGGAAGTTATATCAAAACCTTTCCTTTGGAAGTTATATCAAAACCTTTTCCTTCAGAAGTTATACCCCAAACTTACTTCTTCGGAAGTTATACCCCACACTTACTTCTTCGGAAGTTATACCACAACCTTTCCTTTGGAAGTTATACCACAACCTTTCCTTTGGAAGTTATACCACAAACTTACTTCTTCGGAAGTTATACCCCAAACTTCTTCTTCGGAAGTTATACCACAACCTTTCCTTCGGAAGTTATACCACAACCTTTCCTTTGGAAGTTATATCGCGTGTTTCATATCTTGAGAAGTTAAACAGCAACCTTTTTCTACCAAGTTATACTCCAACCCAATCCTTAGGGTCCGAGTAGCAAACTCAGACACCTGCAAAATTTTGAAATCCTTTTCATCAACTTCGCTTTTTTGCATGGGGTGGCTGGCAAGCTGGGTGGCAAAAATCTTCGGACGGCTACTTGATCCACTTCCCGTACAGTTGAAACTTGTAACATGATACTCGTTGCAAAATACAAATCATTCTATCAAAATTTCACCCCCAACCCACCCCTAACCCTAAAAAATAAATTATCCTGTTTTTCATGAAGGAAAATTTCCCGATAATTGCGCCAAATGAGATTGTTTTAAAAAAAAAATATCGCGAGTGCGTTTGGTGCTTAATATATTCTTTTGCTCTTCTGAAATACTTTTGAAATAAATATGCGGTGTAAAAGCGGGCGGGTCACTTGAATATAAATAGTTAATATTATAATTCAGGGGCGTGACAAAAATTTGCTGTTGCGAGCCTTGTGGGGGGGGGGGGGGCGGCACTAATTGGGATTCTTCTATAGTGTGTCATTTGTATGCCTGCACGGTAAAATTTTCAGCCCCACCCCCATTTGCTAGATATGATATTTTATAAAGGAATTATATGATAACATTTGTTTTTTGGGGGGTGGGGGTGGGGGGGGGGGGTTCTCTACATTATAAATTAAAATCTTTTTTTTGCATGCGTATGTTACAGGGACGTGCATTGTTTTGTTGCGTCGTTGATTCATTTTTTCAAATACTTTGGTTTCACTCATTAATAAACAGGGTTTAAGAAAAAAACAAGGAGCTGAACATACTTAATTCCATTGAAATAGTCAAAGTTTTGATGATTTAATGCTTAGATCAGCGGTTCTCAACCTGTTTGTCGCGACCCCATTAACAGGGGGTCGCCTAAGACCACATGAAAACACACATACTCTACAGTTAGAAAGTATGAACGAAAATAATTTTGTAGTTGGGGGGTCGTCACAAAATGAGGAACTGTATTAAAGTGTCGTGTGCTTAGAAATGTTGAGAGCCACTGGCTTAGATCAAACATGACATTCATATAGTGCGCGTTATTTTTTTTTAAAAGACAGATTTTCACCGAAACCTTAACTGTCCTTTGTGTACATAATATGAGAGACCTGATAATATTCAGATAGAAAGCGCTCGTTGTTTATTTTAACTTAAAGCTACTCAAATATTCAAGAACCTTTTACACACATTTTTTTTTTTTTGAAAAGTGATTGATTGATGAGCGAAGTTTAATGCAATGTCATCTGATCTGTTGACATAATGTCGTGTGTCAGTGTGGGGGATGATGAAGTCCTTGTCATGGAGAAGAGTATTCTGCTGTTGAAATTAGAAGCAGACCACTTCAGTCTTGAAGGCTTTCAATTACGTTTCTGATTTGCGTCAGTAATAGGCAGGGGCGTAGCCAGGGGGAGGGGTGTGCGGTGGTGGGTGATGGTGGGTTTGCGGACAGCACCGGGTGACACCAACTCTAGCTGTGCCACTGAAATTAGGTCTTCCTTTGCAATTAGTGATGAGATCAGCTTAAAGAACTTCCCCATGATTTTTTTCTCGTCATCCTGACATCGAATGAGGTAATCTTATGTTTGTTCTTAAATTTGCGATACAAATGATGAACTAGTGGACACGTTTATTTTTAGGTATCAAATTCTGTACAAGTCTCTAAAATGTTATTGCTATTTATTTGTTATTAATACGTTTTTGTACTTAAGATGTGATAGTTAAACGCTTATGTTTTTTAAAGTTTTAACTTTTGGGAAGACAGTCTTGCCTTGCGTACATGATCCCGTTCGAACTTTTTGGAAGGCCTACATAATATGTGTCCTCCTTCATTTTACGGACAGGCCCACACGTTTCTCATTAGAGAGTTATTAATTATTTTTCTTTAAATATGTCATAATCTGTTTTATTTTAAACCCGTTATCAGCCAATTCGACTTGAACCTGTTTAAGGTTTAATTAACTACTGTATTACCATTTCGTCATCATAATTTTTTAAACGTTTTTTTTTATTTATTTAAAAGAATTCTTCAGTGTTAAAAATGATTGTTTTAAAAAACATAGGTTCGTCTTGAAACATGTGGTATATCTTACCCATTAAACTTTAAGACAAACCTATTTGTCAAATTTCTTGTCTCATAACGTGTGTACTGGGATCGCAAGGCTTGCAGACCGATGACCATCCGTGATCAGTGGACCACCACTTTCGGAAACACTGCCCGACCCGACAATAATGCTCGTGTCTAGCCTGTTCTTTTTGTTTTTCCAGCGAACGTCACTCACCCTCGCAAAAGTCTACGCCTAGGCTCGTACCCACGTCGCCCCCCCCCCCCTCCCTAGTAACATCACTTACCTCTCAACTGTCACTGCGGTGATGAGCCAGGCGGAAATGTCCGCGGTGACGTAAGAGAAGGTCACGATAACCTTACACGCCAGGTCACTCGAGTTTTGTAAGTCCATGTCGGCGAGCTCCCGGACCCACAGCCTCAGCAGGCCGCAGTACAGGACGCACGTGTCCACTACCGCCAGTGTAGCTGAAACAGTCGAGAAGTCGCGAGATATTTTGTTGGTACTTATATTTAATGATAATACGGCCAATTTATTTGCTGCTAAATTGTAAAGTTGAGAAAGACTTTTTTGAGCACAACTTGAAGATGCACTCATTTATTCTCTTAACACGGGCCAAAATAAAATTTAAGAACAACGTTTATGTTAATTATTAAGTGTGATCAAGTCTCAGATTTAAAAAAAATTTCAAGCTATAAAAAATATTGTGAAGGGACGAGGTAAGCAAGATTAGATGAGCAATGGAACACAGACCAGTAGACTTAGGGATCAAGTGACGGTAATAAGGAGAGAGATTGCAATCAGGTCAGCAAAAAAAAGGGAAATAAGTGAAACAAAGTATGGGAAAACCTGAAAAAAAAGGAACGCTTTTCCCCTTTTTCAGGTTTTCCCATACTTTGGTTTACTCATTTCCTGGATTTAATGATGAGTGATGTCACAACATTAAAAAATATAATGAGTTGGCCGAAAATGTGCATTATTTCATGGCCACCAAATGGAATGAGCAGTGGGCCACTGTTTCAAATGCATGCTTCTAATTGGTGAAATTAGTTCGTAACAAAGGTCCATAGATCAGGCCTGCACATCATCCGACCCCCTGGGCCACACGCGGCCCGCCAACACCCACTTTGCGGCCCGCGAAGTAACGAACTATTCTTTATTATTATCTGAATAACTTCCCCTCCCCCCTGTCCTATTATCTTTCAGCTCGCACACGTTTCTCACAAAGTACGACGGCACACCTTACATTTTGAGTGTGCCGTACTGCCGTAGATTATAAAGTTTTACTGTTGAGATGCTCACCCAGGTAGAGGTAGGACGAGACCTTCAGCATCTGCTTCCTCCTCAGAATTATGAACGAGAACAAGTTCCCCAGGGTTCCGAGAATGAGGAGTATCGGTGAGACGTAGAGGTACAACAGCTGACCCACGTGGTGCTCTATGACTGGATTATGCTGGAATAACAATGTCTGTACGTGACTCACTTGAGGGGTTTGACATGAACGTTTGACATGAAAGTTTGACATGAAAGTTTGACATGAAAGTTTGACATGAAGGTTTGACATGAAAGTTTGACATGAAAGTTTGACAAGAAAGTTTGACATGAAAGTTTGACATGAACGTTTGACATGTTTTGTTTGTGTTATGATCCTAGCTTTCTTGATTAGTCGGTTTATGCTAAAAAGATACGTTTGATAAATGATAAAGATACTTATGATAAATCTTAAAGATATTCATGATAAGATACTTAAGATAAATTATAAAGATTCTTATGGTAAAGATACTTATGATTATCAATAAAGATACTTATGATTATCAATAAAGATACTTATGATAAGCCATTTTATTTCTTGATTACGTTTTTAAAAATACGATTAAAGAAGGGATTCGGGAATTTCTTTGAGATCTGATCACGTGACTAACTGTTCGTTCTCGCCAGAAAGAGATGGATAGCTTTTCCAAATAAAGTATCCATTAAATCACTACCATTCAGTTCTACACTCACGAGAGTCCACGCAAGGCCGTGTCCTGTTAACCTATACAATCAATTCCAACATTGGCGTCCATTCTCTGACCATTACATGAGTTTGCATTCCTGTATCGTCGCTAGGTTGCCGACTTCATCTTCATCTAGCAGTGTTACTAAACTAATTTTATAGTAACTACATGACGGCCGTATCTTAGAGTAACCGTTTGCATTGCGGATTAAAGTTAAAGAAGCGCGAGCGTCCAACCATCCCGGCTGCCCTGCGATCCAAACACTCTAGTAGGTTATTCAATAAGAATTGTTTTCGTGTTTCTTGGGGAAAAAAAAAATTTAAGATAAACTGAGCTCTCAAACTGACACGATGACTTATGATTGGCGGAATGTTCGCTAAACATTTTGAAAAGGAAAAAAATACAACCTATAAGTCTATAAGCTTTGGTGTGACTATCTTGAATCTAAGCTACTGGGCTTCCGTTGACTTACGCAACGAGTTCATTAATAATTGACCTGGTTCAGAATTTCAGGACGGTGAGTTTTCAGTTAGCTTTTTACTGATATTATGATGCAACGTACATACACAGATACAAAATCAACTTACGTACACAGATACAGAAACAACTTACATACACAGAAACAGAAACAACTTACATACAAAGATAAAGAAACAGCTTAAATACACAGAAACAGAAACAACTTACATACACAGATACAGAAACAACTTACATACACAGATATAAAACTACTATCATACACTGCTATGAAAACTACTTGCAAACTACTTTCATACATAGCTATACAAATTACTTACATATACTGCTATACAACTACTTACATGCACCGTTATAAAAACTACTTACAGAACCAGCTATACAAATTACTTACTCACAGATATACAAACCACTTACATACACAGCCATGCTGCAACATATGTACACATCTGTACACAAAACTAACATCATACAAAACCTTACAAAACAATTACATACACAGCCATACAAAACAATTACATCCTCAACCATAAAAAACACATACACTCAAATACAAAACACTTACATACACAACCATAGAAAACAATTACATACACAGCCATACAAAAGACTCACCTGCTGCCGCAGCATGCTCTCTAGGACGCTGAGAAGTCCCTCGGTTGAGTTCATGCATGATTTCTTGTAGAACAGAAACAAGCTCCCGGAGTCCATGCCGTTTAGGAGTCGGAACCAAGTCGTAAAGTTCAGGGCGAACGTGAAGTCAGTGCCCAGTTTCCTGAGAATATATAAGCAAAACTGTAGTCAGTGCCCATTTTCCTTAGAATTTATAGGCAAAGCTGTAGACAGAGTCCGGTTTTCAAGGCCATTCTTAAGACAGTGCCGACTTTTCTGGATAGACAAGAGCCAATCTATAGTCAGTGCCAAGTCTCTTGGGAATATAATGGCAAATGTATTGTCATCTTAGTTGGAATATAATGAATGACCACTTTAAAAAAATCATCGTCATCCATAATCACTGACTTAGTTATGCTACTGAAGTACACATGGAGGTACAGGTGTGTCTGTTTAAAGAATGTATTATTGACTGTTGATTATGTATTGTATTGAATTCATCGATATACTTGCTTTATTTGGAGTATTTATTGGACATATTTATTGGTGTTATTAAGATTGTGCTGTTGTATTTACTCTTGACTTCAGCTGCATATCTAAGTGTATTTATCTTATCGAAGGGATGCTTCAGTGAATTTTTTTTTTTTCTCAGTTAAAATTAATTATTTTGTTTAAACCAATGCGTGCATGTTTCAGCTTGTAACAGTAGGGAACTTTATCACATCCAATAAAATTATGTGAGTGATCCAGGTCAAAAAGTAACGTGACTAACTGTTTTTTAAACAGAAGAAAGACTTGCAAAAGAAGGAAAGCTCAATATCATTATAATGAAAGAATGATTGCGTTGAAGCTGTGTGAAGGAAATAGAAAAACAAAGTTTGTGGAAGCTTGTAATATAAAGTCAGGATAATAAAAGAAGGACGCTTCGGCTAAGAGCCTTCATCAGCAGACGGGACAAATGAAAAAAAAAAAAGTAACACTAAATAAATGTCAGCAATAAGTAGACATGCCGTTTTAGGAACTACTCAGATCGTCCCTGTGCTATCTTTATTTAAATTTTAAAATGTATTTTAATGAAAAAGACGTTATTCTATGCATCAAATAATATATGTCAACTTGTGACATATCAACGTGAAAACGACAATATCACGTCATGGGAGAATTCGGCAACCGGGACGTAGTAGAAGTTTTGAGATATTTAGATTATGTAAATAACGCTATCTTGTCCAGACTGTTTGTGCTAAATATCACATAATTTTTTTTATAAAGTCGCTAAAAGTGACGCAACACATTGCCAGTAGATTAAGTCGGCCAGAAAAAACAAACAACAAAGACTTTTTTAAAAAACAATGTTGCAATGTTACACCAAATAAACTGTTGAGTTGAATTTTCTATCTTGTAAAAACGTACAACTCTGTTGAGTCGTTCATAATCAAAGGAAACCCTTATATAGTGGCGTAGTGGGGGGGGGGGCAAGGGGGGCATCATGCCCCGCCAGCTACTTACAATGGGGCGCCAAATGGTATATTTTACTATAATATTGTATGGTTTTCGAATGGGGGGGCCGCTAAAAAGGTATTGTGCCCCGGGCGCGAGTTAAGCTCGCTACGCCACTGCCCTTATACAACTGTGTTTCCTTGAGATTGCGAGACGTTTTACTGCATTAAACAAATCCCTCTTTTTTTATCTTAAATATTCTCTTTAACTTGTAAACTGATCAGCTTAGTGTATTTTAATTTTATCCGTCCAGATATGTTGTTAGCCGGCGAGTGTATAGTATCTTCATGCTGGGAAAATGTCCATAAACAGCTTACAGTCTTTGTTATTGTATTTTTTTTTTCATCGTGTGCTAAATACTTCCTGATTGATGGTGATTTTTTATTGCTCAACTTTTATGTTATTGAAATGAAATCTGACCCGGGGTCTCATGACTTTCTGTGATCTGTGTCGGATCTTGGTACTTGATTAGTTTCGGATCTTGGTTCTTGATCAGTTTCGGATCTTGGTACTTGATCAGTTTCGGATCTTGGTTCTTGATCAGTTTCGGATCTTGGTTCTTGATCAGTGTCGGATCTTGGTACTTGATCAGTGTCGGATCTTGGTACTTGATCAGTGTCGGATCTTGGTTCTTGATCTGTGTCGGATCTTGGTACTTGATCTATGTCGGATCTTGGTACTTGATCTGTGTCAGATCTTGGTACTTGATCTGTGTTGGATCTTGGTACTTGATCTGTGTCGGATCTTGGTACTTGATCTGTGTCGGATCTTGGTACTTGATCTGTGTCGGATCTTGGTACTTGATCAGTGTCGGATCTTTGTACTGACAAAGTGAATGCTGAACTCCTGCTTTGTGTTTTTTTTTTACATAATTTCTTCACTAAATGTTAGATCACGATTAAAAAACAAAAAAAAAAATGAGTGATACAATTTCCCGTGTTTGTGTCATTTTGATTTTTAAAAAAAAACAGGCTTTGCACAAATGTTGAAGACGACGTAGCTTATTATAACGTCCAATTAATTCTAATTTTTGAAAAAAAAATTAATTGGTTATTTCAAAAGCTCCCGAACAAGGAAAAAAATAATTAATTCAGCCGAAATTATGAAACATTTTTTAAAAAAATGATAGGTCCTAAAGATCAACTTGTCGAGTACGTTAACAAGCAAAATTAATTAGTTCAATCATTTTGTTTTCATTAGGTAAGAATGTTTGTATTTTAAAAGTAAAGAAAGTGTTTGAAACTAATTTTGCGTATTTAATTTTTTTTTTACAGTGAATAACATTAACCTTAATACATAATACGTCTTCATCTTTCATTTTATTATATAAATCTTTCTTTTTATGACTAAATCTTTCATTTTGTGTCAAAATCTTTCATCGTATGACTAATCTTTCATTTGATGGCTAAATTTTTCATTTGATAACTAAATCTCTCATTTTAAGCCTAACTCTTTCATAATATGACTAAGTCTTTCATTTTATGACTAAATCTTTCATTTTATGTGTATATTTTTCATTTTATAACGAAATTTTTCAGTTAATGGCTAAATAATATTTCATTTTATGACTAAATCTATCATTTTATAAACTAAATCTTTCATTTTTTAACTAAATCTTTAATTTTAAGGCTAAATCTTTCATTTTTTGACTAAATCTTTCATTTTTTAACTAAATATTTCATTTTAAGGTTACATATTTCAATTTTTGACTTAATATTACATTTTTTAACTAACTCTATCATTTTATGGCTAAAACTTTCATTTTTTTACTTAATCTTTCATTTTTTAACTAAATCTTTCATTTTATGGCTAAATCTTTCATTTTTTTACTTAATCTTTCATTTTTTAACTAAATCTTTCATTTTATGGCTAAATCTTTCATTTTTTTACTTAATCTTTCATTTTTAAACTAAATTTTATGGCTAAATCTGTCCTATTATGACCAAACCTGTCCTTTTATTACTAAAGCTGTCCTATTATGACTGAAATATATCATTAGAAAATGGCGTCAGCGGGCCGTCGAGCTTGCCCTCCTTATGCCCTCCCTGGCGCCCACCCACACATGCCAGTCGCCGGGTTTCCCCGACGTCAGGCCGTGCGAAGGAGCGTCAGAGATCTCCCCGGGCGTGAACCGTCCCCACCAGCAACCGCTCGATCGGGTTTGCCGATGGAGACCCTCCCCGCTCGGAGACATCTGGTCGACCGAAGACGCTGTGTTTCAAGCGTCCGCAGTCCACTTTCCTAGGGGTCGGGACGGTAAATTAACGTCCTAATATCTCCCGCCCACCCGTCACGGGGAAGCATCGGACGCCCTCTAAGAGGGATTCTACAGTGGGTTTCCACCTCACAACTAATTCGCGAAGTAGCTGGGACGAAACGGTTGCCTAGGAGCAGCTTTCTCAGGGCTGCATATTTAGAATCACCGGCCATAGGCTTCCACCATAGCCTATCGCCTCATATCCCTTAACGGCAACTTGTAATCATTATCCCTACCCTGTGTTTGCCTTTTCTTCCCCCTGCGGAGTATCACAGGTGGCAGCCCTGTAGGAGCCGTTTATTCCAGCACCTACCATGCATGCCCTTGTCTGCCACGCGGAACACGCAATGGTGGTAATGTGCCCCGGGTTAACGCCGAGGGGGTCGCTGGCCAGCGCTTCCAAATCGGCAAGCCACTACAGACTTGTCAACCGGAATCCCGGGGGGGGGGGTGTAGTATGACTAAATCTGTCATTTTATAACTAAATCATACCTGACTGCACTCGTGTCATCAAAGCAAAATATCTCTCTCATCTTTGAAATTAACTAATGTGTGCACTGACTTGGACGTTGCAATTAAAAAAAAAAATTTCTAAATTGGGATCACTTCAAAGAAGTTTAAAGCAATGACGCAGATAGCGGTGTACCTGTTGATTTCACCACCTTTACGGACAAAGGTTGTTTCAGAAAATAACCTACCCCATTTATTTAAAAAGGATGCAGAGTTAATTAGAAGCTCTTAAAATGGTGATTACTTAGAACGACAGTAATCTTTTGTTTCCCAAAATGCCATGAAAGCTTAAAGATTGCAATCTGATGTTGTGGTTTTCTCATTATGAACTCAAGGTCTAGGATATATTTGGTAACCCACACGATCCTCAGTCGCAGTACGAACTCAAGGTCTAGGAAATAGTTGGTAGCCCACCCAATCATCCGTCGCAGTACGAACTCAAGGTCTAGGATATAGTTGGTAACCCACCCAATCCTTAGTCGCAGTACGAACTCAAGGTCTAGGATATAGTTGGTAACCACCCAATCCTTAGTCGCAGTACGAGCTCAGGGTATAGGATATAGTTGGTAACCCATCCGATCCTCAGTCGCAGTATGAACTCAATGTCTAGGATATAGTTGGTAACCCACCCAATCCTTAGTCGCAGTACGAACTCAAGGTCTAGGATATATGGTTGGTAACCCACCCAATCCTCAGTCCCAGTACGAACTCAAGGTCTAGGATATATTTGGTAACCCACCCAAACCTCAGATATTCTAATATCTATATTTTAAAAAAAATCATCAGAAAGTGATGAAGCAAAAAGAGCACATGACGTTAAAAAATAATTTCAGCATTCTCCCGCCCCTCTCAATCTCCTTCCACCCCAAATCCCCCACCTTCCCCTCCTACCATCCCTTCCACCCCCTCTTCCCACCCGTCTCATTTTAGCATATGTCTGCCTCTCTTCCTCTTTGCCCCCTCTTAGTGTTATATCTCTGCCTCTCTTCCTCTTTGCCACCTGTTAGTGTTATATCTCTGACTCTCTTCCCCCCTTACCCCCCTGTTAGTGTTATATCTCTGCCTCTCTTCTTCTTTATCCCACTTTTAGTGTTATATCTCTGCCTCTCTTCCTCGTTGCTTCCTACTAGAATTATATGTCTGCCTGTCGTTCTCTACGCCCTCTTGACATCCAATACATCAATTACATTGCGGTGAAGCTTTCATCACGCATGAGTCTATACAATGTTAATTGTAATATAACTCTTTCCTTGTGACTTTGTGGAAGGGACTACCCGACTATCCGTGTCTAACTGATGTTGGTTTGTGTAGCATGGGAACCAGATGGCAGTAGAGCGGCGTTTATTACAAAAATATATCGGGGTTTACAAAGTGTGAGACAGGAAAATTTGCGAAACGTTCATATGCATAAATTAGCAAAAAGAATCGGTCTAGCAAAAGATGTAGTGGAATTGGAGTAGTAGGAGACGAGGACAGTGGCGTAGTGAGCTTAACTCGCTCCCGGGCACAATACCCTTTTAGCGCCCCCTCTATTCGAAAACCATACAATATTATATGTAAAATATACCATTTGGCGCCCCTTTGTGAGTAGCGCCCGGGGCATGATGTCCCCCTTGCTCCCCCCTCACTACGCCACTTGACGAGGAGTCGGGAAACATTTACTGGAGTTTAAATCGTTTCATTCTTAAATCAGGGTTATAAAAAAATGTACTGTTTGATCATCTCCTTGACTTTGTACATCGCCCACGGGGCTGCAGTGCACATCGCTGACCTTGATTACGACGCGTGCTGTGTACAAGGCTGGCATCAAAATGATCGACTGATCGTTAAGTTGAAAGATCTTTGGCATGGTCAGACACCAGCAACAACGAACTCGCCTTGTGGGCGACTTAAACTGATCTGTTGTCCACCATCTTTCCTGCGCTATCTTTAGATTTGAAACCTTTAAGCTTGGCCACATTAACCCCTGTCAAATGGATTACCAGATTCGCTCATACATTTGACGCACATTTATGGCTTGCAGTGCAAGACAAAGACACGGGGTCTAAGGCATGATGGTTAAACACATTTTTAACTAAACAATCAGTAGCAATACACAATCGGTGACGACTTCAGTTAAGCGTCATAGTTAGTGCTGGTGCAGCCTTCAGCTCACTGTCATAGTTAGTGCTAGTGCCGCATTCAGCTCACTGTCATAGTTAGTGTTAGTGCCGCTCGGGGCGAGCCTATTTTATTGACGGCCCGAATCCATAGAGAGAAAAAAAACCCACCAACTCTGCAATTTGGCCGAAAAATGGCGCTTATTGAACTACCTCTAGTTAATTTGAGATCTTCGAAAACATACGTTTTATTTTTCAATGTAAATGTATGCGTTGTTTCTTGTTTTTTTTATTGTCTGCTGAATATAAGGGTTGTGGTCGAAACTTCCACTTAATTACCATGCCTTTTACTTTCAATTCTTGTACCATTATTTATTCCCTTTACATAGCCTGAACGCATTCTCTCGTGCATTAGCAATAGACAAACTTGATTGTACATCTGCTTATATCAACAGTATTTACACGTACTGGCACATTGCAGGACAGGATATTCAAAACCATTACCTAACAACTCTATTCTGAGTATTTCTTTCAATTTCTTGAAGTTTTCTCTGTTTCTGCTCTCTCTCTCTCTCTCTCTCTCTCTCTCTCTCTTTTCTTCTCTCTGTCTTCTCTCTCTTTCTCTCTCTCTTTTCCTTCTCTCTCTCTCTCTCTCCCTCTTTTCCTTCTCTCTCATTCTTTTCTATTTTTTCTCTTTCCCTTCTCTCTCTTCTATCTCAGTCTTTTCTCTCTGCCTTCTTTGTCTTCTCTGTCTTCTCTCTCTGTCTTCCCTCTATCTCCTACCGCTCTTTTCTCTCTCTATCTTCTCTATCTTTCTCTCTCTCTATGTCTTCTCTCTCTCTCTGTTCTTTCTCTCTCTCTCTCTTTTCCTTTTCTCTCACTATCCCCACTCAATTTTCTCTCTTTAGCTTTTTTCTCTCTATCTCTTCTCTCTTTTGTCTTTATTCTATCACCGTCTTCTCTCTCTGTCTCCTTTCTCTGACTTCTCTCTCTCTCTCTGTTTTCTCTCTGTTTTCTATCTCTGTTTTCTCTCTCTTTTCTCTCTCTGTCTTCCCTCTCTTTCTTCTCTCTATGTATTCTCTCTATCTACTTTCCGTCTCACATTTCTCTCTCTCTTTCTCCCCTCACTCTACTATCTTTCTCCTCTCTCTCTCTCTTCTTTTCCTCTCTCCTTTTCCAGTTGCACTGCAATAGGTGGCGAATGGGTCGGTGCTTTTCAAAAATGAAGGGCGAGATTATTGGCAAACAACAGAGGGTTTTCGTGGAATGTGGTGGCAGAAATCATGACCCAACCCGGATCACACTCTACAGCCACACCTTTGCTTATTAGTGCATGTGGTTAGCGCCACAGAATGTCCACAAAAACCGAATGCTGCCGCCCACTTTGAGAACCACCGCTTCACCGACCGTGCGCGGCCGTGACGTCATATTCAGTTTTATCTTACTCTTAAAAAAACCAGCAACATCAAACTGCTGGCGTGTCGTTGCCTGCTCACGACTCAAATACCCTGATACCTCGACTTAGTTTCCCCTGTACATCGCGTGTTTCATCTTTCGCCGACGTGTCCCGTTTTAAGATATGCAGCTTGTTATATTCTGCACTCTTAGACAAGAGCCCATGATTAAAAAAAAAAAAATATGGTTATCCTCTCCGTTTCCGACCGATGAGATTTGAAATAAATATTTATGACGTCCCAGCCTCCCCCCCTCCCTCTTGATCAACTGATATTGTAAATATGTTCGGTTGACGAAATGTTTATTTTTTTTGTGTGTATTCATTTTTTAAACCTCGACTGTTACGCATCACCGACCACGAGGAGCATTGATGTCTATCTTGAATCGTTTAAAAGTACCCGTCGACATAATGAGATCGTAGCCATCTGAGATAAAACGATACTGCGTCGAGAATCGATATCTGAATGACTTCTGCAAAGGCTGATGACCTGGGAAGGAAGGTAATCGACCCTTGTTGGTTTTTTTTTTTTGGGGGGTGTAATAATTTGAGCTATTTAATTAGCATATAGTTATATTATTATTATTATTATTATTATTATTGGTAGTTTTCTATAGCATAGTACCTTTGCCTAGGGCTGGGCTCACCACGCTGTACATACAATTTAACAAAATAATCATGAACTTAAAAATTAACTTACATTAATTTAAAAAAAACAAAACAAATGTGTATTCGCTTCAACCATTCCATCACAATTTACACGTGAAGCCATGGACGGCACTCAGCAGCATCGTTTAACGGTCAGAGGGGGAACCAATCAGGATAGTAGAGTTTCAAAAAGAGATGTGTTTTTAGTGCACTTTTGCAGGCTGTGATGGTTGGTATATTGCGGATGTGTAGTGGAAGAGAATTATATTGTTTGGGGGCACAGTAAGAGAAAGATCGTTCACCGTATGTTTTTGTGCGAATCTTGGGGACAGAAAGAATACGCCCGTCTACATTCTGGTTTGTAATATTTGAATCCGCCTCTTTAAAAAACACTTAGAGGTAGCGATCTAAAGCTCAAAGGTGAAGCTATCACAAAACTTAAAATCGTGAGAAGTAAAGTGCATATATCGTTTTTTACTTCTATATCTATTTAACTCTATCAGGCATGTCTGCTTAATACACTTTTATATGGCAGTAAAGTGTGGACCACATGTGCCAGTCATGAGCGGAAACTCAACAGCTTCCATCAAAGATGTCTGCGTCTGATTTTACGCATTCGGTTGCAGGACAAGGTGCCTGACACAGAGGTCTTGAAAGGTGCAAAAATATGTAGCGTATTCTCCTCTATAAGCAAGAGGCGCCTTCCCTGGTTAGGCCATGTTAGCAGAATAGAAGACGGCTGTATTCAGAAAGAATATGCGGTATGGAGAGTGGGCAGAAGGGGCAGGACTTATTGGACGGCAACGGCTGCGATTTATGGACGTTTGCAAAAGGAGCATCAGGGAAGCCAACATAGCAATCAAGGAATGGGAGATCATCGCTGAGCAACGTTCCAGCTGGCGAACAGCAGTGTGTGAAGGAGTAGAAAAGGAAGACGATGCGCGAAGCGAAACCCTTGCAAGAAAAATAGCAACACGGAGGGCTATATCTAACCAGGAGTCCGGATTCTACTGCGAGAAATGCAGTCGAGACTGCCAGTCTAGGATCGGCCTAGTGAGCCATATGATGAAGTGTACATAGCTGCTACATCGTCTCGAAAAGACGGAATGATGTATATATACATATCTCAAGGATCCGTCGTTATTAATTAGTTTTGTCATATAATTTTTTTTCAAATATTTGTTCTCCATTCTGTACTTCCATACACTATTACATGCATATATCTGTATGTGCTATGTGATTTCTTGTATTATTGATCCATGAATGTTTACATTTCTCTTGTTTTTTCCCTTAACCCATTTCTTTTTTTAAAAAATCACTTTTTTTTAAAAATAACCCTACAATGGGTTTTTGTAGGGTTGAAGCATTCAGCACTTGCAGACAATTTAAAAAAGACATACTGTGGAACACTGCTGACACGTAATAATTTTGGGTGCATAAACTTGTACCGCGTCTGTAACGAGCTCGTGTTCATGCGAGCATTTTAAAAATTACCGCGAATAGCGTTGACATTTTGTAAAAAAAAACAAAAAACAAAAAGAAAAAATTTAAAATTGAAAGATAATTGATTGCGTTATTTTTTTTTATAAACGGATACATATTTTTTTATTAAAAATTGAAGTCTGATCAAATTTTAAGTGATTTTATGTTTGTGCTTTTAAAGAATATATTTTCTATACTCTTTGTTTATTACCTTGAAAAACCAAAAGTCGTGTAACGATGAATATATAAACATTTCTGGAGCCAAGCCTCAAACACAATAAACCCAAATTCACGTTAAAGCGGAATCGAGGTATAGCGAGGGATTCAACGTATTTAAAAAAAACACGTGTCTTTTAAACGTGCGAATAAATCCACAAAAGCTGCAATATTCAAGTTCGCCTTCGTCTCCGAAATATCGACGCTATATATGGTCGTTTCCGAGACACAATTGTCTTAGTAGCATTAGAAGGGGGGAAAATAGCATTTGTGGATATTTCAATAGACAAGAAGAGGATACTATTGAATAGTGCGTGCCTCCTATTTCATGCATATTACGAGCCGTGTACGACAATGGCGAACAGTAAATGGATTCTCGTCTCTCCCTGAAATGGTATTCACGAATTACGGCGAGACGCAAAGACGATTTGCGACCGCCGCCGAGATACGTCGGTGACCTTAACCTTAAGATGATCTGTTTTAGTGAGTTGTAGTCTGTGGGGAGACTTCGAGGAAGTCTTTTCATATTCCAATTTCCAAATTATTTCGAATACATTTCATATGTTTAATTTGTGTTTTTTTTTCTTTTTGCAACGAGAGGTAAATAAAGTTATGATTTCAAAGATTCCTTATGTTGTGAACATTTGTTTTATATTTTAGTCGAAGCATACCATTTGCATTCGAACATTTTCTGAAAACGAAGCTTTTTCTAGATTTTAATATTATATTTCCTCAGAGAGGGCTTACGGTACAGCTCTTACCAGGACCGTGGCAAGCAAAAGTTGAACTCAGGGCTAGCAAAAGCTGCGCCCTGGTCAAAGCCGGCATTTTGACGCCCTTTTTCTTAAAATTGTAAATGTTAATTTTAACCTATATTTCATAGATAACGACGGTATTGAAGTCCTTTTGAACATGGCGAGTCTCCCCCCCCCCCACCCTTTTCACTTGTCCCAGACACCAGCAACACTAACTGGATACCTGTCACTGTAAAAAAAAGTGTTTAAATTGACAATTGTTATTGAATATCTCATGATATTTGTTGTTTCTTCAAACGTTCGAATAACTAAATGAAGAAAGCAAGCGTACAAGCAGTTAAAGACAGAACCCTCAAAATGTATTAATATGATAGTAAAGATCATTTGTTTATGTAAAGAAAAATATCGAACAGATTTCAAATGACGAATCGTGCTCCACTGTTCGATTACCGGAAGACTTCCCTGTACTGGATCCGCACTACCACAAATTACCGGAAGACTTCCCTGTACTGGATCCGCACTAACACAAATTACCGGAAGACTTCCCTGTACTGGATCCGCACTACCACAAATTACCGGAATACTTCCCTGTACTGGATCCGCACTACCACAAATTACCGGAAGACTTCCTTGTACTGGATCCGCACTACCACAAACAAGTCGCCCGCCAGCCCCGACCCTCCACCACTTACGTTCCAACCCCACCCCCCCCCCCCGCCCCCATGTATTTAAACTGTCATGTCCTGTCCTCCATTTTCGGGGGCTAAATTGGTGACGTGTTAAAGTCCTCGGTATGAGGGAAGTGATCTGAAGAGGATGGCTTGAAATCGGTGCCATGGCGCTCCTATCAAATACCCCCCCCCCCAATGTTTGACTGAAGCAATCGATAGGGTTATGTTTCAAAAGCAGTTCGTTTGGAGAAGAGGTTCTCAACCTTCCGAATTCCGCGACCCTTTAACACAGTTCCATAATGTTGAGGCGACCCCCCCCCCCCCCCACAACGATTATTGTTGTTTCTACTTCATAAATGTAGAGTATATGTGTTTTTCCGATGGTCTTAGGTGACCCCTGGGAAAGGGTCGTTCGACCCACAAAGGGGTCGCGACCCACAGGTTGAGAACCACTGGTTTAGAGGCTTGTCTCCAACGCCTTACGTCGAAAATTCTACATTTTGAGAGAAGTCATTTCAGCGAGACGGATAACAATGCTGCTATTTTGATTTAAAAAAAAAAAATCTAAGTGCTTTCGTAAAAGTAAAATTTGTAAAACTATTTTTTTTCTTTTAAAACTATCAAACATCTTTTTTTTTAAAGACAACGAATAATTAATTATGTACAACGGACAAGGTAAATGGGTAATGTGATCAAAAGTGTTGGACCCTGATCACATTAAAATTGCTTTATTTTAGCTTGCTATTATAATGCATACATCCGATCAAATTACAAACGCGTTAGTGTGTTCTATAAATAATTGATGTCGACCTACTACTGAAAGCTTTATCATTTTTTTAAAGAGAGTACAAAAGCTCTGTCACAGAATATAGACAGTAATAGACGCTCTGTGTGTTGGTCACGATTTCTTTCTCTTGCAGTCTATTGTGTTAAGTTCAATCAAGTAAACATAGCTGCGTAAACACGACTGTCGTCTGGCATTACTTTTAAAACATCGGTGGATTATAAGGGAGGTGGGAGAGTGAGGGAGGTGGAGTATAATGGAGGTGGGAGTGTAAGGGAGATGGCATATAAGAATGGTGGAACATAAGAAGATCTGGGAGTGTAAGGGAGATGGCATATAAGAATGGTGGAACATAAGAAGAGCTGGGAGTGCAAGGGAGATGGCATATAAGAATGGTGGAACCTAAGAAGAGCTGGGAGTGCAAGGGAGATGGCATATAAGAATGGTGGAACATAAGAAGAGCTGGGAGTGTAAGGCAGAGTTCAAATGGAAAACAGATTTATTCAGCTTCTCAGAACCATATCTCCACATGGTAGGAGTAAAATACTTTCCTACTAATGTCTCTCAATTTCCATAATGTATTTCTTCTTTCTTTTTTTTTTTTTTATTATTCCTTAGATTGTATGTATCCCTAAATATTTTGGTATGTTAAGATACTCTACCTTATTTTTTACAGTACCAATATTTATATTTTTCACTTCCTGTAATCCTATTTCCGGTAAATACATAGGAGACCTGAAATTTTTTTTTTTTTACTCTGTTACTTGTTCTACATCTATTTGTTTTGTTTGCTGGTGCAGGCTGCAAGCCGATACGTCCAAATCTTTTTTTTTTTTTTTTTTTGTCTATTAATTCAAGTTTAACAATCCGTGCTCTTTTATTTCAGTATAAGCAAGGCGGGCGTAGAATAAAGGTGGTGGTTATAAGGGAGGCGGGCGTAGAATAAAGGTGGTGGTTATAAGGGAGGCGGGTGTATAAGAAAGGCCGGGGGGTGTTAGTGAATTGAGCGTGAAAGTTATTCACTTTAAAAAACAAAACATTTATGACACGAATAAAGGAATGGCGACAACATTCGAGAACAGTTTGTTTAAAAACCACGGAGGCTTCATTTGCACGAAATATCTGGCTATTGACATTACTTAGGATTTAATTGTGATTTTTTTTTTAAAACAATAGCCCAATAATTTAATTCCCATATCGTACAACTGTCTCAATTCTTTTTTCCTACAAAATTGTGCACATTTATTCGTTTCAGACAAAAATTAGTATTTAGCTGCGTGTTAGTTTATTTAACTTTGCCACACGCTCTGATTTAATAGGTACCCAGACCGGCATTGCAATCCTGTCATGCCGTCAGCAACGTTTTGACTTTTTTTTTTACGAGGTTTAATTTAAGCGTGCTGGCAATGCAGCTGTGTCTGTATGTTAAATAGATTCGTACACATCATTAAATGAAGTTGTCTTACTATGCTATATATATAGTTTAGAACGCATTATTAAATTAACTTGTCTGACAATGTTATAAGCTTTAGTGCACTTTATTAAATTAAGTTGTCTTGCTATGTTATATAGTTTCGTACACAGTATTCAAAGAATTATTTTTTTTTAAAATCGAGTTCGATATCTGTTGCAAAATAAGCTGCAAGTCTATGTGAAGAGACGATCTAGTCTTGAACTCGTATTACGCACTGTGCGTTTTGTATAGGAATACGTTATTATGTAAGCGTTTTGCATCATTGAATGTTCCGCCTGACTGACTATGACCCCCCCCCCCCCCAAAACTCATTCTGAAAATATAAGTTACTAGCTGGTTTGGACATTCTGAAGGATTCTCAGGACTCTACCAATGACCCATTTCTAAGCAGTTCAGAGCTTGTGGAGAAATATGAGATTTAACAATTTCTAGAAAATTGATTCAAAGAAGAAACTTGAAATATCAAGGGAAAGGGAGTTAACTGGGAAAATAGCTGATGAGGATTTTAAAAAATTGAATTACCTACCTTAACTAACAAACATAAAAAGGAAAAAAAAAAGGTTTGTTTTTTATATATCCATTGTCGAAATAAAGAGTTTAGAATATTTGTATACAAAATTTTGACATAGTCTAACTTATTTTCATTTTAATGGTTAAAACATTTATAATTTAATAATTTTACATATATAAAAAACAACTTTATTTAAACCTCGCTTTTGTTCGTAGTTAGAAAAATCTTCGGCCGGCTAATTAACGCACTCACTGTCAACCTATCGAGCTCAGACTTGGCACAGAGACTTGTTGCCAAACACAATACATTCTTACAAATTTTCAGCTCAACCCAAAACCTCTCAAAATATTTTTTCCTGTTTTCAAAAGGGGAAGATGGAGGAAATTGAATGACACTGATCGCACACAAAAAAAAAAAAAAAAATCGCCAAAACGGCGCTAAATGAGATTCTTTAAAAAAAAAAATCGCAAGTGCGTTTTGTGCATAATATTTTATTTTTTCTGTTTCCTTATATAGCTTTTAAAATAAATCTGCGGTGTAAAAGTGGGTGGGTCATTAGAATATTAATATAGCTCAGGGGCGTGACAAAAAATTGCGTTTGCGAGCTTGTTGGGGGGTGGGGGGGTGGTTCTAATTGGGATTCTTATAAAGTGCTTGTTTTTTTTTCTTCAAATTTTCAGCCCCATCCCCCTTTGGTCGATATTACATTTTCATAAAGGGCTTAGAACAACAACTTTGATGTAATGTTTGCCTGAGTTTATATTTTTTTTAAAGTTTTATTTTACTGATATTTGTCAATCGCTGTACAACGAAAGAATATTGTAATTATGTAAGATAATAACTTTGCTTACACCTGTTTATTGTGCCTACTGTTAAAAACACTATCTGTGAGCGAAGCAGGGACCCATATAGACTTTTTTTCAGAAAGCTCCCTGAGGCCAATTGGAGCCCATACTCAAATAATTAATGCAGCATCGGCAGCACTTACCTCGCCAGCTCATACTGCATGAGGCCGATGATGGTGCTGTTGTCGCCGTAGTAGCCGCAGAATGCGTCAGCGGCTGAACTCTCGTTCCCGGCATTCATCATCGTGACGCCGATGAGGTGATCTGCGTTGGCGGCTGACCGATTGGCGGGGTCACTCGCCTGGACGCACTGACGTGTGAGGGAGCACAGGGTGAACATTAAACAGATCTAGCACGCGATCTTCCATAGAGCGAAGTCACGGACGGCTGCCTGGTTCCAAACGTTGTAGTAGACCATTGCAGGGAGACGCTTCATTCAAAGACAGGTCGAAGGCATGACAGATGACATGGCCTGTGTGAATTATTTGACAATAGCTTGTATCTTGAAGTTACTTTCTAAATCGTGCATTTGTCTTGCTTTGAGTTTTAACACCGGCTGTACTGTTTATTTCCTTAAAAGATTGAGTCCATCATAATAAAACAGTCATCTAAAGTTTGAATCAATGATCAAGGGGAAGTTATCGGTGTTTTCCATACAAAAATATACAAGTAATAGGTTGTGGTCCTTGGATCAAAGCTCCCATGTTGATAAATATTTCAGCTTATGGTGATGACCTGTGGATATGTAAGAAAGATCAGTAAATGGGGAAAATATGCACATAAAGCAGACACATATTATTAACATAAGATTATGTAAAAATTTAAAAACTGTCATTCTCAAACTTTTGACATGTCGTAGTACGTTATAAAATTACATTGGGACATTATCATGTACCACCATCAGCACTTTAGTAAGCTATCATGTACCACCATTAGAACATGGTCAACCATCATGCACCATCGTTAGGACATTGGTAAACTATCATGTACCACCGTCAGAACATTGGAAAAAATGATTACATGCACCACCATCATCACATTGGTAATAATGATTACATGCACCACCATCATTACATTGGTAATAATGATTACATGCCTGTTACGTTAATTTGCGTTTTTTTTTTTAATACCTGACAGTGTAGTACATAAAACAAAGTAATGTAAACGTCTTAGTCTTAACTATTTGAACAAATGTAATACGTTTAGTTAATTTTCTATTATCCCATTGTTGAGTTTTAGTTCAACTGCATAGTGAAGACAAAGTTGCAAAGTCAACAAAGTTCAGGTTTTGAAAAAAGAAAACATTTTTTTTTTTTAAAATATAAAAAAATAAGGGTAGAGTTTTTAAAAAAAATTATTTTTTAATATTTATATTTCAAATATAGTCATATATTTTATGCATATAATCAACTTTAAAAAAAAAAACAGTCCTTACAGAGTAGAACGAAAAGGGGGAAAAGGATTGATTGACAACATAATTAGTAAGAAGAAATACCCAGACCTGACTTGTTTTGTACCAATACGATCTTCTTGCGAGCGTTTTACAAGGCAAACAAGTCATCAACTATTTTTAGGTCTGAGTTCTATTTTGGGTTTTCCCTAAAGGGATAAAGTTGTTCTTACATGTAATCAGTGGATTGTACCACACGAAAGTGCCCTTCACATGCACAGCTTCCGATCGTTCATGTAATCAGTGGATTGCACCACACAAATGTGACACCTTTTCAACATAATTTATGATGCAATTCTAGTTACATAAGAATTTCTTTTACAAATATCAGTTCTTAATAGCTGTAACTACTTGAGCTTCGTAAAACAATAACTAAGCAATATATTTGCCATCCCTAAGCTGTAGATTTGTAAGAATAATTTATGGCTTCTACGGTAAAAAAAGAATTAAATCTTAATTCAGTCCATGATACGGGTGACCAACTCTCCAGGCTAAACCAACAAACAGATTGCAGACATGTGCGCATCTTCTGATACCCCGATGTGCAAGTACACAGAGAAAAGCTATTCAATGCTGCGGCACTGCGCTAGCGGATCGTAAAAACGACACTCTTACCGCTGGGACCGCTGGGACCTCGAGCGTGAATGGTATGTGACAACTGGACAAGGCAAGCCGATCGATGACGAATCGATAAAAGATATTACCGGATTATCTGCACGAAGCGACACTCGATACCGAAGACCGCTGAGAAACAGAAGGCGCTGCCCTTGACCTTGTGTACCGTGACCTAAATTTATCGCGCTCTCGTGTATAGAGCTCGTGGTTCTAAGGCTGTGTGTGATTTCTTTTCTCTGATACTAACTTTTTTGGGTAATGTCGTATTTATAAACATGAGGGCGCTCTATGTCAAGTCTTCTCAAGGGCAAAGTGTCTGGTGTACAGCCGCCAGGGGTCCTGTAGATAACTGGTATAATGTGTCATGGACAGGGAAGATTATAAAGATGATGTTTCATATTAGAACAGTCCGTTATTTTTAGGGAGATTTTGAGCCGCCTGTTATGGTTATCAGTGCCTCTTTACCTGGCACATCAACTTTTGTTATCAATGACTATTTACCTGGCACATCAACTTTTGTTATCAGTGCCTCTTTACCTGGCACATCAAATTTTGTTCTGCATTCTGGTACCATTCAGTCTTCTCTTTCCTCTCTCCTGCCGTCTCTGCTGCTCATCTCCATTGTCCTCTATGCTGCCATCTATCCGGCCATCTCTACTGCCGTCTCTGCTGCCCTCTCTTGATGCCATTTCACCTGATCTATCGGCTGCTATCTCAGTTCTTATCTCTCCTGCACTATCTCCTGCCCTCTCTGCTGCCCTCTCTCGTGTCCTCTCTCCCGTCTTCTCTCTTGCCCTCACTTCTGCCCCCTCCTGCCCTCTCACCTGCCGTTTTGCAAAAGTTTTCCACGTCTTCCACCCGCTCACTTCTCTCCTATTGCCTCTGTTCTCTTCACATTATATTGGCTTACAAAAATAACGATAATAGTAATAGCCGATAGGGGTGTCTTTCTGCGTTTAGTCGAAAGTTAGGGGAAGAGAAAGCCGGCTAGAGAGAAAGAGAGAGTAAGAAAGAGAGAAAGAAAGAGAGAAAGAGAGAGAAAGAGAGAGAGAGAGAAAGAGAGAAAGAGAGAAAGAAAGAGAGAAAGAGAGAGAAAGAGAGAGGGAGAGAAAGAGGGAGAGGGTGGAAGTGGTAGATACAAACAGACACCAAAAGGGGCGTTTGGGAATGAAAGAGTTTTGGGTGAAATTAAAGGGAGTGAGAATGACACAGGGAGAAAATGTGAAATAAAAGGAAAACTGCGAATATTCACGCTAACAAATTGATGTGCGGTTATGTTTACAGTTTGTCTTTATATCCAACTGCATCCCTTTGTATTTATAGTCACTCCCCGATAATCCGCAGGGGTCTCCTAAAGAGTGCACACACAGTTGTATTTAGTACAAGCCACTCAAACGGTTCTTGTGTTGAATTACACGAATGTGAGAATTTATCGATCACACACCGTGGCATGTCTCTTTGTGTCGGTCCTTTTAAAAGGTCGTGCCTAGTATCGGAATCTCGCCTAAACGCGACTGTCGCGAGACGACACTTGGAACAAAAGAGGTTTCCGCTTTTAGGCCACCAGAGTTGCCATATTGTTTACATGTCATGGCGCCCCTAGCAACACTCAGCCCAGAATGGAACTATAGTGTTCAACTGTGGTAAACAAGGGTGAGACCTTGCAGTGCTTGGACTTAAATTTCATTGTTGATAACTGGATACTGAGCTTTTAGTAAAAGCAGGTTACACTGAAACAGGAGGTAATGTAATGCGTTAATTTAAAACAGGAGGTAGGGTTATGCGCTAACTTACAACAGGAGGTAGGGTAATGCGTAAAATTACAACAGGAGGTAGGGTTATGCGTCAAATTACAACAGGAGGTAGGGTTATGCGTTAAATTACAACAGGAGGTAGGTTTATGCGTTAAATTACAACAGGAGGTAGGTTTATGCGTTAAATTACAACAGGAGGTAGGTTTATGCGTTAAATTACAACAGAAGGTAGGTTTATGCGTTAAATTACAACAGGAGGTAGGTTTATGCGTTAAATTACAACACGAGGTAGGGTTATGCGTTAAATTACAACAGGAGGTAGGGTTATGCGTTAAATTACAACAGGAGGTAGGGTTATGCGTTAAATTACAACAGGAGGTAGGGTTATGCGTTAAATTACAACAAGAGGTAGGGTTATGCGTTAAAGCCAACGTTTGCTGTGCGCCTAATAGATTTACACTTTAAATACACTCGTTTTGTGAAGTTATACTATACTCTGGCGTATAGAAACACACTATTGACAGGTACAAAGTAGAGCATCATCGTCTATGTTCTATTGTATTTAAACACTTTACGTAGAGACAAACACACTATTGTGTGGTGCCTATAACATCTCTATTATATGGGGTCTATAAACGACTTTTTATGTGGTGTCCATAAACTATTTTTGTGTGACGTCTATAAAATCCCATTTATATTGTTGCCTCGTGTCTACAAATTCCAAATTGTCCTTTGTCTACGAACTTTCTACTGTCCTTTGTCTACGAACTCTCTATACTGCCCTTTGTCTACGAACTCTCTACTGCCCTTTGTCTGCGAACTCTCTACTGTCCTTTGTCTGCGAACTCTCTACTGTACTTTGTCTGCGAACTCTCTACTGCCCTTTGTCTACGAACTTTGTACTGTCCTTTGTCTACGAACTCTCTACTGCCCTTTGTCAGCGTACTCTCTACTGTCCTTTGTCTACGAACTCTCTACTGTCCTTTGTCTACGAACTCTCTACTGACCTGTGTCTACGAACTCTCTACTGCCCTTCGTCTACGAGCTCTCTACTGTCCTTCGTCTACGAACTCTCTACTGTCCTTCGTCTACGAACTCTCTACTGTCCTTCGTCTACGAACTCTCCACTGCCCTTCGTTTATAACGTATCTATTGTTCGGTGTCTAAAAACACAATTGTCTGAAGTTTATAAACTCTCTATGGTCCAGTGTTTATAAACGCACTCTCCTCTGTTGTCTATACGCTCACTATATCTGGTCTCTATTATTACATTTGTTTGGTTTCTTAATCACACTATTGATCTCGTGTAAGAAATACACTATTGCCTGGAACAGATTTATGGCAGTGCTGTATATAGTAATAAACACAATGCTACTTTGTTATATCATAATGACACAAAGATTTTTTTGGTGTCAAATAAGGTATAATTATTGGGAATTTAAAAAAAAAAAAAAAAAACCAGAGTGAGCGAAAATAATTTTGTTGGGCTAAATTATAATGGGACATTTCTTGAACACTGATTATTTAGTTCTGATTCGAACTTGCTTTTACTCAATTAATAATCAAAGTATTGACTATAGAAACACCGAATATACCTAATATTTGCAATAACTTAAATATTTGTCAATAGCTTTTTTTTTTGTATTTCATTTTTACAGCCTTGTATGCTTTCATTTTTAGAAGATCAAAATGGTGATAACGAATGTTGGCCAAATGATTAAAAAATATTATTTTTTTATATGCATTCTTCAAGGACTAAACCTCCTAGTAAAATTATCAACGACTTGGAAGACTCACTTGACACCACACAAAAAAAAAAACAACCT
The DNA here is from genome assembly GCA_964017045.1 of Omphiscola glabra. Lineage (NCBI taxonomy): Eukaryota > Metazoa > Mollusca > Gastropoda > Lymnaeidae > Omphiscola > Omphiscola glabra. The sequence goes on along the minus strand of OZ024800.1, from coordinate 25,478,401 downwards.
TAGTGCCGCACACACTTTGACAATTTTTCCCGACAATTCTACAAGATTTCTAAGGCCGACATAAGCTTGAAATCTGATTTGGCCATGATCCACTAAACCGGTGGTTCTCAACCTTCCTAATGCCGCGACCCTTCAATACAGCTCCTCATGTTGTGGCGACCCCAACAACAAAATTATTTTTGTTGCTACTTCATAACTGTAGGGTATCTGTGTTTTCCTATGGTCTTAGGCGACCCCATGGGAAAGGGTCATTCGACCCACAGGTTGAGAACGGCTGCACTAAACTTATGAACGAAGCTTTTTACACCTGGCAGTGTCTCAACTGGCCGGTTTGCGTCTCTGTATCTATTGCAGTGGGTTGAGATTATATCGTTTTTTTGTGGATGTGATTCATGGTCGTGAGATTGGCGCAACTTAATCCTAACATTTCTCCATCGAAGGTCGTACGAGCTCCGAGCAAGTGTAAATTTGCTGAGTCATCGGAGTTTAAGGTTAAGACTTGCGCATGGTGTTTGATGATGCTTGAGACATTCACGTCGACAGATATTGTTAATAAAACTAAAATTTAAAATTTAAAAATAAAAATAAAAGAGACATGAAGATTTTGATGGTACCATTTCGAAACTGGACTTTCTGTGGCTGAGTAACGGGTTATTGATTTTGATTCACTATACCTTGCATAAATGAAATAATTGGAAAACACCGTTTACCGTATGACAAAACAGGTCCTTCATTAGAATGAATTGTTACTAGAGTGTTTCTTTTTTTCTTTTTTTTTTTTTTTTTTAAACATGTAGTGCAGCGGGTCGCGACTCCTTACAGGGGGTTGAAACACCCTTTCACAGGGGTCGCCTAAGACCATCGGAAAACACATATACTCTACATTAATGAGGTAGCAACGAAAATAGAATTGTGGTTGCGGGTCGCCACTTCGTGAGGAACTGTATTAAGTGGTCGTGGCATTGAGAAGGTTGAGAAACACTGATAGAAATTGACGTGTCTTGCGAAACGACTAAGACATTAAATTCATTTAATGGAAAACTACCAAAGAACTGAAACTGAACATCAAGTGTTTCGGAAATTCATTAAAAAAAATAAAATGTATATCACCTGATGGCCTCCAGTGAAATGGCCTCTAGTGAAATGGCCTCCAGTGAAATGGCCTCCAGTGAAATGGCCTCCAGTGAAATGACCTCCAATGAAATCGCCATCAGTTAAATGGCCTCCAGACATGTGGGCTTCAGTGAAATCGCCTCAAGTGAAATAACCTTTCAGCGAAATAACATTCCTTGAAAAGGACTCTAGTGAAATGACCTTCAGTCTATGGGCTTCAGTTGAATGATCGCCAGTGAATTGACCTTCAGTGAAATGATCTCCAGAGAATGTCCTCCAGTGAAATTGTCTCCAGTGAAATGGCCTCCAGTGAATTAGTCTCCTGTGAAATGGCCTTAAGGGAAATGGCCTTTACTGAAATGACCTCCAGTAAAATTGCTTTCAATGAAATCGCCTTACTTCCCCAAAAATCATATGAGGCTTTCGTGATCGGAACAGCCATATTAATATATTGATCATAATTTGAGTTTTAAAATAATGTAAACAAACTTTATTTTACGTTAGGGATTTCAGACCATTCTTATACTTTTCTTTCATTTTTATTCATAGGTAGGATATACATATGTGTATAAATGGCCTCCAGTGAAATGGAATATATATATATATATTATGTAAATTTAATTTATACTTATATGACATTTTTGCTGTTGTACAGATTGAGGCATTTGCTGAAACGTTTATGTGTGTATTTAGTCTAATCACGATAAAAGCTTAACCAATACTGTTTTATTCACACAGCTGGTATAATATGCCCTACTGTGTATGTCAATGTGACGCGTGGTTTGGGAGGCGCCCGATTCATTGCGTCTTCAACAATGCCTTCGAGTAATTCAGATATTACAGCAATCCGAGACAAACCTATCAGTGGCGTAGCGAGCTTAACTCGCGCCCGGGGCACAATACCTTTTTAGCGACCCCCCTCTATTCGAAAACCATACAATATTATATGTAAAATATACCATTTGGCGCCCCTTTGTGAGTAGCGCCCCTTTGTGAGTAGCGCCCCTTTGTGAGTAGCGCCCCTTTGTGAGTAGCGCCCCTTTGTGAGTAGCGCCCCTTTGTGAGTAGCGCCCCTTTGTGAGTAGCGCCCCTTTGTGAGTAGCGCCCCTTTGTGAGTAGCGCCCCTTTGTGAGTAGCGCCCCTTTGTGAGTAGCGCCCGGGGCATGATGCCCCTTGCCCCTCCCTCGCTACGCCACTGAAACCTATAGTGATCAATAACGTTTAAAAAGGGGGGCTGAGGTCGGTGTTGTTAGGTCAACGTGTGTGTGTTGTCTACTAGAGTGGGATCAGTGGCCAATTAATAGCTTTCGTTTTTAAGCATTATTTCCATTGGCAGGGAATGACTGTTGCTGTTAGCTTTGTGTGTTGGCGAGAATGCTGGTGATTTGTTCATGTTACAATCTTGTGATTCTCAATCATTAGTTGGTTGGACCCTTTATTAGTTTATGAATATAAGAGCTATATATTTTAGTTGAATCCTATATTAGCTGATGAATGTAAGAGCCATATTTTGTTTGAATCCTATATTAGCTGATGAATGTAAGAGCCATATTTTGGTTGAAGCCTATATTAGCTGATGAATTTAACAGACATATGTTGGTTTAAGCCTATATTAGCTGAATGTAAGACTAAAAGAGCCATATCTTGCTAGTATGTTCTAGATTAGTATTAAGCGCTCAAATCTTACTTTGGGCCAGCTAAATATATAAACATGCTGTCTCGCACTGGGTAAAGAATTTGGACAGATCACGCATACAGGGAAAGTAATTGTCCTAAATTAAAACATTAGCATTCAAAGACGATCATGAAAATTCATTTAAAGTACGTAAAATCTGGGAAAGGACATTTTCGCTTTCAAAATAGTTTCAAACACTTTTTTTTTTTCCTCAGCAAAACTGGCACGTGAATTCAAATGATCTTGGAGCTCCTTTCACTGTTTAGTCACTCGCTCTGAGAGCTCGTCCAAGACGTCAAGATGTGTCGGTGGGGGTGCTCTGCCTTTAACTCGGTAAGCTCACGAATCCGTATTTATCAACATCTCGCTTGGAGGGTAGGATACACCTGTGCGGTACAAACCCTCATAAAAAAAAAGTAGTTTTAAAAAAATTGGAATTAAAATTTTGTTTTAAAAGGAAAGTGTTTGGAGATGCATGCTTTTATTTTAAAGCAGTCTGAAATAACCGTCCATAATCTTAACCACCATTATAATACCATATTTTTGTGGGGGGGGGATGAAACACACAGTTTTCATTTAAAAAGTCTACTTCTGACTTCACAGACGTTCATGTGCAAATGGTGTGGCACGCGCTACTGCAGGGAATGCATGAGGGGAGAGTTTGCTGGGAACATGAAGGAGTCGGCGATATGCGCCAAATGTCATCAGGTGAGGTGTTCTGTATTTCATTTTTAGAATCGGGAATTCCAAAAAGCCAAAGTCGGGAAAAAGTAAATGTTGTCTTATTTCATTATATTTTTTTTCTTAAAGCCATAAGAACTATAGAAGATACGAGAAGAAGAGAAGGTTACTTGGGATATTTACTGTAAGTAAGATAACAGCGACCATAAACTTTCTAGATCCGGTCGTAAGAAGCTCTTGGCCTGTCGGGACCAAGCCTTTAAAATGCGAAAAACGGGCCAAGTAAAACTAAATCTTTAGTACATATGGCCATGGCTTCAACCAAAATGTTTCTAACACCCTATGGAAAGATTTCAACATGCTTTGAGATCAGCGTTCGGCAAATGGCATAACGTGGCCGGTCAACACACATGAATATTTATGGTCAAATGAAAAGAAAATATAATTAATGTATCTGATAATGGGCCCGGGTACAATGTCGAAACGTGTCCACCTGTCCGTCAAATTAAAAAATTGGGATGCCTGCTTCAGACTATAATGCTGTTCGTGTTGTCATCTATATTCCTAATCTCTAGCCGCCATTCTCAGACAATGGGACGGCCGATCTCATGGGAATATTTGGATATACTTTACGGGATTTGTGAACACGGACGTCTTTCATAATGGGTCTTGGACTTACTTATCCTCTAGATCAAGGGTCGGCAACCTTTTTGTGTGAGAGAGCCGTGGACACCACATATTTTGAAAAGTAATTCTGAGAGAGCCATAAACACCACATATTTTGGAAAGTAATTATGAGAGAGCCATGGACACCATATATTTTGAAAATTAATTCTGAGGGAGCCATAGACACCACATATTTTGAAAGTAATTTTGAGAGAGCCATACATCATGTTTAAAACTAAAAATTCAAGTAAATGTGTGCATTGTGTGTAATTTCAACACTAGAAATGCAATAATTATGTCTCTGAATTCATTTTAAAAACATCGTTATGCTGTTTCTAATCAATAATGACTATTTCTTACCATTGAAAAAAAAAACATTTTTATAATCGAACATTTGTCTGCGAGCCAGATGCAGCCGTCAATAGACCCACATCTGGCTCGCGAGCCATACGTTCCCAACACCTGCTCTATAACTAAAATGTATTATGTTTAGTTACGTAAGATAAGTCTCATATGATGTCAAGTCTTTGGCACTGCAGTGTTAATAACCGATGGCCACACTTAGCTCTAACCATCGTCTAAACGTTTAGGCAAAGAATGATTGCCTCCACTTCTACTGTAAACCAGGCTCTGTTGTACTGCAAGCTAATGGAACTTGGACCCGTTAACAGTAGTGCTCGACAAAATACAATTTCTGCGTAATTAAATGACAATAAACCCCACCCTGCGTATTTATTAAATCGTTATTATTGTCATGTGTAAATTTGGGTGTTTGAAGTGTCTGGTACGTGGGTTAATTCCCGAACTTTGTAAAGACCAACAATATCGTACAAGAAAAGCATTAGGTCTGAGTGGAAGGAAGTGGTGAGGCAGGCAAAAGCCCTACATTGGATGGAAGGATGGACAACATCGTCCAATACAAAAAAAAATAAAGCTCATGATGTGTAATAAAAGCTACATTAATTTGTGCTGCTATTTAAGTTTTTAATTTTTTTAAAAAATATGTGGATTATGTACAAGGCTTTTGTAGATAGTTTCTGACAATCATATGTTCTGACAATCATAGTTTCTGACAATCCTAAATATAAAGCATAGGCATTGGATTAACGAGGGCTGTTAAACACTCATTCTTTATTTACACTGTCGGAACTTTGGCAAGCAATATCGCCTGGGGCTGGAAGGATGTCACGTTATTCCCAGCTCCAGTGGCGTAGCTAGAGTTTTTGGCGCCCGGAGGCAAGATTCATTTTAAAGCAGCCCTCTTTGCCTTTTTTTCAACTCTCAAACCCATCATTTTTATCAATAACATAACATCAAAGCACATTTTGGCGCCCCTAACTAGCTGGCGCCCGGGTACATCTGCACCCCCTGCCCCCCCCCTACGCTACGCCTCTGCCCAGCTCGACAGTTTAACCGTCTGTTCATTTGGACGCAATGTCAAGATAACCCGGAGCGGTTGTCTTAATGGTGTCGATAAGGTGCTGACAGATAAGCGTCCTATATTTCCATGTCAAATAAAGGAATGCAAAATGGGCAGCTCCTGTATGCAGCCTGGTCTTACGTGTTGGTTTGTGGGAGGAGAGTGTAGGGTTCTATGAGCACCTTAATTGGAATGTCTCGACACAGCTGACTCGGATTTGAACGATATTGTTAAAAAACTCTGAAATTGTACGGAAAGTGTCGATTGAGTATTCATATCTTAAGTATGTAAGTAAGTAAACGTTTGTTCGAAACAGAAAATATGTCAGTCGGAGTTCAGGGTCAAGGTTGTGGTAAACCGCACTATAAATATTTTTAAAATTTTTGGTGGTTCTTACTGGGTGGAATTTGAATTTTGTAAGTATTTGGCTGGGACGAGACTGTGAAGAAGCCAGAGGCGTAGCGTAGGAGGGTGGGAGCAGGGGGGCTACAGATGTACCCGGGCGCCAGCTAGTTAGGGGGCGCCAAAATGTGCTTTGGTGTTATTTTATTGATGAAAATAATGAGTTTGAGAGTTGAAAAAATGAAAAGAGGGCGCTTTAAAATGAATCTTGTCCCCGGGCGCCAAACACTCTAGCTACGCCTCTGGAAGAAGCAATACACAATTATGTTTATCCTCATCAAATTGATTCTATTCATTCTCCTCCATTGCTTCGTCTCGCTATGTGCATTTTCTGTTTTAAAGTTGACTTTTCAAACTGTGCTCGACGGCGCTTTGCTGTAAAACGTTTCATTGTCCTCAGATTAATGTCATGTCTCACGTAGTGAACGCATTGGATAATGCTTGCGATTACTCCAATATTTTTCTCCCCCCAGTACAAAAATAAATAACTGTTTAAAAAAATTTTTTTGAAGATATTATGAATATCCATGTTGTTGGTCTTTTGAATATTCTTCTTGAAAACCTTTAAGTACAACTATCGAATTATGTTTACTTATGCTTTTTAGGATTATGTTTAACTATGCTTTATATAGTAGGAATATATGCTAAGCCATGCTTTCTATAGTAGGAATATATGCTAAACCATGCTTTCTATAGTAGGAATATATGCTAAGCCATGCTTTCTATAGTAGGAATATATGCTAAGCCATGCTTTCTATAATAGGAATATATGCTAAGCCATGCTTTCTATAGTAGGAATATATGTTTAACTATGCTTTATATAGGAGGAATACATGTTTAAATATGCATCATATAGTAGGAATATATGTTTAACTGTGCCTTATATAGTAGGAATATATGTTTAAGCATCAGTGTGGCAACAGCCAAGAACAAATTATAGTCCCTTAACGTATTATTCCAATTATCAGGCAAGAAATTATACACTTGTGAAATTTTACATTTTCTTAATTGTTGTTTTCCAGAAACGATGTCAGGGTCAAAAGGTCGAAGGTGTTCTGAAAGAGTACATGAAGGACGACGAAAACGGCGGGAAAGGCAAGAAAGGCTCAAAGTCCGCTGGCAGCAGCAGAAGTAAAAGTCCAAGCAAAAAGGGCAAGAAATCTGGAGGCGGGAAGAAATCGGGCAAGTCCAAAGGCAAAACGAAATCTGGCAAGAAAGCTGGGAAGAAGAAGAAGAAGAAATAACGTTGCCGTTGGACGTGGGCAGAGTCACTGTAGGCAACAATACACGTAATAAGTAGTTCATAGTACAATATTCTCAGCACAATAATATTCCATAGGCCATTTCCCGTGGCATAATATAAAAACCACCCTTCGATGGAGTCATCAGCGTTCTTAAAATACTTCGTCTGAGGAAACAGCTATGAAATAATTGAATGTAAGACAGGTAGAGTTTCATGTAAAATACACAACAAGTAGAAATCATGCGTCATCTCAGCATCACCAGCGAGTCTCTCGAGACACTTCGTTGTAGTTTCAATGACAATAAATGATTTGTAGAGTATAATTAACGAAATGGCTGTGATGGAATAAAGTGTAGAAAGTTTTAAAAAACTGATACATTTTCGAATCGAACAGAAATGTCTAAATTTCTTTTGATAAAAGGCAAAACAGACACATGATGTGTATTTAATAGAAACGATCTCATGATCTGAGCCATAACAAAGGAGAAACATGGTAGTTGCCAAATTTATTATTATAACTATTATTAGAAGTTTTCTATAGCGTAGTACCACAACCTAGGGCTGGGCTCACCACGCTGTACATACAATTTAACAAACATAATCATGAACTTAAAAATTAACATACATTAATTAAATAAAACAAAACAAATGTGTATTCGCCCAAACATTCCATAACTTTTTAAATGTCAAGCCATGGACGGCACCCGGCAGTATCGTCTAGCGGTCAGAGGGGGGGGGGGGGAATCAGTCAGGGTAGTAGAGTTTAGAGAGATGTGTTTTTAGTGCAGTTTCTAAGGCTGTGAGGGTTGGTATTTTGATTATTTTCATGCTAAGGTTTCTACCTTAGACTTTTCTGAGCATGAAAACCTAACCTCATCTCGCTCGATGTGCTATTGCATAAATTAATTTTTTGAAGCAAGAGCATATTGTTAAAAAAAACTACATAAATATATATATCATATTTACTAGTAAACATGCAAGGACAATCTATTTTGCTTACGATTATTAAATACTGTTTGTTTTAGAATGACATGAAATAAATATTTATGTGATGAATAATTCATTTATAATTTTCTGTTCGTCATTATGCATATATTCTATACTTATTGTTAAAATTCAAAATATTTACAATCAAAGATTTATACTATCAGCTTATTATATCAAAGAATCATTTCATGTATATATTTGTTGTATTTAAGTAAAGTGTCATAAATTCATCTAAACAGAAAGAATGTATTGTTACCAAAGACTTTTTCATCTTATGTTCCTTAGTACAGATGCACATTCAGCCTTTAAGGAAAAACTGATCCCGATAATCAGAATTATAAACAACTACGTTTAGTTATCCACACGGTTGCATTGCCATCCAAACTACCACAGAGACCTTCCCAACACACGTTCGCACCCACCCAACACACATATGCACCCACTCAACACACATATGCGCCCCACAAACACACATTATATATGCACGGGAAAATTTAAAAGAAACAATTAAAAAGCAATTTACGTTTTTAAAACAGGGAGCCATAGACGGCAATTAAGTCGAATAGTAAATTGCACAACAAATATAGTTTATCTTCTATCAAATACCTGCTTTCTATTTGCGTCTCCATCTTGTTTGCCAGTTTGGAGGATATGTGTTGTCACTAAGCTTTGAGTAATTCATAAAAAAATTTTTTTAATCGTTTTCTACTTTTATTTGCGTTTAAACTCGTTTTTGGTAGAAAGTCTTTTCAATAAGTTTAAAAAGAAATAATCTTTTGATGTGTTACCAGTATTATCAATTGATAATACTGTTTGCTTTGTTCTGAAGGGGACATTCACATTACATTTAAAGAGTATGAGTAGGTGAAATTTCAAAGGCATGAATCTGTCGTCACAAAGGGAATTAACACGTTCATATATCAACAAGTTCCATTTAAAATACGTTACCTCCCTTCAGTACATTTTATCTTATCAGCCTCAGTCTCGACACAACCTATCTACAAGACAGTATCCCCAGAGCGGTGTACGAGATAATGACCGCCGTGGGAGGTACAACGCCCCGCCTTAGGTAAAATTTCGCCCTGTTTTGAGCCCCTTTCCCTGTCCCTGTATAGCTCCACTCATTTTCCTTTCCGATTGTGAGGTAGGCTTTGAGCACGAGTTATGATGCTATACATGTAGCAAACTATACGAATCTCAACATGCGCACACATTTAGACTGCGTGAAAAGCGATTGTACGGAAAGTTAGAATACCGTTTCTCGACCCCCAGGCCTGAGGTTCACACTTCACTTTAATAAACTAAGGTAATTTAGTGCTAGGGCACAGGTCAGACACCCTAAAGGCCCGCGTTTGGACTTAATATCAACGCAACGTCAATAATGTATATATCTTTCTCTCTTTCCTTATATTAACAATGCTCTTAAACAATGTTGAGTGTGGTACATGATATAATTTATATGACTGAATATACTCCCTATTTTCAGGTAGTTCTGATCGATGTTTGTGCCAAATTCGTGTGCCATATTTTTGTGCCATATGTTTGTGCCCTATGTTTGTGCCATATGTTTTGCAATATGTTTGATCCATATTTTTGAGCCATATGTTTGGGCCCCATGTTTGAGCCACATGTTTGAGCCACACGTTTGAGCCACAAAATTGAGTCATACGTTTGTGCCAAATGTTTGTGCCATATTTGTGTGCCCTATGTTTGTACCATATGTTTGTGCCATATGTTTGAGCCATATGTTTGAGCCATATGTTTGGGCCCCATGTTTGAGCCACATGTTTGAGCCACAAGCGCACAATTTAATCACACAGCATAAACTTTAAGATAAAAATGAAGAAATTATCGGCTGCAGGTCGAGACAGCAAAACTTCTAAAACAAATAAATAGTCTTGGTCGTGTGGACGTCAGAAGCAGACATTGTCTTCTCAAATGAAGGTCAACATGACTTTCTACATCCTGGAAGTTAGAAGCAGACATTGTCTTCTCAGATGAAGGTCAACATGATTTTTGACATCTCGGAAGTTAGAAGCAGACCCAGTCTTCTCAGATGAAAGTCGACATGACTTTCTATATCCCGGGGATTTGCCGGAGACTGTCGTGGGATTTTTGGATCAATATTTTTTTTAAAGTGCACTGTCATAATAATATGACTAGCCTGAAGTTCAGCAGTAAACCTTACGAAACAACAGCAAAAAAATTAACAAAGGGAATGTCTTGTTTCTTTTCACCAAAATACCCCCCCCCCCCAATCTCAACTCATCACGACAGTTATAAATCGTTTAGTGATAATGTCTTTCTTTTTTGTTCCCCAATTTTTTTTTATGACACTGTTCTTGACTTTCAAGCAACTCATTGTGTATGTGTTCGTTTTGTTTATGTCGAGGAAAATCTGGTGCTACCAAAGAGCTTCGTGCTCAGTGCCGATTGTTTGTCAGGTGCTACCAAACAGATCTAGATCTAGCTTCAAAAATAACCTCCCAAATCAAACACAGAAAGAGGTGGAATGGCGTTTGGGGGGGGGGGGGGATGCATCGCGATGGAACTGCTTTAGAAGATTTATTGAGCTGAGATAATCGGTATGATTTATTTACGAGTGTTCAGTCGTGTCTACCTGCAGGTCTCGTGTAACGTCTTCCTCCAGCCCCAAACCGACTCCAAACAGAGGATTCCTCTCTCAACCTTTTAAACGTTCTGTTTCTAACAAACGAATGATCATACTATATATTTTTTTAAACACGTTACCTTGCTATCCAATAATACGTTGTCTTACGGTAATGGTCCTAACCACCATGCATTTTTTACACTAAGAAACATCTAAGGGAGAACATTTTTCTTCACCTTTCTAGCTTATTGTATCCCTTTTAAAGCGACGTTCATTTTCATACGTCACCTGCGTGCAGTGGCGTAGTGAGGGGGGGGGCAAGGGGGGCATCATGCCCCGGGCACTACTCACAAAGGGGTGCCAAATAATATATTTTACTATAATATTGTATGTTTTTCGAATAGGGGGGTGCTAATAAGGTATTGGGGGGGGCGCTAAAAAGTTATTGTGCCCCGGGCGCGAGTTAAGCTCGCTACGCCACTGCCTGCGTTGTGTTGTTTTTTCTATTGTTCACTGTCATATTCATAAGATTAAATTAGACGTCATTAACACCATGACAAATAGCAGGTATGTTAAAAGAGCAAAGAGTAAGAATGACATCAATGGCAACTACGTGACAACTGCGTGACAACTGCGTGACAACTGCGTGACAACTGCGTGAATCACTCGTGACAACAATTTGAATCTTCTTAACTGTTTTAATGCCGTAATCATCATTGAATTAAAAAAAAAACACGAATGAGTTTTTGAAAAGTTCGTGTAGATTTGACGATAAATAAAACTTTAAAAAAAAAATATATACTAGTACAGTGGTTCTCAACCTTTCTAATGCCGCGATCCCTTTAATACAGTTCCCGGTGTTGTGGCGACCCCTAACCACAAAATTATTTTCGATGCTAATGCATACCTGTAGTCTAAAAGTGTTTTCCCATGGTATTAGGCGACCCCTGAGAAAGGGTCGTTCGACCCACAAAGGGATCGCAACCCACAGGTTGAGAACCGCTGCACTAGTAGGAAAGAAAGCACAAAACATTTTTGATAAACACATTATGATGATCGGCATGTTTATTAGGGGAAAGAGCATGATATTAACAAAAAAATGGACTACAAAAAACCAACCCCATCCTCCTATTCCCGATTGGAAGATTGAAATAGAGGGAGAAAATTACTCACACAAAAAAAAAACACAACACAATAAGAACATTTTAAAGGGAAATTATTCCTCAAGAAATCTACACTATATAAAAACTGTGCAGCTTCTCTTTAGCATACGCTTCTATCGCACTGATCACTATACATAGAGATGTGTGGATCATGCCACTCAGCGGCGTAGGAAGAGGGGGTGATAGGGTGGTGATGCGCTTTGTCGTGATTCATCTTGTGTGTGTGTGTGGGGGGGGGGGGGTTGGGGGGGTTATGATCGTCATTTTTGATCTGTTTGATATATTACTTAACACGGCTATTCGTTTAGTATGCCATCCGTACGTTTTGTGGTTTTCGTAATTTAAGGGTGGCAAAATGCAAGGACAGCCTAGGGCGCCGAAACTCCCCGCGTCTCCAGTGGTGTCAGTGCATGATGTGTGCGGATTTGATGAGCTGGGTGCGATGATAAATATGTCAATTTATTATGTCTTTCACGTGTCAATTAGAGATTTACAATACAATTTTGGTTACAATGTTCATACAGAAGGGGATAGGATTGCCAGCCATATTTCTACATACACAAGGTGATAGGATTGCCAGCCATATTTCTACATACACAAGGTGATAGGATTGCCAGCCATATTTCTACATACACAAGGTGATAGGATTGCCAGCCATATTTCTACATACACAAGGTGATAGGATTGCCAGCCATATTTCTACATACACAAGGTGATAGGATTGCCAGCCATATTTCTACATAACAAAAATACCGGTAAACGATTTTAAAGAGCTAATTATTCGGGCTACATGAAGTTAGCTTATAAAACGCACTTATCAAAAATCCCATTATTTCTAGCAGTACCCTTAAAGTATCATTGCTTTATATGCCGTAATGGTATCAAGGAACCGGAATAAGGTTTATCATGTAACTGCTCCTCAGGACGTGTGATTTTATTTTAAATGAACAAAACATGTTCCGACATTGAAGACAACAGCAAATATCCTTCCTGCGAAGAGAGTCTATTCGTAGTCCCACATTGTTCCGACAGCGTGTCCTGCGTCGCCCCGGGTTTAAGGTCTACAGCCGCCCTCGCGTCAATATGAAAACTTGTAGCGATGCGTTATTAAGTGTGACAGCCGGTATCAGGAGGATATCTTTCGGGCAGTCTACCCCACCCCCCCCCCCCATATCGGCCAGTGAGATGGGGGTCATTTAAGGTCAACTTCCCTAAATGCGGCCAGAAATCCTCATAAGTCTGACCAGTGGTGTTCCATTTCTTATCCACTGCACCTTACAAGACGTGCGCTCTCTTCGCGTTTACGAGAGAATTCGTACCTACTTCAATCCAGCCCCCCCCCCCCGGTTTAATTTAGTGTTTTAACTTTTTTTTTTAAATGTTAAGAACATACCTTTCGACGTTAGCAGAATTGGGTTTAGATATAAGAATTGGGAATCCCTCGTCCCGCGCTAATGGTTGAGTTGGGACACTGATAAGGGCTGTCATTTGATAAGGGGGGTCGTCATGACGTTGCCGAAATGACATCAACTGCGTCACCGAGTTGATCTCTACCTCCCATTCACCGACTTATGTAAGAAGGGTAAGAAGAAAGTCATTCCAAATGCCTCTAAACCTTTATTAGACATCAAGTTTTGTATGTGGTGTTAGCTTTCTTTAGCGTGCGTTGGAAGAAAGAATAATAATGCTAAAAATGTTTACGATATATGAAATAAAATAACAATTTATATGAGAATTAAAAATTAAAAAAGGGTAAAGAAGAATTTATTTTTTTTTATATTTGAGAAATAATATATGACGAAAGAAGGAATCATATGTTGAACGTTAGAATGATATATTAAGAAAGACGAAGAAAATGTACATTTAAAATTAAAAAGAAGAATGATAGTAAAAAAAGGACAAAATATGTTAAAATATAATAAGTAAAAAAATCATAATTAAAGCCGTTGAGAAAATTAGGCAGCGATGATATGACACTGACTGCGTGAATGAAAGGTTCTCATTGGATCAGATATAATAAATTAAAACCAAAAAAAAATTAGTAAAATGTGGTTGTAAGGAGATGTAAATTATAGAAAGAAATAAATTCATCTCTAAACAAAAATAAGAATCACAAACAATCACGATATTATGTAATCTTTTATTGCGCACATGAGGAAATGGAGCTCTCAAAACAGATGATTTCACATAAAAGACTGCGAACTACAAGAATCAATATCTTTGAAATCTTCGAGGATGTCAGTATCGGAATCCATGACATTTTTTGGGTCGACAAAATATTCTTTTTTAAAAACACCTGCCCTCTGTGAATGATAACAAACTATCACTGCTTGATTTTATTTCTTTTTTTTTTTTGGTTGGTTTCTACTCCAGGGAGACTTCTTCGAGCTCAAAGTAGTTTTAATTGGCTTCAAATGAGAAGCCACTACAGCAATATGGGATGTTCGGCCCACTTTGTCTGCTCGCTCCAAAAGATTCTCAAAAAGGGGGAACAACCTCATTTATTGTAGCGGCTGAGGTTTTTGATTTTTGATTTGTGAAACTTCAAAACGGCTTGATTCTTTATGTTTAGTGACTGTCCATCGAGCTTATTTCAAAATAAATGTACAAACATAACGACATTCATTTTTTTTTCGAAAGACTAAATAAAGCGTTAGATATTAATTATTGTAAAACTTAATTATTATAAAGTCTGAAATGTTACATGCAAAAAAAGTCAGATGTGTGATGTGATATAGTAATCACTTAAGTTAGTGAATAGCATTGTGTCGATAGTAACAATTTACTCATGTGACCAGCAGACTTGGACTAGGATGTCAAGCACAGGTGGGAAGTCGAATGGCTGGGAATGTGATGGTAAGCATGGGTAGGAAGTTGAACGGAATATGTCAATGAGGGTCAACATAGGATGAGATTTCGTAAGACTGGGACAATGACCGTAAGATTGGAATGAAGTCGAAATTCTGAGATAATGTTGGTAAGTTAATGGTTTGAAGTCGTAAGGATGTGACAATGATGGTAAATCTTTTCAGGTAGTCAAAAAATGTGACATGGATGTAAGCACATGTAGGAAGTGGAAAGGCTGTGACAATGATGGTAAAACTTTTCATGAAGTCAATAGGGTGTAAACATGGATGGTAAGCACATGCAGGAAGTGGAAGGGCTGTGATATTGATGGTAAATCTTTTCAGGAAGTCAAAAGGATGTGACCTGGATGTAAGCACATGTAGGAAGTCAAAATAATGTGACAAAAAGATTAGACCAGCCAAGCTTAGAAAGCGATCATCGAAGCATTTTAAATTTCCAGTCATATTATTGTAAACGACATATTGCATAGATAACATTAAATTATAACTTTTACACACAGCGCTTCCAAAAACCTCAGTTTTAGATTTCCATTTGGGTCTTTAAAGAAGAAGGGAGCTGAATGTCAAACTTTTAAGACAAGCCTAAAATGAAACAAGCAACTTTATATCGTCGAACTTACAACAGTAAGACAATGAAGTTGTGCGTCATGTAAGCAGCATCTGAAATGGTTCCTAAAGAAAAACATTTGTGTTCCAGGAAAAAAAATAAAAGATAAATACAAAGAAACTCAATTCTTCACGAACGCAGGAACACGTTCCCCAATGTGGGTGTTTTTTTAAAGACTTGTAATGTCTCGGTAATTGCAGGATATTTTGAAAATCTCGGGAGAGACGAGACTTGGAACGAGATAAGAGATGAAGCATGGTGCAAGCAAAATTGTCAAAAGATTGTAAATGAAGAAGGATAGCATGCTTATTGCAATCGTTGCTGTACATATTGAAGGAGACAGCATCGGATATTATATTCTTTGATTTTTGTTTACTCTGATTACGACGAAAAAAGGTTTGTGTAACCGCAGGGCTTGATTTTTTCACTGCGAAGTTGAGGAACGCGTGTGGGATAGAGGGAGCCTCTGAATAGTATGTGACAAAATAATTCTGCAAAGTGACAAGACGGTAATTACAATAGTTCAACGTGCTCACCAAGGATACCAACATCTGTTACAATAGTCAACTTTTATTATTTATTAGACCTCATCATTTAAATGTGTTAAGGGCATGGATACAATTTACCGTCATACCTCCTACGTTGTAACGTCAGTAAAAGTACGTAAAAATCTCCCCCCCCCCCTTTTTTTTCCCCCATAGTCTGCAACAGACTGTGTCTAAATAAATGTTGGAAATCCAACCCTCGCTGGAACCAATGACTTTTGCCCTTTGATTAGCAGACTGGGAAAAATATAACCTAATAGGCTAAGACCGTTAGTGTGGGCAGCTGGCAGAAAGTCTTCAGAGCGTTTCTAAGTCTTCAGTATTGTCACAAGTCTGGGCCCCGTTTCTTATTACTGTGACAAGTACGCGATACTGGGTATATTTCATGACACTGCAGTCGAGTTCGACTTAAGGGCTATATTTCATGACATTGCAGTCGAGTTCGACTCAAGGGGTATATTTCATGATACTGCAGTCGAGTTCGACTTAAGGGGTATATTTCATGATACTGTAGTCGAGTTCGACTTAAGGGGTATATTTCATGATACTGCAGCCGAGTTCGACTTAAGGGGTATATTTCATGACACTGCAGTCGAGTTCGACTTAAGGGGTATATTTCATGTTAATGCAGTAGCGTTCGACTTAAGGGGTATATTTCATGATACTGCAGTCGAGTTCGACTTAAGGGGTATATTTCATGTTAATGTAGTAGCGTTCGAAGTAAGGGGTATATTTAGTGTAAATACAGCAGATTTCCAAGTAAGGGGTATGTTTTATGTTAATGAAATAGAGTTCGAAGTAATAAGTATATTTCATGTAAATACAATATAATTCGAAGTAAGAGGTATATTTCCCTGATTCCCCCCTCTGACAGTTAAACGATGCTCCGGAGTGCCGTCCATGACGTCACATGTAAATTGATATGGAATGGTTGTTTTTTAATTTATATTTTTTAAGTTCATTTTAATGTGTATGTACAGCGTGGTGAGCCCAGCCCTAGGCTGGGGTACCACGCTATAGAAAACTACCCATAATAATAATAATAATAATAATAATAATAAATACAGTAGAATTCGAAGTAAGGGGTATGTTTTATGTTAATACAGTAGTGTTCGAAATAAGACGTGTGTTTTTGCTGCTGCAGTGGAGCCCCCAAGTGCGGGGTATATTTGTGGATATTGCAGTAGAATTACAACAGTAACATATTACTCATGTCGCTGTTACACATACAAGCCTCATTATATCACCCTGTTACACCCATGAACAATCTTTCAGTTCAAAGAAACTAAATCCTGTCTCAACGAGTTCTTCGTACACAATGAGTTACTTCATTAATAACTTTTTTTTTTGGTCAGGTACAAGAGCATTATCTGTCCTCAAAAAAACTTTCCAATAGACCTTTAAAGTTAATTCTAGAAATGGCTTGTGATCTAAGTCAATTGTTTCCTGGACATGTCCGCATGGAAAGAGGGAGGCGGGAGGGGAGTAAGTGGGGGGGGGGGGTTGGGAGACTGAATAATGGGAGACCGGAAATGTACAAAGATCAAACAAGCTTTGATTATATGTCACGTGTTCGAAAAACGGGATCTTACCTTTGGACTTTTAAACAAAACTTATATATATATATATATATATATATATATATATATATATATATATATATATATATATATATATATATATTTACGGGTTTATAGGTTAAAGAAGAATACGCACAGATCACACAAGACAAAATATACATTTACTGTAAAATTCTGCAACCGCTCTGTGAATATAGCAATTAATTTTTTTTAAATTTTTTGAAAGACTTGCTGGCAAAATTTTAAGCTACCTAACAGATGAATAGTTTCTTTTTTCTTTCTAACTGTTAATCAAAAGAAATGTCCAACTCAAGCTGTCTGTTTTTGTGTGTGTGTGTGTACGGGGTGTCATTGAATCTCTTCAACCACAAATCGATGACGATAAATGATAGCTGACTCGTGATCACGTGTGCAACATGACAAAACGGCATACTGGGGGGACTATCGACCAGTGGGTGGAGCAGCTCCGTTAAATATCCTAATCAAAATCTCTTAAACTGAGTCATTAATTGATTATCCCAGTGCAACCGCATGAAACAGATACATTTTTAAGCCGGAGCGGATCGGTTACCCCTGAGGCGGAAGTGACGTCATTGAACGGTTGTCATGGCAAAAACGCTGTTGAAGAGGTATGCTGGATGTGGTTTTAAGACTTGCTAGGAGATAAATGGCTATCGTGAGCTAAACAAGTCATCATGCACAGATGTTAGAGAGTAATTCAGACTAAAGCTAGAAGTGTAGACGTATACACAACGAAGAAAAAAAAACGGAGCGAATAATTAAAGTGATGGACGATGTGGGCTAAAATATTTACATCAGAGAAAAACTAGCAAAAAAGATGAAAAAAGGGCGGAAAGACAGAATGGGCATCTTGATCCATATATACTGAGAAATCGACAGATCGACAGACGACTGTATATATATATATATATACGTTTAATTTAACAGCTTCACACATATTTTGACATATGAATACAACATATACTTAGAAACAGTCAGATTGACAGACGAATGCGACATAGACTCAGAAACGGTCAAATAGACAGACGACTGAAATATAGACTGTGAAAGAGGCGGGCTGATAGGTTGCCTGAAATGTCCTACCCAAGTATTTGAGTATGAAATATCAGACAGGTGTATCGACATTGGCTCCACTTTAGCTTTGATCGATGCCGATGTAGAATTTCAGCATATTTATACCAACATATGTCGTGTACTTGAGAAGTTTTGGGAGGGTTTTGAAATTTTCTTTCTTCAAAATTTCAATATACATATATTAAAGTTGGTGGGATGGGTTTTTGATTCCATGTTCCTACAACCTGAATGAGTAATGCTTGGGCGTACAATAAAAAATTGTAATTCGTTATTTAAAAAAAAAAAATAGTACTTTCAGAAGAACAGTACTTATTAATCAGCTCGATGTAAGAAGAAAAGACTAGTCATTAGTTCTGTTGTCTTCAAAGGTTGCTGTAACGATCTTTACGCGTTACGCATGTCCCAGGAGTGTCGTACGACCAAAAAAAAACAACAAAGTGTTAACTGCTACATTGTAGCGACGCTCCAATACACTTAAAAATAACCGATTAGGCTATGCAAATGCCATAACATAAAGCTATCATTACCCTTTAGGACTGCTTGGCAAATGTATGTAAAGCTCTAAAGATCTTCCATCCTGTGTTGATCTAACTTGTACTTTTTCTCAATGATTAACGCGCACTTACACAAAAAATGATTAACAAAATTATCGTTTCTGTAACATCTTGATGTTTGATGTTCATTTACCGCTAAGTAGAAGGCATCTAATTATAGATGTAAGGAACTTCTAGAGCCGCCATTTTGTAGAGGATGACAAAGCAGTTTTGAAGATATTGTGTCACGGCTAAGGAAAGACACAATGTATGTGTGACTTCATACGTTTTTTCTAAAGAGAAATGAATTTATTATAAATGTATTCAATCAATATTCCACTAATGAATTTTATTCTTCTTGGAGGTGTTTATGTAAAAATAGAAAAAGAATTGATATGTGAAGGCTTGGACTTTGTGTTAGTACACGGGCATGTGAGAAATATTTAATTATTAGCTCCATATCTTATATTCACTAAGATATCCGCTCAGGACGCGACAAATTATAATAGTAATAGTAACAGTTATATCAGAATAGAGAAAGGTTACAGTAACCTAAGTCTGTGGATTGCTTTCATTCGAACGAGCACCATAAATTTACCACTAATATCAACAACAACAAAATTGCAAAACAATTCTTAAAACAAAGTCCTCAGCATGTTTTCATTATTGGTCTGTCTATTTCAGTTTGATCACCCCACTATAAAATTCCTCTCTTTCCAATATCACTATGTCTCCAGTTTAAATCTCTTCCTTATATTTGATCAAATATGTCGCCAATTTTTACCCCAAAGTCTTAAAGTCCTGGCATACACGTTTTCGTACAGATAATTTTTTTTATTCTTTGCGCCATATCTTTATCAAATTGGCAATTACATCAACCTCTTTATTACATGCTTACGTGACTATGTGGATTGAAGCTCTCAAGTTACATAATCTGAATGGGCGTAGAGGCTAGACGGAACGTGTCTTTTACCCAGGACAAATTTTTTTTTTTTGTTTTGTTGAGTCTAACTAAATGATCGCCTAGAGTTGAACGACCTGTGTGCTTGACAAGCACCTCTCATTTCCACTGAGTAAAATGTGTTGTTCTTTTTTCATCTTTACTGTCTCATAAATTTTACACTAGATCTCCTCAATTAATTTATAAAATCACAACCTTTTTTGTAAGAAATGGTTTTGAATACATATGATAAATATGTGTTGAAGCTTTCGAAAAAAAAAAATTCTTTCGATTCCTGCCCACACACTGTCTATGTAGATTCGTAATGATTCGCTTGGCGGTTCACAAACGGGTTCGAAAGGCGGCCACTAAATAATGGTGCATTACATTGGTCTTAAATTGTTCCTCTTAAAGTGAAATAGCCAAGGATAATTGTGTAAAAACAAAAACAATTTTTTTTTTAATGCGGATTCACAGTAACAAGAAGATTAGAAAACAGTGCTGTGTGTATTCCATTTATTGGGGAATCTTGAATCTTAAGCCCTAACTGTTAAACTATCAAATAATTGAAAATAAAATTACACATATTCTTACGTCAAATTAATGTAAATCTAACGGCAACTTCCCAATGTCTTCGTAAAAAGTGAGAAACATGAACCTGACTGAACGCAACAGCAAACAAAATGTTGACGTCATCTGTGACGTTACGAGTTAAACCAATCTGGTGCCTGGTCTCGAGATTACAGATGACGATATTTTTTTAGGAAACCCACAGAGCAATGTGATGAACAGTCTTGGTTGGTTATTTTTTTCGCACGTGACGTTTCTTCTGCCATTTAAACGTGCCTGTATTATTTTCGGATATATATTTTTATATCACATGCAAAACCATATCCATATTAAATCCATATCCATATTAAATCCATAATTAATCCACGGAATTAATTAATCCACTATGACTTAATAAAATCTCTATGACTTAATAAATTAATCCAATATGACTTAATTAATCTAATATGACTTAATCAATCCACTATGACTTTAATCCACTATGACTTAATTAGTTTACCATTAATTAATTGATCCACTATGACTTAATTAATCCAATATGAGTTAATGAATACTCTATAACTTAATCCACTATGACGTAATTACTCCTGTATGACTAAACAAATCCACTTTTAATTAATCAAGTAGGACTCAAAACAGCACCCTGAGCCTCATGATTACTATCCCACCCTGCCCACCCAACTGCCACCCCAATCACCCTTTCTATCATGAAACACACCGACCTAAAACGATTTTGGGAACAGGAGATCAGGCAGCCAAGTGGCACACCAGGTAAACCGATAATTAACCTCGGTCCCTACCTCGACTTATGACGACTAGAATAATCTGCGGAAAGTTTCGTGTCCTAGCTTTACATTTGCCTCGACACCAACTAGAAAATAAAATTCATGCATTATTGCGGATTATTTTAAAATACATCACCTGTCGGGTTTTTAATGCTTAAATCTTATCGTTTCCAAGATATGCCGGCCTCTAACCTCTAAACAAAACAGCCTACCCGCAGACCTTTAAACAAGGCAGCCTACCCGCAGACCTTTAAACAAGGCAGCCTACACGCAGGCCTTTAATCAAAACAGCCTAGCCACCCGCCTTTCAACACACCACCTACCGTCCTCAAAACTAGACAACTTAAGTGATGTTCGTTTATAGAAGAAATAATTTATGAAGTGACAATCTAGTACCAAAAAAAAAAAAAGGTTCCTAATCCCTGAGTTAAAGCAGCGGTTTCTACAGCATATTAGTTATAGATTAAATTAATTTGTGACATATCTTTTTGCTATTAGTTATGCACTGTAGGCTCACATGTGTCAAACTCGAGTCCTGCGGGCCACATCCGACCCGCGGCACAGTTATATCAGGCCCGAGAGGTTTTGACCGCCTACAATTATATCCGGCCCGAGAGATAATGATGTAAGTGAACTGTACTTGTGAATTGATAGCATATCACTGCATCGTACACCATGGATCGCTGTGTGGTAAAGTTCTCAAAATGGAAGGTGTAATGAGCACTGTAACACAAAACGTCAACTTTATCAGAGCCAAGGTTTAAATCACCGCGAATTTTAGTCCTTTTTTTGGGGCAGGAAATAGACTCATAGTTTGGCGACATGCCTTATCATACAGAGGTGCGGTGGCTAAGTCGGGGAAAAGTTCTTAGTGGATATTTGTAATCACATCGAGGAAATATGTCAAATCAGGGACAGCAAAGGAAAATACTCCACAGTTTTTCGGGATAAAAAGTGAAAAATTGGGTTGGCTTTTCTGTCGAACAAAACCACTCATCTCAATGACTTGAAACGGCAGATACGGGGACGGGACCACTTGATCACTGATATGCATGATGTGGTGAAGGCAGTCAACGTGATGCTGCGTTATGGGCGACACAATTGCACCAAGGCAACGTGTCTCCTTTTTTCTTGTCGCTAAGCAATGTTGAACCAAGACGACTCTATGGTGTTTCCCAATGCACACTTTCCTGAAAGTTCGAACAGCGCTTTAGTGACTTTGACAAGAAAAGATGCCAAACATCCAGCTCTGACAAATTGGCATAAGAGAAAAAATGGGTATGCCAAGGATTTTTTAATTATTAAAACTTTTTCCTGTTTTATTTTATATTAATATTTTAAAAAAGGTTTAATTATCCACTTATTGAATGTTTATCCTGTTCGGCCCACAACATTACGTGTGATTTAAGTTTTGGCCCGCCAAGCGATTTAGTTTTACACCCCTGCCGAAAGCGAATATTTAATAAGCAGGTGTTATTGTAATGTAGAATCATCACAGAACGCCCGAATCTCACGGTCGGAAGCGGCATAGGCTGCACACATCTCAGCAAAACATCACTGACACAAGCGACCAATGCGGCCAAAATATCACTGACAGAACAGGACCAGGCGGCCCAAATATCACCGACTGATTGACCATGGCAGCCCGAAATGTCACCGGCCCACCGGGAACACACAGTCCACCACTGTTTATGGCCCCCAGGTGTACACGCTGCATTGCTTTGCATTTACATTTGCACAGCTACGACACGATTATAAATAGGGCGATTAAGGAAACGTGAATAGAATGATTTTCACGGGCAACAGCGCTTAGAAAAAAAAAAACACTCTCAAATTCGTATCAATAGATTTTGATAAAAGTATTTTAAAAGCAACTTCTAGCTTAAGTGCTAAATATATGTGGTTGTATCATTCATTTCTTTTACTATTAATACATGTGGTTTTATCATTAAAATATGTGGTTTTGTCATTAATATATGTTGTTGTATCATTAATAAATGTGGTTTTATCATGGGCTACTTTAAGCCTTCAACATAATGTATACGATATATTCTTGCTCTATATATTTAGTTTTTATCGTGCATGAAGTACAAATAGAGGGGTAGTGCCTCTTATTGTCCAGCAATCGTGCCATCACCTGTGGCTCGAAGATGCTCTATTATGCACAGCGGTCACCTCACAGAAAACGGCTTCGAATAGCCCGCAAAATCAGGTTAATGGACCTCGGATCTTCGGTAAACAGAGATTGTACAGTGATCGCAATTGTTATTGCCGGAAGTGTCAAACTAATTGTGTTTTGTTTTACCAATTCCTATTTCTTTTCGTATTTTCAATTGTCCTATCTGTCGAGGAAGACTCTTAGCCTAAACGTTCTTATCTTTTGTCCTGTGTTTTGATTCTAACTTCCACACACCTTGCTTCTTCAATTTTCTCTGTAACTTTACCATATACATCTTATTGATGCAGTCACATCTTTGCTAATTGGGACATATTGGCAGAATATCAGTCGACCACTTGCCCAAAATTATATTTTATGTTGAATTCAAGCGTGTCAAGATGTTTTCGGGGGGGGGGGGGGAAGTACGTTTTAAATTCTAACAAAAAGCTTATTTGAAAGCATTTTATATCATCATGGACACGTGGCAACGGTCTGCATAGAATCGAGAATTATGGCGCTCCTCCCTACACGCGCTCCTCCCTACACGCGCTCCTCCCTACACGCGCTCCTCCCTACACGCGCTCCTCCCTACACGCGCTCCTCCCTACACGCGCTCCTCCCTACACGAGCTCCTCCCTACACGAGCTCCTCCCTACACGCGCTTGTCCCTAAACGAGCTCCTGCTCCTCCCTACACGCGCTCCTCCCTACACGCGCCCCTTCCTACACGCGCTCCTCCCTACAACCGCTCTTCCCTACACGCGCTCCTCCCCACACGCGCTCCTCCCTACACGCGCTCCTCCCTACAACCGCTCCTCCCTACACGCGCTCCTCCCTGACACGCGCTTCTCCCTACACGCATTCCTCCCTACTCGCGCTCCTCCCTGACAGGAGCTCCTCACTACACAAAGCCCCCAAGCAAACATGAGGCAAACAAAATTGCTTCAACAGAGTGCAAAAAAAACAACAACAAAACAAGCCAGAAAAACCCGAGTTAACCCTATACCCGGATTTTTTTCGTCCATCCCCTGCTAAAGAACATTTCGTGTTAGAATCGGCCAGATGAGCCATAACCCGCAGCCCCTATCAGATGTTTTCAATGTTAAAGATCAATCTTCCAAAACTAACATTTAAATTTTTTTACCCAAATGTTTTCAGTTAGGTCAACCAACGGATGCTCAGAAATAATGTTCCGCTTTGCAAAGTTTATTCTTACCATAAATGTGCTAAGAGAGTTAACGGTTATAAACTGTATGTTTCTAGGTGTAAAATTGGCTAATAATATATGAATATATATGAGGAGTCCAATTGCAAATTCTGCTAAGTCACTTTCTAAAAAGAAATAAGTTATCTACCTTGGCTAGTTGATTAATTGTCAATCTACAGTATTCTGTGTATTTAATAATTAAAAATCTTTCTGCAAGTCTAAAATATTCTCTGAATAAAAAAGAAGTTACTCAGCATCGTTTGCAATAGGAATCATCATAAATATATATATATATTAAATGACTATAAATTGTCACCTTCTCTTAAAATACTGTTTTTTTTAAACAAGACTGTTGTTATTTAATTATGCACCAGCCTAAACCTGCGCTACCTTAATGCGTACTAACAACGTCTCTCAGCTGTAATTGTGAAACATGACGTGTTCTCACTTCCTGCCGTTGGTTCTGAGACGCTTCACTCGGTCAGCCTCGCCGCTTACGCCTCTGATCAGATCTCGCGCCACTCCATATGGTCCCGCGAGATTGGAATTTAAGCGGAAGCACTTTAGACGTGTCGAAAATTGTTACCGGTACCTAAGGGAGATAAACCAAAAAGAAGACCAAAAGAAAAGAAAAAAACTGAGACTAACCAAACACATAGGAGATGAGCAGCTTTCTGACGTTTCCCTATCTTTCTCTCGTTTCTTGTCAGTCCGTCTTAGTGTCGCGCCAAGTCTCGTTCTCTGTGGTTGTTTTTGGCACAGGTTTCAATGTACCTGACTGTTTCAGTTCGATGTCTACTTTGTCTGTTTTGCTCGGTTGATTTATTTCTATTTTATTTCGGTACGTTAAGGTGCCCTGTCCAGATCCCTTTTGCATGTCTAGATCCCGTTAGCCTGTCTAGATCCCGTTTGCCTGTCTGGATCCCGTTAGCCTGTCCAGACCCTTTTGGCCTGTGTAGATCCCGTTTTCCTCTCTAGATTCCGTTAGCTTGTTCAGATCCCGTTTGCCTGTCTAGATCCCGTTTTCCTCTCTAGATCCCGTTTTCCTCTCTAGATACCGTTTTCCTCTCTAGATCCCGTTTGCCTGTCTAGATCACGTTAGGCGAGCAGTCTAAGCAGAGTCAATCCCAAGCTGGTAGACTGGAGTTCATTCCCCAGCAAAATCAAGGACAAGCAAATATAAAACCATCACCCCGGGTGAGTGGATCTCGTTAAACTTGGATGGCACCTCGTCAAAGAGAAGGTTAACTCTGAAATCAAACCCGTAGATGGAGTCCCGTGAGCAGCATGGTATTGACACAATGAAATTTCGGACAACTCCTGTGACATCGAACACTGCTGGTCATCTACTGCATCCTGGTCTATTTCCAGTCGCCATGGGGTCAACTGGGCAAGGACGAGAGAGTGTGGCTGACGAACTGAGTAACTCAAGTTAAAGCGACAACTCAAGTAGAATATTGCCTTTGACGAAGGACGAACAATAATAAAATAAATAGATCGCGTTCGCCTTTCTATTTCCTCGCATATCTACCCTAGATCCCATGTATCTGTCTAGATTCCTAGTAACTGACTGGATCCCAAATCTATCGAAATTTGCGGATGGTGAGCCCTTTGTCAGCTTGTTGTGTCTATAATATTTAGGTGCAAGCCCATATTGCTCGCCCATAATTTCAATTCGTTAAAGCCTCATTGGTTCCAGGGATTATTTTGTTGGATCATTAGCATGAGTCCTCGTCAATTTACTCTTTTAGAAAAAGTGAGACACATAATTCACTTTGATTGTTAAAAGTTACTCCCTCCATCTCCCCCCCCCCCTAAAAACAACCCTTTACATAAAACCGTTCACATTAGCAAATAAGGATCACATATCAATTATATCAACAGAAATATAATAATTGATAGTATTTAACATCCATTACAGCTGATGAGCAGTTGGGAATAAACTCAATTCAAAGAGCCAACCAAATGTCCCAGTTTTGATATTAACGTTTAACGCACTGGCTTGTCGATCTTCATAGCAACGATATAAATCCTTTAAAGAAATTACGCCTCAAAGATTTACACATTATCTAACTGCCTTATTTATTTTAAAATACATGTAAAATTTTGTCTGTTGATAACGTTAAACTAATTGAACGCACTGGAAGATGTGAGGGTGCTCGAAGAGTGCAATGTTCCGAGGCGTCACACGACCTGCCTGAGTCGACAGAAAGACGTAAAACTATATTTCTTTGTTGGTACAATCATAACATTTGCCAGCGTCCATAAATAACTCTAGGCATCAGTTGTCAGGGGGTTGAAGAATGTCACAGTTTACAATGACATGCTTTCACCGCAGACGTAAACTAAACCGTTCTCGGCAGACAAACGGTGTGATTGAGGAAACGAAACTCCGTTAGTGTGTCACGTGATCCCCGTGGCGGTTAGTACAGGAAGTTAAAGACTTTTTTTTAAAAAAGTTATGACAGGAATATTATTAACAGCCCATTAATGTTTTTTTGCTGAAACAACCGAGACATAATCAGGAGGTGGTGATGAACAAGCCAATTGGAAGATGCTGGAACAAATCGAGGAACTGTTCAGAGTAAAATCAGGGGTTTAAAAAAAGAAAGGGAGGGTTGTGAAGAGGTCAGTCCGACCTCAGCGTCCGTTATGTATAGTGTCGAGCGTCATTTTCGTCAAACTACAAAAATTTTAAGGAAGGGGCGGCAAAAATGTCGGTCTCCTCCGGGATGTGACTAACCCTAGCTGAGCCACTGGGTATAATTTAATAATATGTAAAAGGGTTGTTTTTTTTTTGGGGAGGGGGGGGGGGAATTTCCAATGTTATCCTATGGCTTGTTATTAACCATACTCTGGGGATACAATAATGATATGAAACAAACCAGGCTGCGTAAAAAAAAAAACCCACCAAATTTATGTTAGAATGACATACGTTCAGACACACCATAAATGAGATGTATGATGTAAGTTCTACACCAGTGCACACGCTAATCGGCAGACTATTTTTACACATAAATAAAGGCAAAGTTTTTCGTATAAATCCCTTTATAAAATGTAATGAGCTGAAACTTTTGACAGCACATGCATTCAAGTAACGCACCTTTTAAGAGTCCCAATTTATTCTCATCACCTCCACCTTCCCTTTTTTTCGCAATAGCACATTTTTTGTTTTACGCCCGTGAACTATATTAATATTCTAATAACCCATCCGCTTTTTACATTGGATACTTATTTCACCAAATTATTTTCCGAAAAAAGAAAAGTGAATTGACGCACCAAACGCACTTGCGACATTTCTCTTTTCTTTTTTTTTTTTCTTTTTTTTAAAAAAAGTATCTCATTTTGCACAGTTTTCGGGAATTTATTTCGTGAAATCATTGGCATCATATTTCCTTCATCTTACCCCTCACCCCCCCCCCCTGAAAAACAAGGAAATACTTATGTTTTGGGGAGGGGGGTGTTGAGGTTGGGACGTGGGACTGACAATTTGTAAGAATGTGTTGTTATCGTCAGCGAGTCTATGTGCCAATTTTTCAGCTCGATAGATCGAGGGAGAGTTTGTCAATCAGCCGTCCGATGATTTTGCCACATAACCAGCCAGCAGGAACACGCGACACGAAGGAAAGCGATGTGGAAGGATAAAGGATTTTAAATATGACATTAGATTGAAATGACAAAAAACGCATTGCAGAACGATCCCATATCGCTAGCGGTGGTAGTTAGTTAATCCATAAGCGTATTACGTCACTCTAACATTGAATTGCACTGGTAAATAAATTCCACTGTCTCTACTCTACTGAATTTTTAAACATGCCTTGAAAGTTAATAAGCGCAAACACAATGATCTCACCTCTCCTTTTGTGTTAGTATTTAAAAAAAAAAAAACTCGTTGCAGAACACGAAAGCAAAGGGGGGGAAATGCATTAACTTTATCGCTGACATGATTAGAACAATAGTAATAAAAAGATTCAATTATGTAGTAGTGTGCCCTTAACAGCTAATTAAACAGTAAATAAAATATGATTAAGGGGGGTTACTAGGGAAATGCCCTTGAAACAGATCTAGACAAAAAAAGAGAGTGATACAAGTTTTATTATTTGTGTCCTATCTTCTTGCACTAATTAAAGACACACTTCCAAGTATCATTACTTTAAAATGATAACTAAGATATCCACAGCTGTGGAGCCGACGGGAAGGTCATAGGTTGAATACATGTAGGCATCCGCTGCGTAGCCGGAGTTTGCATAATTTTTCTGTGCTCATTGCCAGACTGCCCCCAAGCGTTTTTTTTTAAATTTTCGGCAACGGTTACCTTTAGCACTTACCAAAAGGAGTGTAGCCACAAGGAATCTCCTTTAGCACTTGCCGTAAGGAGTGTAGCCACATGTAATCTCAATTAGCACTAATCATAACGAGTGTAGCCTTGAAGGAATCTCTTGAAACATTAACCATAAGGAGTGTAGCCACATGTAATCTCAGTTAGCACTAACCATAACGAGTGTAGCCTTGAAGGAATCTCTTGAAACATTAACCATAAGGAGTGTAGCCACATGTAATCTCAGTTAGCACTAACCATAACGAGTGTAGCCTTGAAGGAATCTCTCGAAACATTAACCATAAGGAGTGTAGCCACATGTAATCTCAGTTAGCACTAACCATAACGAGTGTAGCCTTGAAGGAATCTCTCGAAACATTAACCATAAGGAGTGTAGCCACATGTAATATCCTTTAGCAGTAACCATAACGAGCGTAACCACAATGAATCTACAATTTTTAGCCCGATTCCGTCTTCTCTGGGATGAGCCACCTTCGGTCTATGTTAACGATTCGCAACAGACAAGAGACCGGGATTGTGGTTGATGTATTTTATTTTATAGTTTGGGGTTTGACCTCACGCCAACAATTATGTTTTTAATATATTCTTTATGTATATAATATACATGTGCATTTACGTGTTTTTTCTATGGTAATTTAGCCACACCTTATTGCACACAACAATCAAAGTAAACAGGGCATTATGCCCAGTTGACAAGATCTACCCTGAATGTGCAGGTGTTATTTAAATTGCTATGTACTGTCACGTCTCCAGTAATAAACAGCTTAACAAGCAGACCAAGTTTTGGTTTTGCCCCCATCCTTGAAAAGAAACCTGAAATGACGACCCTGATCGCCACCCTGTCTATGTTACATAACCTCATGTCATAATTTCATATTCTCAATCTATATTTGTTCAGACATAAAATGTACTCCGGCAGTTATATCAGCAAGTGTCTGCAGTAAATCATTCTCAGACTAATTCACTCCGGGATACCGACTGACGACACGATAATCAGTTTTATGTTCAACCTAAATAAAAAATAAATTAGTTTTATTTTATTTTAATGATGGATATATAAAACATTTCCGTTGGTCGGATACAAAATGGTATGAAATTATCTAGAAAATAAAGTTTATACGGAAGGGGTTGTCATGTTTAACGACATATGGATAGTAGATAGTGGTTCTTGATCCTGGGGGAACCGTGAAGATTCAGTAATGTAATAATTAATAAAAAAAATAAAACTTATATGCTTCATTTTAATCTAAGCAGATGTCTGAAAGTACAGATGATTGCGCTTGAATTTAATTCATGCAAGTATCCTGATTTATAAATATGTTTTAAAAATATAAAATGATACCAAACGCTTTTAAGAGGAAAAAAATTTAAGTGTTTATTCTAATCGAATCCTTCTTAAAGGAAACAGTGGGCCTTCGAGCCAAGGCAATGTCTGCTTTTCATAGTGTACCTCCACACCACCTGAGGGTGGAAATCGGGCCGCTAAGCGGCACGTCGGACAATCCACTCAATTGACTTGCCAAGCGTGGGAAATCGCAACCAAAGAACGCCTGGACGGTTCGTAGTTTTTCCTCTACGACACCAGCTATCGAACTGGCTACTATTGGGATTGTTACATTAATGTCCTAAAATACACCCCCACCCCATCTCGGGATAATGCCAGGCGCCATCTAATATGGCTTATTTATTGGTGTCTATATAGTGAACAGATTACAAAGTAGCTGGGATGAAGCTGTTGCCTCAGAAAATCCGTCCACACAAAAAAACAAACAAACATGATGTATATAAGAATCATGATTTTATTACTTTGTGATTCGATGTAACTGGATATTTTTCCCAACAACGTCACAGACGTCTCCCCACGCTACAAAATTGTCGTGAGTCTTTTAACGGTCGCACTCTAGTTCTCCTTACCTAACCCCCTCCCCCTTTTTCAATACTTCTATGCTCCCATCACCTCTCAAGCTTCCTCCCATTGCCCCAGGCTTAAGAAAAAATATAGTGTACATCGTATATGGCAAATGCTATCGAGTTTAATGAACACATTCCCCCACTTCAACTCTTGAGTGAAGAAACAAACTTGCCCACCTCCACTTCATTGAAACCAGGTCGCCCCCTGTGTCAGCGAGACCATGAACTTTTCAAACTGACATTATCTAAAAATCTATCAAATTTTATAATGACAGGATTACATCACGTTGCACCTAGTTCTCAAGCATCCGGTGTCACGTGACGGAGTACTTGTTCCCGATTTAGACACTGCTCGCCGTGGACTAATTATGTAATCCCCTCTCCCCGCTCCCCCGTATGAAGTTGGCTGCCCGTGATCAGAAGATGCACCGGGACAAGAAGAGTCCAAATGGAACGTTAGGAATGTGGGCGGAAGTGCCACGTGAGTTAAGAGAGTGACCAAAAGTGACACTTCAGCCACCAGGCGCCGGTCCATCACTTAGAAGTTTTTGATTAGAAATAAAACTGATAAATTTCAACATTTATTTTCTGGAGTTCCTGGATTTTAAAAAGAAAAACGCGATTAAATTTAAAACTATAAATATAATTGACTACGTATATTATTTTCTTTTTTTAAAAAAAGACGTTAGTGAAGGAGCAATAAAATCAGGGACAATAGAAAACAAACAGGTCAAATCATCTATAAAAGAAATTGAACACGAATCAGATTTAATGGAATGAAAAGTGAACAAATACCAAGTTTTTCGTATAAGTCATTTATAAGCAATTTTAAAATGAATTTATTATATATTTACATTCTAATGTCCGACCCGATTTTACATCACGGATTTATGACACCAACTATTTCAGAAACACAAAGAAAATATCACGCCAAAAACGCTTTTATGATATTTTTAAGAATCTCATTTCGCGCAGTTATCAGGAATTTAATTTCGTGAAATCAGTGGCATCATAATTCCTTCATCTTTCTGCCGAAAACCAGTAGCCTGATTTTTGGATATTTGCTTTGGGGGATGGGAAGGGACCGAACATTTGACAGAATGTTTTGTCATGGACATGAAATATATGTGCTAAGTTTTAGCTCGATAGGTTGACGGGACGTGGGTCAATTAGCCGTCCGAAGATTGTGCCACACACGCATCCAGAAAGGAACGCACGAATACAAAATGAAGTTAACACAAAGGAATTTAAAATACGCCTTATTCGCACCACGCTGTACAAATTGAAGAAAATTGTGATTTCATGGCGCATGTTGATGTTCATCTTGAAATAATTTAAGATATACTTTTTCAAAATGAAAACCAGCGATTTATTGGATAGCCGTATGACCTGCCTCCCTAGATCATAAAAGGACTTAAGAACCAATAAGCGATGGTTTAACAGTGACGTTAAAATATCGGGCGAAAAAGAGAATGGGTGGATTCCCTTACCTTTCTGTCCTTTTGGGCATACAACTGAACCACTTGCTGTTTTGTGTGTGTGTTTTGCTTGTTTACCTTCCTTGGTCAGTGCGCCTTAAGGCGTGCACTGTGTCCCACACAATTATATTAGTTTTCATCTGGCAGTGCTATTTAATCAGTAATAAAATAATTTTATCTTTCTTGGTTAATTTAAACTATTGAATCGTTCTTAATATTATAATTCACACATCAACAGGAAGTTATGCTCCAATTCCTGCATCGGGTTCTCGCTAGTTAATAATAAGCTACCATCGGTTACCGGAAATTTAATCGAATGAAATTTCGTCGACGGAAAATTGATCGACGGAAATTTGATCGAACGGAAATTTGGTCGAATCTTTTTTTCAGGTAACACGTTAAAATGTTCGTCAAATTTCTTTTTGAACTCACTATACTAAATAGTAAAACAAAATAATGCGTTCAAAAAGAAACTTGAAGCAATTCCTGATTAACACAACGTATAGTTTGGCTACATCCATAACGTACAGGAAATTGTATAACGTACGCTAATGAATTCGTTCTTTTTTCTTCGGGAATGCGTGTCTTTCAGTCAATTTTCACGGATCGTTTTTGGCTTTGGGAGGAGGGACCTCTGGTCACCGTACCTAAGGCTAAGGCCACAACACACCTACATCGGACATTATAGAAAACATAACGAAATACCATTTCGACAATAATCTAAATGATATTTGTGTTCGGTGTATGAGGGTTTCATAACTGAGCAATACTATTAAAACAAATTTCGAAATTTCTGCAGACTCACTATGGGTGCTACTCCAATGAAAAGTTGTTCACACTTTAAATATAGCAGTGGGGGGGGGGGGGTTAATATTCTTGAGTCTCCGAAATTGCCGCAACTCCGAACCTCTCCTCCAAAATGGCGGCATTTGTTTCTTCCAATGCGACATCAAGTCACTTAAACCTCACCATCTCGTTACATTTTTTAAAGACAATTTCGTAATTCTCATTACTTCCTTTCCCTCTCGGCCTAAGCCCTTTTTAATTGTTAATCCGCTCAATCTTTTTCTTAAATATTCTCAAACGTGAGAGAAACATTCTGCAAGGAAACAAAATAAGATGCTAAAAACAAAAATAATTCCTATTAACGTCAGTAAATTTATTGATCACTAAACTTTATTTTAAATCATGCTGTTTTATCATTCCCACGTCACACGACTCATGTCTAGCTAAGAACCAGTTTGTGACACCGAGTGAAGAGCTGCGACTGAACTTTGGCGCCCTTTTTCCGAAAAAAAACGTACATACCTTCTAAATTTATTTAAATGAATAATGATATTTTGGCGCCCCTTGATTAAGATGCACTTCAGAGAAATGTGTCGATTGATGAAAACAGTTAAATACCAATGTTCAGCCAGCCCCGTATTGATTTTCTAAAGCAGGTTTTTATCCTATCGCTTGTGTTTTTAATTTACTAATTGGTCCTCTGGACTACGTCCCAGAGATAAAGGTTGAAGAATTGTGTAGGAATCTTTGGTACATATTTTTGAAATTAGTAACGCAGTACAAATATTGAAATTCAGATCTGGTTGAAGCAGACTGCGCTTATTAAATTATAAGTTAAATTGTAACTCGTGTTCTATTTGTAATTTATCGAAATAATTAAATTAACTTTAGCGTCAGAGTAGGGCAACTCAACCAGTAGCGTCACAGAGTAGGGCAACTCAACCAGTAGCGTCACAGAGTAGGGCAACTCAATCAGTAGCGTCACAGAGTAGGGCAACTCAACCAGTAGCGTCACAGAGTAGGGCAACTCAACCATAAATCAGTCGCGTAGCGAGGGGAGGCAAGAGGGGAATCATGCCCCGGGCGCTACTCACAAAGGGGCGCCAAATGGTATATTTTACATATAATATTGTATGGTTTTCGAATAGGGGGGAGCGCTTAAAAGATATTGTGCAACCCGGGTGCGAGTTAAGCTCGCTACGTCACTGCCACAAATCTAACAGCACTAAAAAACTAAAAAACTATTGCCAAGTAACATATTTGTTGCTATGGACAACACTTGTAACTATCGAAAACTCTTATAACTGTGGACAAGCTAAGTGTGTGTTTCGACAAAATTAAATCCTTTTTCAGTTGCTGCCATTTGAAAATACATGAGGAATGGACTCTTTTGAACACGATTTCCAACACATGGGTCAAGTTCACATAAGTCAATGTTATGTGGGTAAAGTAATATGGCTCAGTGTAATATGGGTCAAGGTTACATTGGGCTAATGTTATGTGGGTTATGGTTAAATGTGACAATTACACAGCCCAGGATTACATAGACCATGGTTACATGGGCCAGGGTTACATAGGCCAGGGTTACATGGGCCAGATAACATAGGCCATGGTTACATGGGCCAGGATTACATAGGCCATGGTTACATGGGCCAGAGTTACATGGGTCAGGGTTACATAAGCTATGGTTACAAAGCCCAGGGTTAAATAGGCCATGGTTACATGGCTCAGATTTACACGGCTCGTGGTTCAATGGCCCAGAGTTACATGGGCCATGGCTATTTGGACCAGAGTTACATCGGTGAAGTAATGTATTTAAATCATATTTGAACTAATTACAATCTCTTCTTACCAATTTATTTTGATCAAATTTTGCAGTCTACTCTAAAACCACATCAAAAAAGCCCCCCCCCCCCACCCCGGGAAGTCGTTACCAAAGTAAAGGGCAATGTGTTTGTACTCCTAGCATGTAGCTTAAACCTGGCCCTTACGCCCATAGTTCAGTCCAGACAAAGTCCCTCGACATTAAGGTCATCATTTATCAAATTTACTTGTTTTTAAGACTCCCCTAAGGGAAACACGATTTGTATTGGAGTTGGCTGAAAAAGTGCTACATGCTATTGGCCCTTGTCCTCCGACGGCATGTACTGTACAGACTTGTTAATGGCATCAAAATCTAATACTGTGCCAGCAAACAATTTTAAAAGAAGTTTATTTCATTGGTAACGTATGAAACTATTAATAGTTATAGCTCCCTTTTTAAAAGAAAATAAGCGCATTCATTTGTTTTTAAATATAGATAAAAAAATAGTTTATTCAAATTAAATTGTTTCAAAGAATCACCAGAAAATTAAGAACCCAACACATTCTAAGATTCTGATTTTCCTACACCTTTTTATTGACTATTAAACCAATACAGTTCAAAACGGAACGAAAAAAATAATCGTAACATTGCTCCAAACTATGTTACTGTTCATTTGTTTATCTAAGACAGCGTTTCTTAACCAGTTGGTCGCGCCCCCATTGGTGTTCGAACGACCCTTTGACCCTTTGACGGGGGTACCTAAGACCATCAGAAAAAACATATAATCTACAGTTATGAAGTAGCAACGAAAATAATTTCGTGGTTGGTGGTCGCCACAACATGAGGGACTGTATTAAAGGGTAGAAACATTAGGAAAGTTGAGAACCCCTGATCTAAGACAGGCCTGCACAACTCAAAATGTAAGGCGAGCAGTAATACTTTATGAAAAACTTATATGCGCCGAAAATACTTGTACAGGGCGCGGGGGAGGGGGGGGGGAAAGCCATTAAGAAATAATAATAATAAAGAATATTTCGTTACTTCGCGGGTCGCAAAGTGGGTTCTGGCGGGCCGCATGCGCCCCGCTGGCCGTATATTGTGCAGGCCTGATCTAAAAGATACGATAAAGCCACGATTTGGAAGGAATAATATAGTTTTTAAATATCATTTTATAAACTCATTCTTATGATCTAGGGCGGTTCACTTTCGTCTGTCCGGTTACAATAGTGTAAGTCTCATGAGTCTTAAAATTATGCAGTTTAGCTGAAATACGACATGTTAAATTGTGTAGACTGAAGACCTAAACCGAAGTAAAGTCTGATCTCACTTGTCTACCACACTATAAAAAATGGCGCCCGTAGCTCTCATTAGAAAGTAATAAAGCACAAAAATTCATTGAAGTTCTCTGTATTGTAGTTCTCTGTATTGTACTTCTCTGTATTGTACTTCTCTGTATTGTAGTTCATCGATTCTTCATTCTGCGCTGAGCACGCATTTTTATGTAACTCCCTTTCGAAGGCAACACCCACCACTACTAGCTAGAATTTGAACAAACAGATAGACTCAGTGACGTAGGTGAGGGGAGTGCGTAGGGCGGGGAAGGCTCGCCTCTGGCGGACTTTTCTCCTTTGGATCGAGGGGCGGCAATTTCGGAAAACTGCAGAGCTATTTCGTTCCAAGGGAGTGGGGTGTAAAAGGGGGGGGGGGCGAAATTCTAGGCCCGTCCTTTGCGGCTCTAATCCTAGCTCCGCCACTGAGTAGGCTACCAATAAGCTTCCCGCCATCCGGTTCATTAGCTATACATTTTGTGCAGGTATCCGTCAGCTAATTCACTTATTATGTTCTCTCGTCCAAGGGGTCCAGAACAGGGGACTTATCTAGTCCAGCTTTCCTGCTTTGACCCCCCTCCATAGTCTACCACGTGTTACATTAGCTTAGTTACAGTCAGCCCCTCAACTGAGGGGGTGGGGGCGGGGAGGCTGCGGTATCGGGCGAGGTTGTTGATGAGCCCGTGATACGAGGACATTGGTATTGTACGTTGGTATTGAATCTCGTTAGTAAGCCATTATACATTTTTGACACCAAAAAAAAAAGTGCTTGGACACCATTAGGGTATAAAGGATTGAACTAGATCAGATCACGTGACAATATACTACCCTAGCATGAACATAGTAAATGGATAAAA
Organism: Omphiscola glabra; assembly: GCA_964017045.1. NCBI lineage: Eukaryota > Metazoa > Mollusca > Gastropoda > Lymnaeidae > Omphiscola > Omphiscola glabra. The sequence continues at coordinate 25,441,051 of OZ024800.1, read as the reverse complement.
ACAATCTAAAAAACTATTTTAAATAAATTTAACAACCCTTGAGGTAGCCTGGTAGGTTGACGGGAAGTGGGTCGATTTTGCCACCCAGCCAGCCCCAAACAGAATTAAGTTAATATAAAGCATTTCAAAAAACATGCTTTTCTAAAAATGTCTTAAAAGTATAAAATAAATGTCCCCCCAAACTTAAGAGCTGTCACAGCCATATAACATTTTTTTATTTTTCAACCTAGGGCAACCAATAAAATTGCAATGAACTTTGTTTCAACCAAATTAGACCAAACACAAACTAACAAATGAACAGAGCAAACAAAGAAACATTAATACGTCATCATCGTATTTCACGGGTGCCCCCACCCCCCACGCTGTGACACCTCTGATATTTTGGCGGCCAATTATCGTATACTTTTTAGTACATTTTTGGAAAAACAGTGTTTATAAAAACAAAAACAAAATATTGTTTTGTTTTGTATTTTTTTTATACTAGTGACGCGGGAGTCACTAAACAGTCAGTTAAGGTTACTGGTGAGCTTTCTGGTCAACAGAATGAAGCATGACATTGGACATCTTAACATAATACTAGAATGAGTTTTTGGAATAAATGACCCCGCTGCAACATTGTGTCAAAATGAATACAAGCAGATTTGACTTGCCACTCGTCAGTCTTGGCCCTCAGATAAGTGACACGGTGTCCTAATACAAGCAGATTTGACTTGCCCCTGGTCAGTCTTGGCCCACAGATAAGTTACACCGGCGGTCCCATCATGCACTCTTTGTGTTGCCGAGTTAGTTGTTTGTTCCACTTTCTCGTAAGCCATTTAAGTTTTTTTTCTAAGGATTCTAGTCACGATCGCGGAGAGAGAGTCAAAACTTTTTTTTTTAGGCTGAACACCCTTTCTCGATAACCGGAGGAAAGACTTAGCGTGATTGAGCACTGAGGTCATTACACGCAGTTTCGGGAGTGGGAGTGGGGGAGGAGGAGAGTAAGGAACTGGTTGATGGCAGTCAGCTGAGCCTTTTGGTAGAGCCTCGCGCTCAAGGGCCGCCCAATAACTAATGACCGTCAACAGATCACAATAAAAATGGGTTAAAGTCATGAATGTATTTCAGTACTAATCAATTTGAAAGATGAGCATAAGATAAATTATGTTTTATTTATTTATTTATTTTGTTTAGATTGTAATTTTCAGGTGAGTTAATCAAAAACATATTTTGTTCTCCTCAATGTTTATTGTATAATCACAAACGGGGAGTTGGATAAACGATATCCCTGTTACGGTTATATTATATATATATTTATATAAAAATATACTTTTTTTTTTTACCTTAAGTCACTGAGCTGGATGGTACTAGAGGACCATAAGATCCGAACTGCACGGGTATGTATCGAACTCTGAAGTTCCCGTTGTCCTTATTAAAATACGTTTGGCTGGTTTGAAGTTACACACATATTTTTAGAAATCTTTTTTTCTTTTCCAAATCGTATGAATAAAATCATGTTTTAATCATTAAAATGCACACAAAGCCATAGACAAGAAGGGTCAGCATTTGCCTTCTCTCTACACTTGTCCATTGATTGGTTTCTTATGTTTAAACTTTGAGATGACCGTTTTTCTTGCGGCATGTTTTTTTTGTGGTGTTTTTTTTAAAACTTTTAATTGAGAAATAATTAAAAGACTCAACAAAGATAACATTGTTCAGTTCATTTCATTCTTAGATATTAGGGGTCGCTAGACCTTTACTCGTCTAAATAGATGAGTCTAAATACCAATTATTCGTGTCATTCACAGCCAAGATTGAAGTGTGACCAGTGAAGCTAGGAACGAGTTTGCGGGCATGTAAGACTCGGTCAATGGAATATTAGCGATCACGCAACTAGATTTCAATTTTAAAAGAGTGCTTGGAAAATAATTTGCTATTGATCGGATGATATCTAGTGATCTCCAGTGGCGTAGCGAGCTTAACTCGCGCCCGTGGCACAATACCCTTTTAGCGCCCCCCCCCCATATTCGAAAACCATACAATATTATCTGTAAAATATACCATTTGGCGCCTCTTTGTGAGTAGCGCCCGGGGCATGATGCCCCCCTTGCCCCTCCCCTGCTACGCCACTGGTGATCTCAGAGGCGTAGCGAGTGAAGTGCAGGTGGGGGTTACATATGTCCCCGGGCGCCAAGATACAGGGGCGCCAAAATGAGGCTTATAACGTTACATTAAAGTAAGTAAACTTGGGTAATATGTCGGTCACAAGATCGGTGCAGCGGCTCAGCAGACGTGTCATCTGATAACCTATTTATTTTGTCGCATTAGCATGCGGCAGTGGGACAGGATGTAAACCAGGCTATGACAGTGACTGAGTCGGTCATGTACTATAATTTCTGTAAATTAGCTTCTTTAAATGCAATGTTTTATTAAAATTTAAATTGATTTCGGGGGGGGGGGGGGGGAAGCAAAATGTATGCTTCGTTTTCGGGCGCAAAATATCATAGCTACGCCTCTGAGTGATCTAGTAGAAAAAAGAAATGGGTATAAAGAGATATATTATTGACCGAGATTTGTTTTTAAAAAGTGCAGAAATAAATCTGAATTTGATTTTTAAAAAAACACCCAAAAAAAAACCCACTATCAAGTCAAAATTGTGCGTGCTGTCCATAAGAGAGTAAACCAGATGATACCATAATGACCGCCCTGGTCAAAACACGATCAAACACGATCAATCACGGAGCTCCATCAGGGCTCTTAAAATGTGCATCATCCTTTGTGTGGCACGGTGGCTGGTGATGAAAACACTTCCGCCTTTGAGGCCGTACAGTTTATGAAAAAAACCTTTTTACAAAAATCAATGACGGTTTGTTGGGGGGAAAAGGGGGGGGGGGGTTGGGATGTCCGAGTGGACAGACAGACAAAAATGGGGCGCCATTCCAGTGGCGTAGCGAGCTTAGCTCGCGCTCGGGGCACAATATCTTTTTAGCGCACCCCCCCTATTCGAAAACCATACAATATTATATGTAAAATATACCATTTGCGCCCCTTTGTGAGTAGCGCCCGGGGCATGATGCCCCCCTCGCTACGCCACTGCGCCATTCTTAATTCTTTAAGCTATTGACACTAATTTGAGCATTACGTTAGAATGTACTTTTGCATGGTTTAAAGTAGATTTACGAGACACCAAAACATGTGTAAAAAAAAAAAAAAAAAAAAAAAACAAGATATGTTAGCCTTTCGTTGTGTTTAGATAAAATACACAGTCAATTTTTTTTTTCGTCTACTGCATTCATAATTTATAATTTATAATTCAAACAACTTTAATAAGTATATTCTAGTACAGAATGGCGGTCAATGTTGATACTGTCAACATGTTTTAAGCAGGGTTAGAGGACGATCAGTGGGTGTTACCTATTCAAGTTAGCCTGATTTATACGAAGTGAAGGGAAGATACGGGGGGTGGGGGATTCTATTGAAGTAAAGTTAGCACATTTTCTACAGGTCATAAGGAAAGATCGGGGGGGGGGGGGGTAAATCTATGGAAGGAGCGTGTTTTTTACAGTTCATAGGGGAAGATCGGGGTTTAAATATATTTTTAAGTTGTTTACAAACCTTCCAAGAACAGAACTTAAATGTGGAAACATTCAACATTAAATCGAACATTTGAAGTCATTTTAAAGTAATTTTGATTTAATGATATTTCCTCTTAACACTGAGTGGCACGGTGGACAACAAAAGAACTTGTTACATTTTTTTGGGGTAGGGGTAAGCGACAACGGGTCATCAATTAGAAGACCCATAAGACAGTACATTGAAGCGGTTTATAATTATTTAACATTCTGGGGCCTCTACAAAAGTGTTTTTCAAACTTTTAAGTTTAGTAGACCGGTGGACAAGTTCAGTTTTATTTATTTTGTTCTTCTCTGGGTTTTTTTTTTGTTGTTTTTTTTTCAATATAAATATTCATATTGTGCGGACCAGCTACACAAGGCTAGCTGACCAGCTAAGCAAGGCTAGCTGACCAGCTACGCAAGGCTAGCTGATCAGCTACGCAAGGCTAGCGGACCGGAGCCTGTCCCCGGACAACTACACTGGGAAACAATGCTGTAGAGGAAATTCGATATTTAAATTGCACATCCTGGTGTTCTGTGATAAAAGTGACACGATAACATTTAGGGATACAAAGATATGAATGCACTTCGTTCCTAAAAGAACACAAATCATATCCCAAGAGCCCCTTTTCCACATCCACTCAAAGCCGCCCCAGGCCATAATTATGCGCCACAAATCTTGTGTAACAATGCGACGCGATAAGAAAGCTCTGGCAGCAACTGAATGGAGAATAAAAAAAGTGTGGGTGTAGAGGGAGGCGGGTGGGGCTGTGGAAGACGCTGCAATATTCGCATATGGTTCAAATAACTAAACCGGTCAGAGTCATAAACCGGAATAGAACCTAGTCGGAGATAATGGAATTCTCAATGGCTTCTACCCAATTTGTCAATATGGCGATGATGGGTGGGGGGTGGAGTTGGGAGTGGGTGTAAGTTGGCGGTGGGGGTAGGGGATAATATGGGTGATGCGTGGCAGAGAGGTGTAACGAGGTGGATGAAGAGGTGAAGTAAATGGTGGTGGGACGTGGTAGTGGTGTGTAATGAGCTGCTTGGGGAGGTGGGGGGGTAATTGCGATGGTACGTGGTGGAGGGGTGTAAGTAGTTGGTTAAGGAGTTGGGGGTAATGGTGAGGGTACGTGGTATGTTGTGTAAGGAGCGGCTTGGGGGGGGGGAGGTAATGATGGTGAAACGTGATAGTGGGGTGTAAGGAGTTGGTTGGGGAGGCGGGGGTGGTATTGGTGGTGAGTGGAGAGACACTGACATTAGTTCAGCTCCCGAAGAAAGGATAGCGCTTGTACGTCTGACCCGTGTGCAGTATTGGTTTTCCTCGTAAGAGTTATTGTTCTTAATCGCTGGATAGATTTGCTCCCTTTGAGAATTTATTGCATTAAGGGAGAAATGGGGCACGCGAAACGACGTCCATTAAGTCTGCAAAACTTTGTTCATTTCTTCATATATTAGTTCAGTTCTTCAAAGCTTTGTTCATTTCTTCATAACTTTGTGTATTTCTCATAGATTTGTTAATTTTTCTGTTCATTTCTTAATAGATTTGTTCATTTCTTCATAAATTTGTTCATTTCTTCATATATTTGTTCATTTCATCATAACTTTGTTCATTTCTTCCTAGCTTTGTTCATTTCTTCATAGTTTTTTAAAAATTCTTCATAGTTTTGTTCATTTCTTCAAAGCTTTTTTAATTTCTTCATAGCTTTGTTCATTTCTTAATTGCCTTGTTCATTTTTCTTGTCTGAAAAAAAATTCTATTGTTTTATAGGTTGATTGTTCCAATTAGTTTCTTACAAATTTTTTCTTCTTATTTTGTATTCAATACCTAGCAACAGCCGACAAACACTGTGAACAAAGCAAACAGTCAAAGCTCTAAATCTACTCATATTATGAAAAGGCGCTAACACCAAGCAATAACTTACATTTTTGGTGTTGATCGGTCGGCCAGCGCTGTATAACTTTTAAAATCCGATGTGATATACAAACAAAAAAGATAAATAAAAAATACCACCCAGCAAACAACAAACAGCCATTTTGATCATTTTTGTGTGATCTCTGATGAGTTTAAAAATAAGGTGTTAAATTTTACTTATAGAGACACTGTTAAAAAGTATGTCCTTACTTCAGCACATAGGCTCTTAAACATGTCTGCAGGTCAACAATCGATCCATGAGCAAAAAGCCATTGTATATGTATAGGCATATGTTATAGTAACCACTAGGGATATATATACAGCTTAATCTCCAGAAGATCAATATTCTCTTAATCCTTGAGGTTTAATCTCGAGAATATCAATACTCTCTTAATATGGACACCTTAATGTCCAGGACATCAATACTTTCTTAATATGTGCAGCTTAATCTCCAGAACTTCAAGACTCTCTTAATCTGTGCAGCTTAATCTCCAGAACTTCAAGACTCTCTTAATCGGTGCACCTTAATCACCAGAACATCAATCCTCTCTTCATCTGTGCACCTTAATGTCCAGAACATCAAGGATCTCTTAATCTATTCGCAGAGACCTTTCAAACGTTGTCATGCACTACGTTTAATTGCTTTACACGTGCGTCCTAGTAATCAGACATTCATTACAGGGATTACTACTAACCCGTGTCTCCCTCAAAAGACGTCCGCGGCTAGACGTTAACCGCTGGTCGTCACCAGCTACAAGTGTTAAGCTAGATGTGTCCTGCTGGACGTACCCAGTTTAGTGTTAAAGTTAGGGTTAGGGGTTCACGTTCCAGGCTAACCGTGCCCAGCTTACCGAGATTGAATGTACGTGCCCAGATAGACGAGCCCACAAAGACGTCGCCATATGAACTAGCTCTGGTTGACGTGCCCAGATAGACATGTCCAGATAAACTAGCTCAGTTTTACTTGCCCCGAAAGATGTTGCCAGATAAACTAGCTCAGTTTGACGTACCCAGATGGACGTTGCCAAAAAATCTAGCTCATTTTGATGTGCCCAGCCGGACATGACCAGATAATCTAACTGAGTTAGACGTGCCCAGCTGGATCTGAAATCGGACATTGCTATTGAAATGGACTCCGCTGTACATATTTAATAAATCTAGAGCACCAGGGGGGACAACTCAAGGCGTTTAAAAACTGTGGCCCTCGTGTATTAAAGCTGGCGAAGCTGTGTTAAAGGAAACTAATTTAGTGGCCCGTGGGGAATTTAATGAAATTTAAGTAATGTTTCATTTCCTTCTGAAGACGGGAAGTCTCAGTCCACAAATATCTTTTAAAGTGACTTTTAAAGACGTTCACAAATCGATAGGGTTCGTAAGCTTGCAGTGTTGCAGCATAATTTTTGTTGTCGCACGTGACTCCTTGTCGCTCGGTCGATCCAGTAGGCCTCGTGCTAACCTGTAAGGTCACATCTGAGTTTAAGGACATAAAGTCACAGCTCCGGTACGCTGGGTCGAGGAAGAGGGGGTGGGGAGGGGCCGGTTGACGTTGCAAATCATTAAAAAAAGATATTTTTAAAAAAATACTCCTTTACCCTGCGCTTACAGCAACCATCGGTTCGTCTCACTGTAGGATTGGGGTGACGGATGTAAAGTGTGTGTGTGGAGGGGGGGGAGGTTTGGGCAGGGCTATTAGACTCTTATCAACGGACGACAAGCAGTCGTTAAATTCTAATTTTGTGTTTTATGTCTGAATTAAGGGCTAATTCACTAGGCCCTATGATTTGTGAGCATTCGTTGTTTAAAAAAACAGATCTTTTTAAATTTAAAAAAAGTCAAAATTTTTATTTTTTTTAAATTGTTAATAGACATTCTTTGAAGACATGTTTAAACTAACTAAAAAGTAAAAATTAATTTTCTTAAAGTTTTTGTTTACAATTCTGTACACAAAGAATTAAGTGCAGAAATAATTTAAAAACCAAAGAAAAATAACTTTTAAAAAAAATATAAAAAATTCATTTTCTTATAGATTTAATTTGAAATCTTTGGCTAGAAAGAATGACCTACTTCCCGCTTGCGCAGACTTTCCTTGCTTAATGCATTTTAAGAAATGTTGAATTAATTTCTTTCTTTATATTAAGTTAATAGCTCGTCCTTGGTAGAATGTTTTTTTTTTTTTTTTTTAATTTTTTGGTTGAAATGCCATTTTGTATTTATTTCCATTGAGAAGATTTGCGAGAGGGTCAAGTTCCAGACACATGAATAAATACTGATAGAAAAAAACATTGGTCTGGAACCATTTTTTGAGGTATTTTCTTTTACCTTTTGTTTTTATGTCAAGTGATTTCCTTTCCGTTACCCACCCAACCCCCTTTTAAAAAAAACGGTTGTCTTTTTGGGGCGGTTGGGGGTTTGGGGGGGAGCTAAGCCTGGTGTTAAGGCTTAATCGCACGTCCGGAAGAAAAAAAGTTACCTTGTCATGTTACGGATTAGCGGCTAGTCGGCCGAGGAAAAGTTACTGCGCAAATTGGACACATTTTTGTTTTCAGAGGTAATTTAAGAACAGGGTTACTAAAAGTTCATCGGAAAATACATTTGTTTTAAATCTAAAGATGGGCGTTGAATGAATTATTTTTTTAATAATATCCCTCTAAAGCAGTGGTTCTCAACCTTCTTAACGCCGCGACCCTTTAAAACAGTTCCTCATGTTGTGGCGATCCCCAACAACAAAGTTATTTTCGTTGGTACTAACTGAAGAGTATATGTGTTTTGCAACTGTGTTTAAATAAAATAATTCCAATGCTTTTATATGTCGTAATAAGTTAAATAATCTGGACCAAATAAAAAAAACAAGAATCCGGATAATCCAGTGACTCCTATTAAAGTTATTGTTAGAAGAGTTAAAGGGCCGACATACTTTAAAACAAACCAGCCAACCATTGAGATACAACTTCTATATAAGTACTCCAATCAATCAAACTCATCATTCAAGTTGTTGTTGTTCGGTTGGCGAGCGGCTCCCCCTCTGTCTGAGAGTGTATCCCCCTTTGTCTGAGAGTTTATCCCCCTTTGTCTGAGAGTTTATCCCCCTTTGTCTGAGAGTTTATCCCCCTTTGTCTGAGAGTTTATCCCCCTTTGTCTGAGAGTGTATCCCCCTTTGTCTGAGAGTGTATCCCCCTTTGTCTGAGAGTGTATCCCCCTTTGTCTGAGAGTTTATCCCCCTTTGTCTGAGAGTTTATCCCCCTTTGTCTGAGAGTTTATCCCCCTTTGTCTGAGAGTTTATCCCCCTTTGTCTGAGAGTTTATCCCCCTTTGTCTGAGAGTTTATCCCCCTTTGTCTGAGAGTTTATCCCCCTTTGTCTGAGAGTTTATCCCCCTTTGTCTGAGAGTTTATCCCCCTTTGTCTGAGAGTTTATCCCCCTTTGTCTGAGAGTTTATCCCCCTTTGTCTGAGAGTGTATCCCCCTTTGTCTGAGAGTTTATCCCCCTTTGTCTGAGAGTTTATCCCCCTTTGGACATAAGTGTGAGGAAAAAAAAACTAACTGTAACAAATCCTTATTGTTCTGTGATAGTGAGACAAAAGTACAACTAGTGCCGGGGGGGGGGGGGGGGGCGGGGGCCGGTTCGGATGGAGACAATTAAAGAAAAAAATCACAAGTCTTTTTCTTTGACATTCTTTATAATGTCCAGGAAGTTTCAAGGGTGACATAATTTAAAAAAGATAGTAAATATTTCAATGTTTTTATTTTTATTATTTTTTTTTTAATGCTGGCATCCGTCCATCACAATGTGAATATGGTCTGGGATTATTCTTCTAGGATTATAAGCTTGTTTCCAACGGCAAATCGCCTCTCTCCACGCATCTGCATGAACTTTAATGAATTCAGAGTTTCCTTCCCTTAGATGAGTTGCCGTCCAAGGTTAACGAGACCCATCCACCCGGGGGTGCTGGTGATGTTATGTCCCATCCACCCGGGGTGCTGGTGATGTTTTGTCCCATCCACCCGGGGGTGCTGGTGATTTTTTGTCCCATCCACCCGGGGTGCTGGTGATGTTTTGTCCCATCCACCCGGGGGTGCTGGTGATGTTTTGTCCCATCCACCCGGGGTGCTGGTGATGTTTTGTCCCATCCACCCGGGGTGCTGGTGATGTTTTGTCCCATCCACCCGGGGTGCTGGTGATGTTTTGTCCATCCACCCGGGGTGCTGGTGATGTTTTGTCCCATCCACCCGGGGTGCTGGTGATGTTTTGTCCCATCCACCCGGGGGTGCTGGTGATGTTTTGTCCCATCCACCCAGGGTGCTGGTGATGTTTTGTCCCATCCACCTGGGTGCTGGTGATGTTTTGTCCCATCCACCCGGGGTGCTGGTGATGTTTTGCTCAGTTAGACCACTCAGCCACCAAGTGTATTACGTGTAAATAAAGTGAATGGTTGAAATATTTGTAAATAAAGTGGTTGCCGGAAATTCGTATTAAAATAAAGATATTTTTAAGGAAAATAGTTCGAATTACTTTACAATACAGTGAAAGGTAGAGTTAGATCAATTGAGGCAACTGATTACATAGGTGTAAATAAAGTGAAAGGTTGAATGCTGTAAGTGAAGCAGTTAGCGTTAAACATTGGACAATGGCGTGGATGAGTAGCTTAAAGTAAATACCAATAACAGAGAAATATATTAAAAGTTAACATCAATTACATATGACGATAAAGACCGATTTAATAAATCAAAGCAAATACATTTTATACAGGTAATAAGGGGACTGCAATCAGGTTAGCAAAAAATGAAATGAGTTAAACAAAGTAAGGTTAAACCTGAATAAAGGAACGCAGCAAAACAACGAACGTGTCGGCGGGAAGCCTTCGTCTGCGAACGAAAAGAAAGAAAAGAACAAGATATTTTTAAAAATACTTCTACACTACTTCTCAGCTAAGTACTATACTTTTACATACATATATTTTATAATTTCCTATTTCACACCTTGTAAAACATTCTTTGACGTGAAAAAGTATCAGATATAATACATGGTAGTGGAAAAAAAGTTGCCTTTACCGTTCATCTTGTTAAAAAAACACGAATGCTTGCACAATTATTAGAATTTTGACAAGCGTCCGTCTTTTTTTATCTTAAAATCTCGAATTTTTAAAAAAATTTTAAAGCATTATTTACACCGTCGGAATATAAAAAGCTACCTAAACACAGACAGAAGAGGTAGCACTTAGACATACCACTCGTAGTCATTAAACTATTCACAGACATGACAACTAAACACAGACAGAAGAGGTAGCACTTAGACATACCACTCGTAGTCATTAAACTATGCACAGACATGCCAACTAAACACAGACAGAAGAGGTAGCACTTAGACATACCACTCTTAGTCATTAAACTATGCACAGACATGCCAACTAAACACAGACAGAAGAGGTAGCACTTAGACAGGCCACTCGTAGTCATTAAACTATGCACATACATGCCAACTAAACAAAGAAAGAAGAGATGGCGCCAAGAAATAACGAAGAGATGGCATCACGAAATACAACTCATAGTCATTAGATGTTAAGCAGTGATGCTAGTCTTTTATTGAAAAGGCCAATCCACTTTGAGCCTTTCAGGAGCGGGGTCTTCTCTCGTGTCCTCGGCATCAGCAGCAAGTCAGAGCTGGCGGAATGGATCAGTGGGCGCCGTCTCTAGAGGGATACACCCTCGGCTTATTGGCTTATTCTTAATACAGCTTTACAAATTCCATTGGGGGTGTTAGGGAAAAGAAATGGAAAAGGAGAGGGGGGCTGGGTTGGGGTAAGCTCCACAATGAAGGTTGGCTAGTGAAGGTCTACCATATAGTGACCATAACAACATTATGTTGAATAGGGGGGGGGGGGAGGTTGAGGGGATACGAGGCGCTGGTTTTTGAGAATTGTGAGTAAGATTGAATCGGCAAGACGATTCTGTTTATAGGTATCGATATTTTTTCTCTAAAACTTTCCAAGTTATGCCAGGGAAACCACAATCAATCTGAGTGCAAAAAGTCATCTAAGAGAAAAATAACAACAGTTTTAACAGATTGAGTGAGATTAATGTGCTACTTGTTAAATGTGTCCTAGACTATTCCATCGTTTTTCAAATTGTTATTTTTTTTTAAAATATTAAAAAAAAAAAAAAAGTTGTTCACTTACTTGATTAACCCTGAACGCCGGAAAAAAAACAACACAAAAACAACGTGTCTAAGATACCGTTGTCATTCCAATTAATTGCATCACTCATTCACTGTTAAAAACATAGCTGCCCCTAACATTATTATGTAAATTATAATATTAATCTTACCAGGGAGTTAGTGAAACAATTATTTAAGTCAGGTGATAAAGTTCACTGACAAAAAAAAAAGAACACACTTTAAAAATATATATTTATATATATATATATATATATATATATATATATATATATATATATTTAAAATAATATATATTTAATTTTTATAATTTAAAACAACTGTTATTTACCTGAAATATGCAAACTGTAACTTCCTACACATAAGCTCCTGATTCTATATTATTATTATTTTATTTTTTGCATTGTCTGCTTTCAAAATGTATATCAAAATGCTTTTTCTTACAAGAAAACATTATTCATAGTTTGCGCCCAGGGGGCTTGGGTTGAACAACAACAACAAGCAACCCTAAAACTTGTTACGCTCCCTCAGTTAAAATTAAGTACAGAGCCCAGGCCTGCGCCACTTTTAAAGGCCCTGGCTAGTTATTGGCGTATTCTCCTCCGCCGTCTGCTGGAGACAACACCAGAAATCTTGCACGGGCGGCCAACACAAATAGCTTTCAAAGATGGCCGCGGCGTGCAATCTGGTGAAATTTGAAACTCAGGGGAAAATGTCTGCTGCCGAACAATCACGAGAGGTACGAGCCGACGGTTCAGTATGGGCAATTAGGGTCATGTGATCTCTTCATTGTTGTGTTTCTCTTTTTGAAAAAAAATCCTAGCTCTCGCTCTAAAACAATTTTTTTATAAAATTAAAAAATAAGGTCAGAAACATTTTAATACAACTGCAATCTTTTATTTTCTTAAAGTATAACTGGGTTTTAGTTAATACCAATAATGTTATCCATCTCATTTACATTTTTAAAAAAAAATTTTTACATTTATTTCCATAACATTTTTTTTCTTTTTCGTTAATTTTGTCCAATTTTAGTATTCCTAGTCTCTTTATGGAATACCAAGCAAAATCATGTTTTTTCTTCCTTGAGCTTTCGACTCCTATCTACTTGTAAATATTTCATCTCATCTGAGTGATAGCTTGTATGGCTAGCCAAAATATAATTAATTTAATTTCCAAGTGCAATTACATGATTTCCTCTCCAAGTTCTCACTTTGTAATTTCCAGTTATTCTAATTACACATGTTAAACCATAACTATTGTATTCAAAGTTTATTCTATTCAATTTTATTCTAATCTGTTTTATTCGACCTCCAGTCTATTGTTTTCAAAGATTTACCCACTGATCTTACCAAATTATTTCGTTTCTTTAGTCGTCTGTTTTTAAAGAACATAAAAAATGGATTCAAACTTTCGTGATGAGCCTTTCCATCGTTATAAAGGGAAACAGCAGTTACCCATTTCGTCTCTCATGGCATATGTGAATATTGTGTGTTTAGTATGTGCAAATAATTTAGTTCACACTTTCCGTTTTTAAAAGCGTGTTTGTTGTTTTCAAAACGTCACAAACACAAATTCTTCGTTGAACTATTGAACCAGTGTGCAGTCCAATCTCGATCCATCTAGTGAGTTTCTATGTCAATAGGCGACTCTGGTCAGTGTCTATGTCAGTAGACGACTCGTCTACAAGTGTGCAGTCCAATCTCAATCCACCTGGTCAATTTCTATTTCAGTAGACGACTCTGTCCTCAGACCAATGCATCATGAACACGAATCTATTTTCAGAACGTTTTTGACAAGTCAACAAGTACCCATAGCATTATTCTGTCTCCCCCACAGTCTGCCTCTCTATTTATTTATCCGTCTCTTTCTCTCTGTCTTTAATAAACTCTCTCTCCCCCTCTCTCCCTCTCTCTCTGTCTCTCTATCCTTATCTAAAATGACCTCTTTATTTTTTTAAAATTTTGTATCGACCCCTGTCTCTCTCTCGCTGTCTTTCTGGTTCTAACTCATATATATATATATATGCATATATAGAGTATGGATACATTTATTTCTATACCTATATTTATTTAATTCTCGCATTCTCCCTAACGTTCCTCCAATCTCTTTCTCTGTCTTTCTATGCGTGGATCCCTGCTTTCTAAATGCATCTTTTTATCACTATCTTCGTCTTTAGCGAAATATATCAATTTCTATATTAGTCTACCTTGCTCTATCTTGTCACATTTATCTCTCCATACCTCTTTCATTATCTTTATATATATTTCTTTCACTCCCTCTCTCTCTCTCTTTCCAACCACACCATCAAGGTCAGTATGGAATCTTCAAAACTTGAGTGGTCACTGCGATGTATTAAAACAGAATAGCATCATCTTGAAAGTTTAGAATTAGAATTCTTCAATGTTCAACTGGGTATATCTTTGAATTCTGAAATGTTCAACTAGGCATATCTTTGAATTCTGAAATGTTCAACTAGGCATATCTTTGAATTCTGAAATGTTCAACTAATCATATCTTTAAATTCTTAAATGTTCAACTAGGCATATCTTTGAATTCTGAAATGTTCAACTAGGCATATCTTTGAATTCTGAAATGTTCAACTAGGCATATCTTTAACGCAACATCCTAAAACTTACCTTATTAGGTAGTAGAAAAATCAGAACACAAATGTGTTATAGAAGTATATTTAGTAACATGAATTACCTAGGTTAAAAAAAGTCCCATAAAGCAAGGGCTCTTGAGCATTCTTCTTTGGCTGAGCCCACTGCCACATGTGACTTACCTATGTGCTTTTCCCCCACCCCCCCCCCACCTTTGTTTTTCCTTTTCATTAAGGAAGAAAAACAACTGATTTTTATTTACATACAACAATCATTCCTTTATTTGTGCCAATCCCCCCCCCCAAACCTATCATTGAAATCCTCAAGGGCCATATGGCCAATATTAAGAACCGATGTCCTGGAAAACTAATGCTACATATATGACGCCACACTTTGATGTTTAGAAGACGGGCGGATACAAATTTAAAAAAAAAAAAAATGCACTCCTTCAAGTTGTGTGGTCTTAGACGCCGTAAGTAGACTGCAATTAGGGGAAATTATGCTGCCGCTTGAACTGTCTACTCTTAATTCTTCGTCTGAGTGTGGGTCTGTAAACAGGTTCGGTTTTTTAAAAAAATTTTTTTACCTTCACTGATCACCGTTGTTAACGAAACTTCATAGAGATATTATTAACTTAGGCTTTAATAATCCCCGGACCTAGACTGCTAAACATGTGTTATTTATTCCGGGAAAGTAAGGCAAGATAATTACATAGTCGAAAAGGAATTCAAAGAAATGCCCATTTGAACATTTAAGAATGTAAAGAAATGTCCCATTGTACAATAAAGAATTCTAGTGCTAAACTTCTAAGAATGTGATATCTAGAAAATTCAGTTAAATCGACCGAACGGATTGGAGTATTGATAGAAATTGCAACCGATTTCAGGGTTGTGAAATGAGTAAGAACATTTACAAATTATTTGACCTTCCAGTCTTAGGTGGATTAGGAAAAGGACATAAATATTAATATTATTTATTATGCGTCTTTCACAGACGAAGATGACCAAGGCAATGTTTGAATTGAGTAGTAGCCTTGACTTAAGCCTTATTATGTTTAAAGTCAGAGTCGCTCACTTTGCCAGATTCACTCTCTCGTCCTTGGCAAGAGCTAGTCACATCGGCTGGAAATAGACCTGGATGCAGTAGACAACCAGCAGTGTGTGTGTATGTTTCACCTCGCTCTTTCTGCGATCCACGACGCAGGAGTTGTCGGAATTTTTATCGCGTCAATTTCATGCCGCATACGGGACTGCATCTCCGGGTTTCATGTCAACGTTTGCCTTCTCTTGGATGGGTTGCCATTCAAGGTTAACGAGTCCCACCTACCCGGGACGCAGGTGCTGTCTTTTTTTGCTGTTGAACTCGCATCTACCAGATCAGGATTGATTCAGTCTGGAACAGTCGGCCACACAACACCAAATATATTTGAAAAAATGAGATAGACATGTTAAATATTTTTGTCCTTTTTTTCCCCGGTTCTTAGCGCTAAAGTTGTCAAGGTTATATAAATGTATATACATTAAACTTTAAGAATATCCAATGCGTGCATAATATGCCCATTATGAACTCCTTGGTACATGTCATATTTGTTCGTCCGTCGAAATCGAGAAAGATCGTTTAAAACATCGAACTGGTGTAGGTCTGAGTCTGTCTGTGGGTGCTCTGGTGCCTGATCAGGTCGATTCTGTCACGAAATTTTGTTGTTAAGAATTGCAGGGATAAGATGGGGACGTACCATTCATTAAAACGTTGAGGCCCACAATATGTACATGATCGCGCCCGGTCAGAGCATCGGACTCGTTCACGTGCACTCATCAGGTTTCCCCGAGTGTAGATCGGGTTAAAAATAATGTCGGGCATTTTTTTCAGCCGTCACACCGGCCGACAGCTTGTAGGACTTCGGATCATCAGACGGCATCTCTAGAGTTTCTTGCGTTAAATAGTAATCATTATATCCCTGTTACATACTTGATCAGGTTTAATTATTATGATTCTCCAGAGCCACTCAGACCACACGATTACTATTGTTATAAAATGAAGAGTTTTTTGGGGTTTTTTTTTTGGTTTTCGTTTTACTTTTAAGGCCATTTCTGTCATCGCAGACATTGTAGTCTCTTTGAAAGTCTTTCTATGTATAGACTTTGAGTTAGCCTTATCACGGAAATTTAATTAACTCTATGGGAAAAAAAAACAACGCTATTAAATATTCAGAAGATTTAAAGTGGTCATACTCTTGAATGAAGTATGAATCGGGAAAAATGAAACGTAATTAACTAATGCAAGGCGCATTTTAAATGGCATTTTCTTTTTCAACATAATTTTGAAAAAAAAAATTGGTTAAGTATTTAGCTGTTTTTATTTTTGTACATACACACCTGAATGCTGCATCCTAGGCCATGACCTTACTTGGTCTTATGGGAAATCCGACCCGGCTAAATAATCAATCTTAATTATATTTTTCTTTAAACACGGTGTTTCAAGCTTGATAGGGGTGAAATTTTAGCTCACGACGTGGGCGCCCTGTATCCTTGATACAACTCTGCGGATAATTCTCTGTTGTAGTCCCTACAGCTGTGGTTCTCAACCTTTCTAATGCCGCGACCCTTTAATATATTTTCTCATGTTCTGGCGCCACCACCCCACCACATTATTTTCGTTGCTACTTTATAACTGTCTGTTATATGAGTTTTCCGATGGTCTTAGGCAACCATGTGAAAGGGTCTATCGACCCCAAAGGGGACGCGACCCACAGGTTGAGAAGCGCTGCTCTACAGCAATACCAAGAACTACAGAATCTCGTTTAACCAAATACAAACAATGGAAACAACCGCCTGTGGAAATCTATATGAACAGTTAAAGCTATTTACAAATTTACAAAGGGTGACATTAACAAAATTTACAAAAGGTCACATTCACAAAATTTACAAAAGGTGACATTAACACAATTTACAAAAGTTGAAATTAAAAAAATTTTAAAAAGTTGACATTTACAAATTTACACTAGGCCACCTTAAAAAAAAAGTTATAAAATGTGACATTTACAACATTTACAAGTGGCATTTATAAAATTTGCTAAATGTGATATGTACAAAAGATGACATATACAAAGGTGACATTTACAAAAGTGGACCATCGTTTCTTCGAAATTGACTTGTCACGTCTCTGAAATAGAAATTTGTGTAAAGACGACACATTAAAAAACAAAAAAAACGAAAAGCCTGAGCTGATCGATAATAAACGTCTAATCGATGAGGAAACTTTCTTTCAGAACCTCGCGCTCCCAGAAAACTTCCCGCAGATTAAGATTAAAAGAAATCAACGTGTCGAAATGCAAACCAGGCGTTCTTCAATTAACCCCTCGTTAGGACCAGATCAACCCGAAGAAGAAGAAGAGAATCAGTCTGAAGCTGGAGACAAACAACAAATGGAAGAGAGCAACAGGATTGGCCAGTGCCGTACACGACCTTGCGATTAACTCTAAAAGTTGTGGGCGTTCTAAGCTAGGGGGAAATTCTCTTTAACACAATTAGATTTTCACTTGCTGTAATGTGTTTTTTGTGTGAATATTTTGCCCATTATTTAAAAGAAAACAACAAATATGACAGTGCTGATACTCATTTTAAAAGAATAATGAAAAAACAACAACAACCGCAGACTGGTTGAAATATATTGGTACCGTTTACCCGGATACATTTTGCCTTGGAATACTAACGTAAATCCTTTCTTATATATTTATTTATATGCATGTATATATATATCAAAATGTTAACATTATATATCAAAATGTTAACATTATATAGCAGTTCGTTAACACTAATATATATATTTTAAAAAAAATTCAGTAGGTTAAAACAGAATGTAATTATGTATGTATCTTCGTGTCCAAGAAGATGCGAGGACACCATTAGGGATAATTTAAAAAAAAAGAACTTGTGAAACCAGTGCCAGACCTCAATTAGTTATGCAACGCCAACCAATATACTGTCAAAAAAGTAACACTGAAAGGTCTATCGTAGAAATACAATTGACGCGAGGGCAGCGATAGAGAGGCGAGAACTGTGTTGAATAGAGGGTAATTAGTTACCGAGCTGTCGAACGAGGGCCATAATGGGATACCCGCTCACGGTGTCGCCCCGAGGGCCATGGCGCACGGCGTTGTCCTGTATGTGAGCCTGGTCGTTTTCCGGTGTTAAGTCTAACGGTTATAAAATATCGTGTTGCTGAATTAATTAATACAGCTTTGATTGCTACATTTAACGGTAGGACGAATCGTAAATGAGAGCCAAGATGCTTACACAATTAGGATGAGACAGGAGAAGCAAAATTCTATGTAAATGCATTGTCTCTTTATGTTAATTTCAACGCCACAAAAAGAATTACTTTTCTGACTTAAAAAGAAATTCCTGATGAAACATCGGCAGAATAATTTGAATACCATTGTTGATCTTTATGTAATCTTAGAGAAGACAAAACTGGTTTAATCAGACTTTGTAAAAAATGGGTTAGTTTAGTAAAAATTGCACCGAATTTCAATGGTCTGTCACCTAAGTGGATATCATGGACGCAGGGTACTTTTATTTTTTACTGAGATCAATATAATGTTTCCTCTACTCAACATCTAAGAATATAAATTAGCCTTCCTATGATCAATGCGTTTAATAACATCCTAGAATGAAATGAACGTCGGAGATCTCTTGTCGCAGAGCTACACCCTAAGGATAGAAATGGGGATTCCATTAAAGTGTCAAAATCCATTTATACGGAAAATCCCAATGGGACATTTTCTTTACTGCGTTAAAACCGTTTCCATGTCTTAAATATGCGCCCGTGTCAATTTAAAATGTCGGCCTGTGCAACAAAGGGCACGTGCTCTCGCCAGTGTTGACAATGATGACGTCTCTTTTTTAAACAATTTAAAATGTACATCTAGATCAGCGGTTCTCACCTTGTTGGTCGCGACCCCTTTTTGGGGTCACACGACCCTTGTACATAGGGGTCACCTAAGACCATCGAATAACTCATATTTATGAAGTAGCAACGAACATAATTTTATGGCTGGGGAGGGGGGTCAGCACAACATGGGGAACTGTACTAAAGACCCGCGGCATTATTATTTTTATCATTGGCAGTATTCTTATGTAGCTGGGCTCACCGCGCTGTACATAATAATTAATACGATCTGGTGTTAAGGCCGCCACTGTTACTCACCAACACTGACACACAAAAGCAAGTCCATTTAGGACGGGTTTAAGGTCGAGCGTGCTGATGTTCTAGCCTCTGAAAAGCATTGTTGGGCTGAATGGTAGCAAGTATCGAGCTGTTTTAGGCCGGTCAGAAGCTCAACTTCCTTCTATATATTAAGGGCCCACGATCAATTTATCAACTGTTAACTTATTTCGTAGTGTCAGTTTGGAAAACTCTAGTAAAACATAATAAAAGAAAAGCTTTTTAAAACTGACCCCCCTGAAATGTTGTAAATGATTTCAGCGATTTCTTTGGATGTCATCTTGCCCTTGATGTCAATAAAATAAATGGCGTTGGCCGGACGGAGGAAAAAAGGGGGGGGGGGGTTGCTGGCTACAGAAGATTATACAGATTTAGAGGCAGAGTGTTTTGTTGTATTCAATTAATGTATGTTAATTTTCAAGTTCATGATAATGTTTGTTAAATTGTATGTACAGTGCGGTGAGACCAGCTGGGGTACCACACTATATAAAGCTAATAATAATAATACTTATTATTATTATAATAATATCAATAATAATAATCATAATAATAAAGGGACATCGATATAGTATAATTCTTTTGATGGAAGTCCCCCACAAATCAACCAAGAAATATTTATGAAAAGGTTAGAAAAATCGTTCAAAGTTTAAACATAAAGATATACATATTTTGTTTTACTCCATTCATAGCATTACACGAGAAGCCCCCCCCCCCCCACAACTTCAACAATCCCACATATCCCCCGTTGTTGCTTGGCCCCAAAATGTCTAAATCAGTGCTCTTTCAAAAAAAAAAAAAAAAAAAAAAAAAAAAAACACATACACACACAAAAACCACCTTAGATCACCATTTTAGCTTTCTATTCTCAACACTTCTAAAGAAGATTAAAACTTTTCTAGCCTACGATTTGATTTGTATTCAGTGAGCGTGCCTCTAAATATTTACATAATCCGTGAAACCCCAGGTACGCCCCCCCCCCCCACACACACAAACAGACACTTTTTCATCAACTTAACCCCACTCCGCTTTACTCTTTCATCGTGGCCATCCCTGGCATATGTCACATGTCACACAGGTGACGAAGATGTCAATTTCACGACAGTCCTCCTATACATTCGTTGAATTCAGTTCCCATAAATATCTTGGTCGATTTGGGAGAAGGTGCAGACGTGTTAAAGTGACAGTTTGTGATGGAGGCCAGCTGTGTGGGTATGTGTGTGTGTGTGTGAGTCAGTTTCTGGATGGACTCCTCATCTGTAGGTGAGTATGATGTGTGTGTGTGTGTTATTGTGTATGTTTGTGTGAGTTAGTTTCTGGATGGACTCCTCATCTGTAGGTGAGTATGATGTGTGTGTGTGTGTATGTGCGTTTGTATGTGTGTTAAGTGAAAATGTGTGGATATGCATGCAACTGTGGGTATGTGTGTCTGAGCTCGTTTTCAATATATGTAAGTTTCGTGTGGGCTGTGAATCTCGAAACATGTTTTTTTGTGATTGTATGCGTGTGAGTGTATACTTTAATCATTTATTTAGAGACTGGATGTGAGTGTGCAAGTATTTGGCTAAGTGCGTAAGTGTGATCATGATACATGTGTGCGAGTGTGGGTATGTGTTTGAGTGTGTTTCATTTGGGTGTGTGGGCGCGTGTGTGTTATGTCTCTGTGGGTTGCGTACCTGTGTTCGAAAGGAGACCATGGTTAACATCGAATTTTATGTGTATCACGAACACATCTCAAATCTTAATCAACTGTCTGTTGACGTTTTCTCCCACTTGCATTATCTTATGGAAATGTGGACAGATTCCCTCTGCCTTGTCAACTGGGAATATTTTGATTGAAAATTCTTCTGGTACTTGAGTCTAGTCTTTTAACGATTTTTCTCTTTATTTTTTCTTGTTTAAAAAAAAAAAATCTTCCCATAACATTTGAAACGCCTCACTACTTTGTTTCATTATTTCTTGTCGTCGTTATATATTTTTTTTTAAACTACTTCGTGTTTTTTTTTTTTTAGAGTATTCAATAAAAAATATCCTGAAGTACACGCTCTTAAGGAATATACTAAAATGGAATATACTAAAATGGAATATACTAAAATGGAATATACTAAAATGGAATATACTAAAATGGGAACTGCAATAAATATAATGGTAAATAAATGTATTAAATTTAAAAAAATATATATATATTTCTTCATTAGTGTGGAATATTCTCATCACAAACAATAACTATCTAGGTATGTTTGTAGTCATGGCTGCGAACGCTTTGTGCAATGGGTGCGCAAAATTAAAATCCCAGAAATTTGCATTAATTCATGAATTTAAAAAAAAAAAAACACGTTAGTGATTTGCGTGTTTTTTTCAATTAGATTTAGTAGTCCGGAGCATTGGCGAAGCTAGGGTTGGTGTCACCCGGTGCGGTGCGTACCCCCGCACCACCCTAGCTACGCCATTGGTCGGGAATATGACGACTCGCCGCCGCCATTGTTTGGCTTGTTGTTACTAGTATCATAATATTAATTAATTAAAATCAAAAACCATTATAGAATAGTCTGAAGGGGCTACAACAAAAGGGTTATAAAAAAAAAGAGAATTTATTTCTTATGCAATCAGGAACACTTTTGTTATTTATTGAAAACGAACGAGGATCGGAAATCAGTTTTTGTGTGGTAATAATAAGAAAAATAAAGTAAGCAATGAATACATATTTATAGCTGCTTACGTACATTACTCTCTGTTTAAACGCGTGTTTTGTAATTAATAATAATGGAACGGGTAAAAAGCCCAACTTATGCTTTCAGTGCGGTCAGTCCTATCGCCCCCCCCCCCCCAACAGCCTCCTCCGTACGCCGCTAACCTTGACACCCTGATACCCCAAAAGCGAAAATGAAATAAACCAGACTTCACAGGTTGCAATCTCCGGTGAATTGTAAACATGTGAAACCGCAGACGAGCGACGAGTTTATTTTTAAGTTTCTCGTCATAATTTTTTTGTTTCTTTCTTTCTTTTTTTTTTTTTCTTTTGTAGATCTCCCTTCACGTCTGACAATAAATAATCCTTGAAAGTTATACAGAAATATACGCAACACCGTGTATCTCTCTTGGAAAGAAGAGAAATCAAGGTGATGCTGAACGAATTTAAGATAAACAACCAGATTTGAACCGCTGGCCACACAAGCGGCAGACTCGATTAAATGGCCGCCTTTCATCGTCTGCACGCATCTATCTTCACCCGTATGGCTTGAATTTGGGGAAATGAGCAAACATTTCCGCCGCACTCGTGTTCGTTTGATGGTGCGAGAGGGCCAGGGACGTGACGCGGTTAAAGGACACTGACTCCACGAATCTTCTTTTACCGGAAATTAATGAGATGTGCATGAACTTTTAATGGTGTAATATCATAGGTTTTTAGACGAAAATCATTGGTTTAATGACGCAAATCATTGGTTTTAAGACGCAAATCATTGGTTTTAAGACGAAAATCATTGGTTTTATCGAAAATCATTGGTTTTAAGTCGAAAATCATTGGTTTTAAGTCGCAAATCATTGGTTTTGAGATGAAAATCATTGGTTTTAAGTCGAAAATCATTGGTTTTGAGATGAAAATCATTGGTTTTATGTCGAAAATCATTAGTTTCATGACAAAAATGATTGGTTTTAAGACGTAAATCATTGGTTTTATCGAAAATCATTGGTTTTGAGATTAAAATCATTGGGTTTGAGACTAAAATCATTGGTTTTATGAGCACGGTTCTTAACAGTTTGGAATCAAATCGTGAGCAGAAAATAAGAAGAACAAAAACATCCGCAAAATATCTTAGGAGGTTCATTGTTTTAATAATATTTTGTTTTTTCTCTTACATGTCTTGTGGGCTATATATATATAAAGAATCAGGTCATGTTGTAAATAGGTTTTATATACCGTCTTTTGAATCCGCTGATGTAGTATAGATGCAAATACAAACTAAATTGAGCCATGCAGAGATGGAGTCACACAGAGCTAAAGCCTTATAGAGATGTTACAATACAGACCAGGGGCCATACTGAGCTAAAACCATACAGAGCTCGAGCCATACAGATCGTTAACCATACGGGGCTGGAGCCATACAGAGATGGAGTCACACAGAGCTATAATCTCTGCAAACCAAACTTCATGTAAGGGCACTAGAATGTACAACTTATTTTTTCTCCACAATTAAAAAAAAAAATCCTCTCAGAAATAAAAGATACATAATGTAAGAGACATCAACCATGTTTAACACGTCTGTGAAAACAAGACATGGAGATTTGCTTCAATGTAATCAGACTTAATATTGAATCACTCTTTCTGTCTTTCTCAACACTTCCACAAACAATTTTTTTTTAAAAATAACAATAAAAACAAGAAAACTCCTACAGCGTGACTCACATAATGACCCCCAGTGGTCTAATTTGAGGACATTCCCCAAAGAGAGACCGCATTGTATTCTTTTTTCAAGAGTTATTGGCAAAGTAATAGATGCAATGATAAAATATGAAAACATAGTTAAGACATGATGGATGTGAAAGTGTGCGTTCAGCTCTTACGTTTGACCCTGAAGAGAAGCAGTTGTGTTTCAGACGGAGACGAGCCGACGCCAAGTTTGGTCTTGGATCACTGGCCGGGTGGTTACGGTGGCCAAGGAAGATCATTTGCAGTGTTCCATCACGTGTGCAGTGAGTTTTAGAATGACGCCAAGACAGCCCTACTACCCCTTACTCTCTCTCTTCCTCTCACTCTCTTTATATATATATTTCTCTTTCTCTATCGTTCTCACTATCTCTTTCTATCCCTCTCTCTTTCTCTCACACTCTATTAATCGTTCCCTTTGTCAAATTTTTTTCTCTTTCTCTCATTCTCTCAATCTACGTGTCTCTATGTTTCTCTCTCTTTCTACATCTCTAACTATTAAAAAAAGGCACTCACACTCGATCAAAAACTGGGTCAAACATATAAATAAACACACACACTGACACGCTACAGAGAAGGTCGAAGGCACCAGTATAAAAATGAAAGCCAATAGATACAATAGCATTAACCAGAAGAGAGATCTATAATTTAAAATTGATAAAATAAAAAAAAAAACATGATCGATTCTTTAGTTACGAATTTAATTACCCGTTTGATCTCAGAGAATCGGTAAAAAAAAAGTGGCCCGCACTATGTTGGCAAAAGGTGTGGGCGCTCTCGTATTTAGTCAGATTTAAGGCAAACTCATACGATGAGCTTACAGAAACATCTCTACCCGGTCTGGAACCACCGGCCTAGCTAGGGTAAGGGCCGCCCAGAGTGAGAAAAGATTTTTGCCACCACCTTCAACGAAAAAAAATCTCTACAGTTGGCCGAATATGCCGCCCTCCATACCAAGAAAAACATTGCCAACCGCTCCCTCCCCCCTCCTACGCCCTTGCCTGGTAGGGAAAGTACCCGTGTCATAGATCAGGTATTGTGATGGAAGGGAAGCGTACGCATAAGAGAGCTGGATCTTTTCAAGTGAGAATCCTCCAGTTGTACGACAGCTAGAAGTATGTCATTCCGTTGTTCATCGTGCAGAAATAAGATATCCACTAGTGTTATCCATGTTATCGAGTTCAACAACAAACATGTTTGAGTTATAAAGCTGAAAGCTAGCCAGCATTAAATAATCATTCGAGTGTACGTTTAATAAACAAAGCTCTGGTTGACTAAAGAAAGGATGGGACTCGTTAACCTTGGATGGCAAGCTATCTAAGAGAAGGACCCTCTGAACTCAAAAGCCCGGAGGTGGAGTCCTGTAGGCGGATATCATTGGTACAATGAGACATTCCTATAACTCCTGGGACGCCACTGGTGACATGCTATATCATCCACATGATGTTCCCTTGGGGTTATCCAGCGGCGTGGAGAGAGGCGATTTGCTGTTAGGAGAAAGCGTATAATAGGAAAAGAAAATTCCCAGGCCTTGTGGATTTCGTCCTGCGATTTCTACAACCATCGTCACATTGCGACGGACGGATGCCAGCCAAAAGGTCACTAGGGAAAGGAGTGCTACAAGCAGATTCTGTACTTTTTTTATAAAGCGGGTTCTGGGTGGCCGAGCGATCTAAACTAAGTGAATACAAAACTAGTGGAGCGGAGCTCAAGCCGCAGTAAAGAAAATGTCCGGACAAGCAAAAACATCACGAGCATCCCGGGGGGAATGGCACTTGTTAAACTTGGGTGGAGACTCATCTTAGAGAAGGCAAAACTCCGAAATCAAACCCGGAAATGGAGTCCCGTAGACAGTATTACACTGAGATAATGAAAATTCCGACAACTCCTGCGACGTGGAGCGCACAAAGATACCCTCGCACTTTTGGTCATCTATTGCATCGTGGTCTATTTCCAGACGTCTAGACTAATTCTTGCCATTGGATCAAATAGGGAAGGACGAGTGGGTGAGGCTGACGATTTGAGCAGCTCTCCGTCACATTAAACAAAATTCCCAGATTCTGATCATTCAGATCCTTTGATGACCATATTTTCAGCTGCAGGCACTAGCAAACAGGATGCGTTGTATTTTTCAATAACGCACATCACAGAGTTGAATTTGTTTTTTCTATTGCAAAAGTGAACGTTCTTCAAAGTGTCAATGAAACTCGAAGACTCTGTTATGACTTGACTACAATAATATCCAAGGAAAAAGTGCAAACTTCAAAACTTCTATTATATTAGAGATTTAAGCTGCGATGTGATCTAATGATCTTACCGTGCACTGTACTGAAATAACATGGCCCCAAAAGCTATAATTTTATATCAATTATTTATGTCATACGTTTTTTATATTCCATTTTCTTATATGTTTGTCTCAGCGGCGCTTAACACGAAAAAGAAGCAGGGTGAAGAAGGAAGCATGTCTAACAAATGAAAGAGTGAGAGACATAGAGAGTAAAAGAGTTAGTGAGAGTGAGAGAGAGCGGGTGAATGAGAAGAAGAGAGCGAGCGCGAGGGAGAATGAGAGACAGTGACTGAGAAAAAGAGAGAGATAAGAAAGAGAGACACGCAGATAGTGAGAGAAAGAACGGAGAGCGTGACAGTCATGACATTAAGTTCTATCTTTTTTTTTTTTAACTGCATTTCAAAAAACCTTGTGTTCTTGCCATGACCAACAAACGCATGTTAACCGTTCTGGAACCAGTCATCAAAGGGACGAGACCGGGAAGCTACAACGTGATCATTGCTGTTTTAAGACCAAAAAACACAGACCCACTCTTGGACCTCTGCCAGGTCTTGCATTAGTTGTGCGAATATAAGATAAATTAAAAAAAACAAAACTTTTTTTTAAACCCTAAACAAGTAGAAGTATAGATCACGAGGTTGCCAGTCAACTACCACAATTAACATTAGACAAATCCCCGAGTCCCATTCTTCGATCAGTTCATTTTGAAAAAAACTGTTATTACAAAACTAAGGACAATTCCCCCCAAACAATTCTATTTTTTTCCCCTCGGTACAATGCAAGGAATAAATCTTTGTTTATTGACAACTTACAGGATACTTAAAAAAAGAAAAATCCGGTCTGGACAGATGTTTGATAAAGTTCCGCTGTAGTGGAGACCATCGCCCCCCCCCTTCCCCCCCCCCCTTTTTTTCCCCTTGAAGCCTACAAATAAATCCGTGCACTGCACACGCAGATCTGGAGATTAGAGACAGCGTCTGCCGCAGAGGAATTACGGGTTTAATCACGTCTAATGAACGTGGGGAGGGGGGCAAGGTGGGGGGGGGGGCTAGTCTACGCTTGTTTCGGTCTGGCGATGGCAGTGGGGGAGTGGAAATGGTCGTGAGGAAGTTGGGTTGAGGGTGGTGGTGGGGGCGGGGGGGGGGGTGAGATAGAGAGTAGACTGAAAGGATACAAAAATTTCATTGGCCTATATTTAGATATGAGCTGCTAATGTTACACGAATCGTGTGGATCTAAACCACGATCAACTAATCAAACATCAAAACAAAGGGGAAAAAAAACCAAACGAGTTATTTAAAAATTATCAATGAATAATAACAAGGCGTACAATGAACAAAAGCCGTGTTGCCCCTTCATATGGTTGTTTTTGAAAATGAAATATGAAAGAACAACAAAAAAATTATTTCCGATAGAAAGAAATTAGATTCTTTAGATATTCTTTGTTTACTAACATAGTTTTTCGTCTAAAATGAATGGCCTTTATTTAAATCTTTTTTTGTAAAAAAATAAAACAACATTTTTCTTTGATTCGATATTTCAATTAAATTTAAATTCAAAAGTATATATTAAAAAAATATTTTTTTTCATTCACTCAAATATGAATGAGAAAGTACTCCCCACTGTCCCATTCCCGCCCCCCTCTTTTTTTTCCACCGTTTTACCGTCAATATGTTTTTTATTTTAAAATTCAAGCATCGAGTAGAAAGATGGAAAGGTAATTTTAAGTAGCTTATCCTTGACACAAATCTAGTCCTGTCCAAACCCAGGCTCCCATGCCTGTGATCTCAAACAGACGCATTATTATGTGGCCTGGTACACTGTTGGCCTGTGCAGTAGAGCGATCTTTTGTTCTACTTAAACGAAACTTTTTCATCTCTTCTAATCTAGGAGTGTCTTAATAACATTGGTGATCTGTCTTAATAACATAGAAGGTCTGTCATAAAAAAATGGTGATCTTTCTTAATAACATAGGTGGTCTGTCTTTAAAAAATATTGACTGTCTAAATAGGAAAGGTGGTCTGTCTTAATAACATTGGTCGGGATGTCCCAAAAAAGTTCATGTTGTTAGCCCGTGTCCAAACATCAAGTTTTCTACTTTGACAGTTAGACAAGTGGGGCACTACACTATTTCTTGTACTAGAATATGACAGTTAGACAAGTGGGGCACTACACTATTTCTTGTACTAGATTATGACAGTTAGACAAGTAGGGCACTACAATATTTCTTGTATAATTCCTGCAGGGCTGCCAACTTCAAGACGACACACAAAAAAATAAAATAAAAATAAAAATCACAAACAAATATTTCACATCTTCAAAAATTGTACAAATACTAATTTAAAAAAAAATATTTTTTTGGACACGTTTTAAAATAATTTTAAAATCCTAAAAATAAGTTGTCAAATATTTATCCAAATCGTTTTCTTAATTTTGGCCATAGTGAATGAATGTTTATGATTACTTTATTTTATGCATAGCATTCTCACAGATGTTTTTGTTCTCCTGGTTGTTATCAAACAAGTTTAAAGCAAGCAAGAATAATTCCAAAAGAGAGGAGATGCCCCGTTTTGTCCGCATCAAAAACTTTTTTACAATGTTCTAAGGGGGCTTCCAGATGTCGGATAAAGGGAAGAGAGGACGCCGACACTCTGACAGATGCACCGAGCACCTCCGTGACATTCTGCAAGATAAGCAGTGTCCCGTCGCTAAACACTTCAATAGAAGAGACCAAAAGGGGTCTGATGATTTTACTATCAGCGCTATCGTGACCTGCACTAACACACC
The DNA here is from genome assembly GCA_964017045.1 of Omphiscola glabra. Lineage (NCBI taxonomy): Eukaryota > Metazoa > Mollusca > Gastropoda > Lymnaeidae > Omphiscola > Omphiscola glabra. Next base: position 25,412,052 of record OZ024800.1, on the reverse strand, counting down.
GAACCAGATGAATTTTGAAAACACGCTGATTCAGACTTTTAGAACCTTAACACGACATGACGTGAATAGTATGTTCTTATTCACATGGAGCCTTTTCTCCACCTTCTCCTTGTTACCACCAATGGCGGTGGACTTACTTTTCCTTTCTTCTTTTTATTCTTGCCGTTTTTTAACTCTCTCCTACTTATGTTCTGTCACATTCCTCTGGCTGTCCTCTAGGTTAATTATTTTTTTTACTTTAAAAAAATTATTATGTTTTTACTGTTTTTTGTTCGCTGGCGAAGGCTTCTTGTCGACACGTTTAATGATTTGTTAAGTTCTTTTTTCGGGTTTTACCATAGTTTCTTTCGCCCATTTATATCTGTTTACAATGACTACTTCGTACGGGAGTTCTAAAATGTTTACGGACTTTTACGGACAAATCGTTACAGGTCAACATTATTACGAAATGTCCACCAATTTACGGAAGATTGGCAACGCTGTTTTCGACAGAAAAAAAGGTGGCAAAGAAATTCGCTCGCTTTCATTTTCAGGACATGACCCATTAAATAAACAGGAGCATAAATTGACTGACGCTTAAAAAAGGTGTGCTCGACACGCGACTTAGCTTCAGGCAGTACCGTTCAGAATGATTGCGTGCGCTCCACTGTAAGCTCTTTGTTATGAACGCAGCTGTGACTAACGATGATTGTCTAGCGATATTTGATTCACCGTAAAGTAAACAAATGTAATCCAGTGGCGTAGCTATGATCAGTGCTCTGCCCACCCCCCCTCCCCCGCCGGGGCGGGCAACATTTTTTTTTGAAGACCCCTTTCCACGAAATAAACTCTGCAGTTTTCCGAAGGTGTCACCCCTCCATTAAAAAGGAAAAGGAAAAGTTCGTCTAGGGCTGACCGCCCCCTCTTCAACCCCTTCTTTTGGCACAAGTGTCAACATTATGCCATTGTTTTTACAAAATTCACTGACTTCACCTGTGCACCCTAGCAAATGACTGGGATACACATCTTACGATGAGAGAAATCAGTAGTTAGTACGGGACCATCTATCGTGTCAAAGCTGTGTCTGCAAGGGAACAATATTACCTAAGAAATCTGGAGTGAGATGAATATAAAAATATCAGCAATCGAAGGTGTAAGGAAATTAATTACCTTAGGAATCAGTAGATAATGGAACATTATCAAAGCAGGTTTTGGCTGTGGAAATAACGTTAATAGTTCACGAATCCGATGTCAGAAAGCAGTAGTAAAAGGAACATTATCAAAGCAGGATTCAGCTGTGAAAGGAACATTAATGTCACGAATCAGTTGTGAAAGAAAATTTATTATCTCGGGAATCAGTAGTGAAATTTATACAGGAATCAGTAATGAATGGAATCTTATTATGTCAGTTAGCAGAAGTGAAATGAACTTTATTACGTCAGGAATCTATAGGGACAGGAGCCTTACTACGTCGGAAATCAGTAATGAGGGAAACCTTGTTATTTCAGATATGAAGTCCGACAAAACATACAAAATTACAACACAGTCAAGCCAAAGAAAATAACTAACAAGCTGACTCTAACACATCATTAACATGACACAAACGACTGCCTTACGAAAGCCATTTTCTCTGATTTTTTTTTTTTTATATATGGGTTGGCATTGGCACCAGCCGACCAGCCATAGGTCACCGCACGACTTCAGGACGGGGATCGATGACTTGACCAGATGTCCTTTTGACCAGCACTCTCAGGCGCCGCCTGTTACCGCCCTAATTCCCCAAACAACGGTTCGGGTGGATCGCAAAGACAAGAGAGGAAGAAAAAAAATACCTGTGTTAAAAATGAGTTAGTTCACGGGGAGTTATGTGCCTGGTGTGAGAAGCGTCCAGCTGTCGATAGCCGACATTGCAATATGCAGTCGCCTCTGGAGTAAGTGGAGCTTTCATAGATTTTCATCCCTTGTGTTATTCTAACCAGCGGCGTACGACGGGATAAGGGGGGGGGGGGTTGAAGGTTGCAGTACGACACAAAAGGCATATTTTTTTTGAAAATTGTATATGGTTGCATGGTTGGGTAGAATTTTCGGTTAACTGCAGGATATTTTTCGTGGCGAAAAAACAGGGAGGTGTGGGGGTAAACATCTTCCGACTCCTTCCCCCATCCGTTACTGTACAAAAGCCTACATACGCTACTAACTACGACCATGTTACGTCTCAAAAACGATTTTATTTTTTTTGCGGGGCATGAAGTTATATCTATAAACATGCCCATGAAACAAATACCAATGTTATAGAGAAAAATAACGACAGCAACAAGAGACCATATTCAAATCGATATATCGACAACATTTTCTTTGCGCAGTCAAAATAACGAAAAAACAAAAACAAAACAAATCGATATTAACAATTAGCTTAAATATTACTTCGGTCGTTCCCCGAGGTACTCTCGCTTCAGTCATCCGGGGCCATTTTGATCGGCTTGACGCACACATTAGGAGTGAAGAGGGTGCACCACCAAAGCACCAGAGGAAAACTGTTGAAATGCAGACCTAGGCTTAGATCAGTGGTTCTCAACCTTTGGGTCGCGACCCTTTCCCAGGGGTCGCCAAAGATCATCGGAAAACACATGAAATTGTACAGTTATGAAGTAGCAACGAAACTAATATATGGCTGGGGGTCGCCATCACACGAGGAACTGTGTTAAAGGGTCGCGGCATTAGGAAGGTTGAGAACCGCTGTGTTAGATGGATGGATGATGTGAAAAAAATAGATCTGCAGCTTGCTGGGAATCCAAGCATGGTAAAGAAAAGCACCAGTTACGTCTCAATGGAAGCAAGTGGTGAGGCAGGCCGAAGCCCTACACGGGGCTAAATCTCCACAGGGCTGAATGGATCACGTGCACAGAGGCCTTAATTGTACGCACATATTAGGCTCTTATATGTGTGTGTACTGCTTTACTTGCTCGGTTCACTGAAAGATAGCTTTTTTTATACTGATATGTCGTTCTTCGTGTCTTTTCTTTTTAATCCAGTTTTATTTACTATCTGTTATATAATTCTCAGTTCTTTTCACCGGACTCGTCTTCTCTTCATAAACACTGCCATACTTCGAGTTGCTGGCCGACATAAAACTATGCGCACATGTGATACACACGATTTAATACTGTCTTTATTTTAAGGTCATTTTGGGGTTCCCAGGAGTAGTATGGTATCAAGTGTCCCACGTCATGTACTGGTCCACTATTACCTCCAATTTAGCCATCATGGCCTCAAACAAGGAAAGATTCATCTCAGCATCGCGTGATAATGATAAATCGGGATCCTCGATAGTTCCATCCTACGAGCTTCCCAGGACACTGGACCCTGGTAACTTAACAAATTCTTGGAAAGTTTGAACTAAAGTGGGGTTTTCATTTATAAAAAAAAACAGACAATAAAGAGAATTTTGAAAAAAACAAAAACTTTTAGTGATGATAAAAAGAGTGCAGTAAAATAAGGGTCAAAGAGATTGTTTGATTTCACTATTTAAAAAAAAAAAAAAAAAAAAAAATATGTTTATATTTTGCGTTAGTAAAGGTTTTCTTTCTTTTTTGTTTTTTTTAAGTTGTTGATCTTTAAAAGAAGTATAGCGTCCTAGCCTTAAAAAGGTTGGTATTTAATTCACATTCGCCTTAATTATCTTTGTATCGATTTGAACACGCTTCACTTTTCGTTATCCAAACATGTCACCAGTTTCACTTGATTTCCAGTCTATTTTCAACTTAGTATTGGATAACAAACACCGTGTGCCAAGTAGGTATCAAGGTGTAAGTTTTTGTCAGATTCCGCGTTTCGGTGCCAATATTCTACATATATTAATTTAAGAAAACAACAAAACTTTCAATTGTAACGAATGTTTCGACTAGAACCGAATAGAGAATAACTACTCTTATTTGTAAACTTACTAAAAAGCCGATAACCATTGTTATCTTTACAAAACAAAAGTATGCTTAGACCTAAAAATAAATCAATCATTGCCTTCATGGAATACCTGACAAGTTTTTTTTTTGTTCTGTGTTATTTTTTCCTCAGCTACCATTTAACAACGTCAGTTATGTGTCTCACCTGAGTTCACGTGAATTATGAGGTAACGAAGGAGGATAAAAGATGGGACTTGCTGAGCTGTAATTACCCTCACAGAGTTCATTAACTTAACAGTTAAACAAATGTTTCCCTTCAGTTAACGTGTTTTTTACCATACACAAGACTTTTCCCTTGATCGCTAATCTATTTACCAGACGTTCCGCAAAAAATTGAGTCCATCCCGCGGATGAATATGGACTCTTTTCCCGTGGACGTCAAAGCAGGAAGTGACGACACATTTGATGAAGATCATGCATTTATTTTGTAGCTATTTAAAAAAATTTGTTTGTGAAATAGAAGTGTAATATCCGACCTCTGTAAAGTTAGAAGTGTGTCTTACCAAAGAATTAGTCACCTTAACCAATTAGAATCTTGTGTTTCAATATAATTTTATTTTTTAAAATAAACTATCGTGTAAATTATGTCATGCCCAGGCCGTGATGCAATAGTACTGAGTCTGATTGTCAGCCTTGATTGGACGAGAACTTCATATTCTCATGGACATCCGACGCTGCAGGCTACTAACGGGGGAGGGGAGGGGGTTAGGGAATGAAACGTCTTCCAAGAAAATATGTTTGATTGGAGTGCCCAGTGTTTGACACGTCCGAATTGTGATTTGATTCAACAATGCCGACGGTCACAATGTGTCTAATGAAGGGTGAATTAAGAATCTCAGGATACACTACCAGGATATACACATAGGACATATAGATAGGATATTAAATAGGATATACAATAGGATATGCAACCATGCTGAGAGATTTTAAAAGCCATTGTACGTTGTTCAATTTCTAGATAAATGAGTGGGTCAATTATCCAGAAATCACTTGAAAAACATTAAATAACAACAACTCGCCCTTAAATCACTATGGACATTTCAACACCGGAGGACATTTAAACGGTCTAGGACATTTCATCCGACTGCGACATGAGAAAACATAAATTCAACATACTTACCGAGAGATTAACGAGACGGGCGAGTCGTCTGTAAGGAATACCTCCAGGTGTGTACAGGTGTAACTGTAAAGCACAGGTGTTACAAGTGTACAGGTGTAAGAAGTGTACGCAGCAAGATTCTCGTGTACCCACTCCTTATGTTCACGCCACCCAATGGCTTGCCCTAACGTTGCGCACACAGTAACGAGCACGGGTGCTCAACCGCCTAATTGCAACACTAGCGGTCACGATAAACCAAGTGCTGTGTAATTGGCACATACGTGAAGATGGGCACAAGCGTTTCACGCCCAAAGGTTTTATAACTATTTCACAAATATTACATTTATAGTCTACTAATCTCAGAGTGAGTATCTGACGGACACAAGCTGTCAAAAAAATTACCAATTAAAAATAATCTTTCTTTATTTTTTTTATATTTTGTAAAATTCAACTATAATATATAATCCATGTTTTCAACTAAAAAAATATGCCGACATGTGAATATCCGGTCTGCATTTGGAAAATATATTTTTTTTGTCAATGCATATATTATATTCACTTCCTTAATACTCTTACTTTAAAAAAAAAAAATTATGATCTCATATGGAGAGAAATTCTCTATATCCAAGCAAGCGAGGAGGTATAATAAATTAATTAACAATCAGAGATATTTGTTAACTTTTGTTTATCAACTGTTTTATCCCAAAAATCCGTCTGAAATTCCGCCGTCAATTTATTATTTTTTTTTGCTCTTCTCGTTTCGGCACACTGGAAGCTCTCGATGGGACCCTGCTATCTGGGCGCGCGCGGCCAACTTTTAGTTAGCGAACGTGAGTTGGTTACAGTGGCAGAGCTGAAACCACCATAACGGGGTTGTGTGGCGAGGGGTGATTAGGGAGGAAGAAGGCGGAGGGATTAAGTTGCAGGAGCGCGATACCGTAGGGGGAGGGGGGCTGGATTATATGACAGCTTGTTACAAACAAACAAACAAACAAACAAGAACATTTATGTTTTAGTCTGTGTTTAAATGGATTTTAACCTTCAGTATTATTTTTCCTTTTAAAATGCTACAATATTTTATCATTGTCTTTTACAAAATGAAGAGAGTTATTTAAGGTATTCCATAAGAGCATAAAGGCAACAAGAAAGTAATTTATAAAAAAAAAATTAGATTTTGAACTGTGGTTTGAACTTTTAAAAGGATTCTACGGCATCCAATCATTAGTTGTATGGTTCTAAATGAGTTGTGTTTGGTATAAATTTAAAAAAAAAATATGACGGTCATGAAATATTCCTGTCAAAGTAAGTGAGAGTTTCTATTTTAAGAAACAATCTTTCGCTATTCTGGCCTTGGTACCAACTGATTGGATCGTGTACCACTTTGATTGGGCGGTGTAAGAACCGATTATTGGACAGTGTACCAACTGATTGGACTGTGCAACAACGGATTTGAACTTGTACAAGCTAACTGGACAATAAACCACATGACTGGTCTTCGTATCAACTTATTTGATTGTGTACCAACTGACTGGACTGTGTAACAACTAAATGTTGGACAACATGATTTGAACTTATACAAACTAATTGGACTGTAAACCACCTGACTGGTCTTCGTATCAACTTATTGGACTGTGCGCCAAATGATTGGGTCGATGTAAAACGCATAGGACTGTGCATCGACTCGTTTGACCGTGTACCACCAAAGCCCTCAGTGTAGAACACGTCACGAATCAAACTGTAATAAACCTATTAAATTGTATATATAAATGCATATTTCTACGCCTAACTGTCGGGAGACGATTCCCTGCAGAAATCTTTTAAAGTTTGCACTTTTCATAATAAAGCCGTTCTTTAGAAGAAATGGTAATTTGCGTGTGCGTTGCGAGTTAATTTTTTCGTGTTTTTTTTTGTTGAAAAAAGTGGTTTACATTGGTCCAAAATGAACCCATGCACTGTTGTGGGAACTAAGCACGTTACTGTCATATAGCGAGATTTGCCAGTGTCGAGAAAAATGCGCAGCCTGTTGGGCTCGGATGTAGTTAATTTAAAAAAAAAAGAAAGAAAAAAAAAGATTTCTTTAAAAAAAATAAAAAAATAAATAAATGAGAAACGCTGTGAGAAGAAAATTATTTCCTCAAGATTGCTGGAAAGATAGTTTAAGGTCTGAAAAAATATCACTGGTTCCAATAATAAAATAAGTATTTGATCTTGTTTGTTTTAAAAAACCGGATAGATGTAATCAGTAGAGCACTAGTGAAAACTGCACTTTGAAATTGTATAAATATGACGGTGTCAAAAATCTGTCACAGAACTAGACTGTTTATCTAGGAGCAATTTTTTTTTTGACATTTACTCAATGGAATTTCAAGATAGCCAAAAACTATGACTCGTTAGTAGAGAGTGACAAGCAAGACCTTGTTAACAAACACACAGACACACAAAATTAAAATAAATAAAACCGTGATGTTTTTAAATCAAAAATTTCAAAGACTCTAATCATGTATAAACTTATCCACCTACTTCAAACATTAAAGTGACATATCTTTAATAGTCCGCATCCTTTCCCTGCTGCATATTTCCGATAACATTAAAACAAATACGCTCAGTGTATATTTGAAAAGCAAGGATACAAAATGTGTGATCTTTATACAGTTAACGGCTGTCTGATGATCATTTATCTAATTCATCGTATGTAACAAAGATCAAAAGGTAGCAGAAAGAAAAAAAAGTGTACACAAATAAACGTTTCTCGCCAAACAATGTTACCCGGTTTTTAAATTGTTCCCTGGAGGGAAAAAAAACTTTTTGTGAATGTGTTCCTATTTTTGTGTATTGTATTTTTAAGTTTTCCATGACCTGGGGGATTCTCATTTCATTGTGTACTGCTCCATCTCATTCTCCAACATATTGTATTCACTTACACTTATATGTAATAGATATTTTAAGTATAGTATTTTTCATTGCATGTTTATTAGTCATATTTTGTGGTTGATTTAGGCCCTTAAGTCTATTTCGGAAATAGAATCTGAATAAAGATTTTCCCCAAAGTTACACTTTCTGACGTCACTTAATTAATTTTTTTTTTGGTGTAGGTGATTAAAAATATGATTGCTAGAATTGACAAAACAATAATGTTAACTGGATGCTTAATAAAATAGTATGGCAATCTCTTTCATACCACTGTTGCTCAGTAGCTAAATAAATGGATACTTTTGAATTTTAAAAAAATAAAATAAATAAAAAGGCACTTCCCTTATAATCAGATATAATAATTACCAAAATCCAAAGCTAGTATTTTCAGTCTAACGAGTCACGTGACGCAAAATAGGCTCACCACTGGCCATTAGCGCTCATGACTTATTCAGAAACAATTTTGTTAACATCACGGAATATCCAGCGGCGGACCTAGTGGAGAGTCATTATCTGTACACGTTTTGATAAAAACCATTTAAATATACTGGAGCCCATATTTAAAAAAAAAATAATAATAATAAGTTTGTGCCGCCTTTCCCATTGAACGTTTTGAATGCGCCCCTGACATGGTAAAATATTGTTATTGCTGTGATCAGCATAGTTCTGGACTAATAATGGTTGCAATGAATGTACCAGTAACAGAGAAGATAATGAACCAGTAACAGAGAAGATAAAAAGCGGTTACTGTCTTATAAACGGGTGGAAAACTTTTGTTTTCCATTTCAGTACAGGCTTGTCTTTTTTTATTTTTTGAAATTTAATTTATTTCAAAATTATTAAATTGTAAAGATTTTGTAGAAACAAATCATGAAATCGTGAGTAAAATTCAAGAGAGGCCAAGAAGTGAGAAGAGAGGCCAAGAAGTGAGAAGAGAGGCCGAGAAGTGAGAAGAGAGGCCAAGAAGTGAGAAGAGAGGCCAAGAAGTGAGAAAAGAGGCCGAGAAGTGAGAAGAGAGGCCGAGATGTGAGAAGACAGATCGAGAAGTGAGGAGTAGCCAAGAAGATAGAAGAAAGGCCAAGAATACGAAGAGAGGCCAAGAAGGAAGAGAGAATACAGGCCTAGAAGTGAGAAGAGAGTTCATGAAGTGAGATGAGCGTCCGAGAAAAGAGGCCAAGAAGTGAGGAAAGAGGCCAAGAAGTGAGAAGAGGGGCCAAGAAGTGAGAAGAGAGGCCAAGAAGTGAGAAGAGAGGCCAAGAAGTGAGAAGAGAGGCCAAGAAGTGAGAAGAGCTGCCGAGAATTGAGACACCATTTTTAAAATTATATTTTTCGCTCTATTGTAAACAATTAAGTTCGGTTTTCCAAATGTTACAGGCGACACTAGAAACTTAACAACTTTTTCAAAATGTAGATTGAAATTGCAAGCTGCTTACATAATAGAAAGACTCGCGCTTAACATTTACTTTCTTGACCCTTGCTCATAAAATATATTCGCCCACGCATTGCCGGCGATTATCTTGAGTATCGATCCCCGCCACGGTTTATGATTGTTTTGTACTAAAGACGTTTAGATGATATCTATGGTACTGAGGTAATCAATAGCGAATCAAACTCTCATCACAGAGGACCTAAGGTCACGGCTCGTACATAAAGGAATTCGACTCCTCGTCTACCGAAAGCAGTCCGGTCGGGAACGTTGAAATCCGAACATTTAATTTCGCTGTGAAAAAAATATATCACGCTTTTAAGTTACAACCATACAAAAGGGAACGGAACCTCGGTCCGTGTTTTTCATTTGTTAAATTTTAAATACAAGCTATGGCATGTACGTCTGTGTACCGCGACACATACTCTAGATTAATTTATTATAAAAAAAATATGATACGCTAAAATATCACACTGGATTTTAAGTGTGTGTCATGTGACATAATGCTGGGTCCCGTCAACAACGGGCATCAGCGAAAAAAAAACGTTCGTCCTTGGAAATCATTAGAGGAATTCGGAAAGGAAAGTTATTTTAAAAAAACGTTATTAAAGATTGTGATTATTATATATCGCTCTGATTTTTAATTACAAACACATAAACAGACAATAATTTGGAATTTCGCGAATTCAAGCATCAAATAATTTTTCTGTTTTTTTTTTAAAGAGAGTGATTTTACGGCCGTAAGTTCATAATAGTTCGTGCAAAATAAATAAATATATATATATATATATATATAATTAAACAACCCCTAAAAACACCCCTATTTCGTACAAATTCTTGATCTGAATTTTCATTGTTTAAAATTGTATACTAATATTCTAATGACCCACCCCTTTTATACCGCAGAATTATTTCGCAAAATATTTAAGAAAAATAAAGGAGAATTTTACGCACCAAACACACTTACGATATTTCAATTTTTTTTTTTTTTTTTTTTAAGTTTTACATTGAGCCACATATCGGCAATTGCACAAAGACACTAAGATCCTACATCTCTTCAATTGGCAACGACTCTATGTGCCAAATTTAAGCTCGATATGTTGAAAGGAAGTGGGTCAATCAGATTTTGACCGAAACAAAGAAACGCGAAGTTATCATAAAAGATTTTTTAAAAGATCTTTCCCAAGTGGTTTAAATATACTGCCGATAAGATTAATGAAAATAGGCTCCATTTCAAAATTGCAAGAAAACATCACGTCACGCCACGTGTTGGTCTAATTTGACTGCACTCTTGATTCTAAAAATAGGCACATCGTTAACGGTGACAGAAGATACTTTTTGAGAAATGAAACAATTAAAAAAAAAAAATTAACCTTTTTAAAGTTATTATTATTGTTATAAAGTAATAATTTGTAATTTTAAAACAAAAAAATTGAAAATGTGTAAATGTACTTAAAGCTCGTTGACGTGGCGCCTTCTCCCCCCTGAAGGTGTAAACTGCCCGCTAATTGACATAAAATAATCAGCGCTAAAATCGGTAAGCGACATGATCGTTACAGTTCCGCCGACCGACATGAAGCAGGGCAAACTTCAATTTTTTGGAATATAAATACATTTTCTTTTTAAAACTGAAATAATGTAATCTCCTTTTTTATGAAAAAAAAAAAATTATTTTTTTTAAATCAGCCAAAACGAAATTAATTAACTTAACCTTATTTTATTTTAATTTTGTTATCATACCTTTTTTTTTTATTTAATATATTTTGTCATGTAAATATTTTATAAAGAAGTTTTAGGCGCATTAAACGTTGATGGGGTAAATATGTATTTTAGTTAACTATGTCCACTTTACTCGGTGAATATCCTTGACTTTGCTTAAATCAAGACCTGGAATTATTTCTTTGTAATTTTATTATTTTTTTAAATTTCTGAAACCATTAGAATGTGAATATATCATTCCAATTCGCTTCAAACTTGTTATATTTTATTGAGAAATTGTAAAGGAAATTGTTCAATGAATGAAAAAGTTAGCTAAACTTTATGAATGGATACGGAAGACGAAAGGTTACGGAGAAAACTTCATTTTCGAATTGTAAGGAGCAACTCAGGAGAAAGTAGGTTGGTTCCGATTTTATCTTTGGTTGCGACCGCCGTCTAGGTTATGTAAACTTGGACTGGGTGACGATACCATGATCTGGAAGTGTTTAAAATCACTCAGAATGCAAGTCTAATAATTTTTAAGAATTATATTTTTTTTGGTATTTTTCAATGAGCCCTGCTAAAGTTAATGAATCGAGTTCAGGAAAGAAAAGGTCAATGTGATTATAGAAGCAACCGGAAATGAAAAAATGTAGGCTTTATCTACCAGTGAATTACTCTGTTTTATTAACATTTGGACGTACCCCGTAGCATCAAATCTAAGAACATGCTGCTCATCGGGAGGGACATTGAATGGCCCGTATCTAGCTGGAGTGCATGTTTGCCTCTGCCACGTGGCAACGTCTTGTTCACGTCAAGCTCACGTTTAAAGTCATGGCGCAAGTCAGGTTTCTTAGTATCTCCCCCGTGGAGCGTCCAATTGTTTGAAGTTCAAACATCGGCTTGGATAATATTGACACGGTACGAATGAATTCTTGCCAATCATCGTAGAGAGCTGGGCTGAAAAAAAATGTTATCATTTCTAGAATTTACTCTGTGAAATTATTTGTCAAAGTCAGTTGTTCTGACATGTGTAACTAATGATTAAAACTTCTCCAGTGAAGTCAAAGGATATAATTGACATGGACCACTTTAGAGAGATATATTTATGGAAGATTTGGAAATTAACCTTCTTCTCTCTTAATTATCCGAATAGAATGAAGAACCACCTGGCAATGAAAACTAGGTCATTAGACATTAAAGGTTGAAAAAAAAAAATACAGTTACCAGCCACGTTATCCAGGGGCTGGCCTCGTGTTAGCACATACCACAGTTGAAAAAAACCTACATTTACAAGCCATGTTATCCGGGGACTGGCCTCGTGGTAGCATGTACCACTGTCGAAAAAAAAACTATAGTTACCAGCCACGTTATCCAGGGACTGGCCTCGTGTTAGCACATACCACAGTTGAAAAAAACCTACATTTACAAGCCATGTTATCCGGGGACTGGCCTCGTGTTAGCATGCACCACTGTTGAAAAAAAAATATATATATGAAGTAAAGTGCGATTTCAGCACAAGCCGATGACGTCGCTGTGGCAGGTGAAATTAAAGAAATAATAGCTTCCGAAAATGATGTTTTCTGACTTCAACTGTGCCAGGAGATGTCTGCTTCGGGCTGTTAACCCGCCACTGATAACATGGAAAAAAGACAAGAAAAGTGCAAAAAAATATGCACGGCGCTACAGTTAAACCTTCACTCAGAGATATTCTAAATATTTACAGCCCGGTATCCACAACTTAAGAAGCTACACACGCTGTGATTAGGATTAAGGATTAGCCAATTTAGAGCTTTAGAAATAGGTAACACGTTGGCTGACAGTCTGAGTCGAGGTTTTGTAACTTTAAAAATGGAGTGAAACAAAAATTGATTAATTTTTTTTACAAATAAAACTATAACATTTTCGGTAAGTACAGAGCCAATAAATACATTCCAGTTTATACGAGAAAGCCTTCAATACCTCTCAATGCCTTACATTCCAGTTTATTTGAGAATGCCTTCTATACCTGTCAATGCATTACATTCCAGTTTATATGAGAAAGCCTTCAATACTTGTCAATGCCTTACATTCCAGTTTATTTGAGAATGCCTTCAATACCTGTCAATGCCTTACATTCCTCCAAAACGTTATCCCACTTCTTGGTAATTTTTAAGAGTGAAAATAGTTTTAGAAATCGTTCAAAAAATGAATACGATTCAGATTAAAGAAAAAAAAAACAAGACAAAGATGAACGTCATAAATCTTAAAAATATATTTAACAAAAAAAAAAAAAAAAAAAAAAAAGATTACATTAATATAATTCTTCTCAGCATTTTCTATAATTTTGCTACGTTACAAATTATTTAACTATGCATGGCAAAGCGATTCGTCTTCGTACTATATTTGAGAGCCCGCTATCAATAAATTGATCATTCTAGCTCCTGGTTTTCATTCAGAGTTTGCCTTCTCTTAGATGAGTTGCCGTCCAGGGCTAACGAGTCCCATCCACCAGTGATGATTTGGATGTTGGCTTTGGTGGGGATTGAACTCCAGACCATCAGCGATTTTAAGTCACTTTAGACTGCTCAGCCACCCACCACGATTTATATAGTTTAAAAAATTTAATTACATAAAGAAATGTAGAGCTTAGAGAATAGAAACGTGTGACAATGTCTACACTCTACAGTAGCATATCCATAAAGATAATAATTATATCATAACTTTAAAAAAAGTAATTGGTCCCACTGATATGATAATCTTTACCCTGCACCACGTGCAAACCCCTCCCCCCCCCCACCCCCCCCCCCCCCGGGCCGCCAACTGGTTGAGAAACTGCATTAAAAATACGTTACCGGTGATGTAGTATCTCGACGCACTCATATTGTAAGAACGTCATACCCACCGAGTGTATCAACTCTTTTCATTGTAACGTTATTAAATGTCTATACATGTATGGAAAGACTGCAGAATACGATACATTTCATAATAAAATAGTAGTGTTGAAGTGATGCGCTTTTCTCGCACGTCTGAATCAAATATATTGAAACTAGTGTTGTTACTTTTCTTCTTAAAGTTCAATGTTTGAGCCAGCCAATACTAACACAATGAGATGTTAACAAATGGTAAATCTAGTTCGCTCTTAGTCCCTTCAAATTATTTTTAGATAATTTAGATCCAGCAATCTCAAGGTTGGGAGATTAGTCTGTCTCTACAACAATTAGATGAGATATATTAAATGTCTGTCTCTACACTTGGGTGAGAGATCTTGAAAAGTAAAGTCAGTTGCTTTCCCACGTCATTTTAGCACCAAAAATTATTATTATTTTTTTTCGTGTTTGCCTTTACGATAAAATAATAGAAAACCATTCAATAACTGTCACAGAACGGTTGTTACGGAGGAGGGCTCCGGTCCTGACTTATCACGAACTGTATTGTATAAGTAGTAATCAGTACAGGACCGCTCCTCTCTGTGAATTTTACTGTGGGTATCTATGCGTTGGGACAGACCAAAGCACAACGTAGACAAACGTAAACTGAACAACTCCAACTCCAGGTGTCCAGATGATAAAGGATAATATATTTATTACTCAAATAAAAGTTCTTCTGTAGTCTTCACTAACTGTCAGCTATCTCTAAAGCTGTGACTGTTCACTGTTTCGTGTCAACTATTCCTATGTTCCACGAGTCAACTATCGTATCCTGGTCTCTCTTGCAACTATTCCTTAACAACTGCTATCTTAAGCTCTTTTCTCTCTACTTCCAACTCAACGAACTTCTATCAACCTCAACTAACTTACTGTCTGGAAGTGTTCTGTCTTGTATACAGTTCTCTACCTTCTTAGGTGGTCCAGGAATGCTGGCTATTAACCCCTCTATACCCCCCTCATTTCCGATCAATGAGGAATTTCAGTCTTTAACCCCAAAATTATTATGCGAAAGAAAGAAACCACCCCCTCTATTACGGTAACGGTAACCTCGACCCCTTAACAATGCCTTCACAAACTAACAGCAATTTGCGTCCATCCTATAAGTTACCTTAACAATGGAGCTCTGTTCTGTACCCCGCCCCAGTCATTCGTGACACTAACTATTATTGAAAGAGAGAATGGTGTAATGCTGTGTTCAATAGCGCGATAAATAAAGTTCCCAATAACTGTGCTAAAAAGATTCTTAAAAATACCAGCAAGTGCGTTTTTTAGTGCGTAATATTTTAATTTTTTTTAATTTACGGAGATAGTCTCTATTTTAATAATACCTAATAAACAGCGGTCTTAAAGTGGGTTGGGCATTAACATATTCATATAGTCCCGGGGCGTGTGAACACAATGTGCCGTGTCGTGCATATGGGGGATAGCACTAATTGGGGTTCTTATGAAGTGTTTTACTTGAATGCATGTTTCGTCAAGTAACTTAAGTAGATGGAAAAGTCACACATCGCCGCCGCCATTGTTTGGCGGGTTATAACTAGTGGAACAACAGACTTGGCAGCTATCTGTTTGACATAAAATGGATAAATCAGGGCTTGACGCTTTTCGCCCATTTCAGACACTTAAGAATATTTTTTTTTTCCTTTTAATCATTCACCTTATCGTCTCCTTCTCTGCTGTGGCTTAGGAGAAGGAGTGACGGGGGGGGGGGGCAAGAGGAGTGCAGCACAATTTTCGCCTATATTTAGAGTTGGCCTTTTCGGATAAATGTCGAATTTTTTTCATGAAAAGTGTGTGGCAAAAAATCTTGTTCCACTTCGGAAAAATCTTAGACTAGCTACGCCAATGCCTCTTCGTTATTACCCAGAGTTGAAAGCAGCAGTGGGAGAAGAGCTTTGAAATCAAATCTCTATTCGCTAAATAACTTAGGGTAGACTACAAATGATGAAGTATGGGATATCGCTACAGTAAATTTAACAATGTTGTCCTATTGAGGAGCGCCCCGTGACTTAAGAACAATGGAATTATATCGTCATGTTTCTAGATCTGTTCCTATATTCAGACATTGGCACATGCAAGGAGGCAGTTAATTTTATCACCGCGCCCCCCCCCCCCCCGGCCCAATGACCAATTATGCAGAATCCTGTCAGGACATGACAAGTTCGGGTAGTGAGAATATTGACCCTACTGTCCATCGCCACAAAAGTCAACACGTTTGCAAATCAATGGCTAGGAACTTCACCCGTTGGGGCTGGGGGAGGGGGTTTACGGGGGTTGGGGGGAAGAGGGTCAGAGCTAAGAATGGAATTGGCTGGAATCGATGCGGCGCAATAACTGTAGAAGAGGAGACCACTTTGGGGGTGTATGGGGGGCAATAACTCTAGAGTATGAGGCTGTAGGGGTATGTGGGATAGTACATTTGGAAAGGACAAGTGGTGTTGGCTTTGGTATAAAGAAGTTGAGGCCCCCGCACTGATGAGAGATTGAACAGTGGGAGCAAAAAACCGTCCAAAAAGATACCCAACTAATTACATGGTCGTCGGACGACGGTGTATCGGGCAGCCTCTTGGTCTTGTCTTAAGACCGCCTTTAGATTATGTCTTAAGACCTCCTTTAGGTTATGTCTTAAGACCTCCTTTTGGTTTAGTCTTAAGACCTCCTTTTGGTTTAGTCTTAAGATCTCCTCGTGGTTCATAAATCGGCTTACATTTAGGTGGATTTAGGGGCGGCTTGACTTCAAATTGGACGTTTTTTTACTTACACATCCTTTGGTGTTGTAATGGGGATACAACAGATCATCTTCTTATCAAAGGTATAAAAGCAATTAACCTGTTTGCTAATATATTATTTGAATTTTTTTTAAATATATATATTAAAAGAATTAAACAAGCAAACACGATATTAACCTAATTTTACCATAGATGTATTGTTTTATCACAATATTTTAGAGAGTACTGTAAAGATGTATTTTCATGAGAACAAAGATTTCGTCGATGGTAAAGTTTAGTATGAGGTGAATTCACGTCTGTCCATTTGAATTTGATGGTTAGGGGCCCGTTACTCCATGATCACGGCATCCTAGGTTATACAACTCACTCCGTTTATCTCCCAAAGCTCCTCCACTCTGTCGCTTGCTTGCCCCACCCATCCCTTAAAATGACATTTTTGTCTTGTAACTTTTCAGCATTTATCCTCTGTTAAACTCACAACAACTGTTTTACACTAGTCATTGCCAAGGCACTTACACTTACACTAGCTTAGGAGGAAGGTAAGTTGGTGTGTGGCGCCACGGTTGTGGCTTTTTTTATGATGCGCGGCATTGTCTGACTTCAACAAAAACGAATTTAACAAAAAATTCAAACTAAAAGTTATCTTCCCGTGAAAGTTTTACAGTAGGCTCGCTATCTTAAGTAGCTTGAACATAATATGTTTTCATTCATGTAGGCTCGTTAAAAATATTTCCTTTAAACCATTAACTTTTTTTTAAAAGTTATTTTTTTCCGCAGCCAACAAATGACTTACTTAAAATGTAATCGCCCTGAGCCTTTCTTCCCTTGCGAACATTGTTTGCTAAGACACATTGCTGACTGTTCTACGACACAAACTGATTGTGTTGAGACACATACTGACTCTGCTGAGACACATATTGACTTTGCTGAAAAACATTCTGACTTTGCTGAGACATATACTAACTGTGTTGAGACATATCTTGACAGTTGACACACACAAAGACTCAGTTGAGACACATACTGACCGTCTCAAGACAAAACTGACTGCTTTGAGACACATACTGACTGCGTTGAGATGCATAATGACTGTGCTGAGACACATGCTGACCGTGACTAGACACATACTCACTGTGTTGAGACACATTCTGACTTACACGCAAGGAGACGCATTTAGCGTTTGGTCCTTCGGAAGCAACTTTTTTTTTTCCCAACGCCTGGTATGTGTGTTCAACAGTCGTAGACTACACCCAAGCGTTTGAAACTCCACCAATGCCACAGCTCGCTTCCGCCACCATTTATGTAATCCTTCATCCACCGGCCCTAAAATCATTTCGGCTTCATTGCAAGTTTTCAACAGCTAAGCACAAGTCTAACCACAGCTCTATAGTGTTTGCTAAAATCTAAAAATAGTTTCCGTGTCTGTGAGACGTCTCGTGTTTCTCAAGCCATGGATAATTCACACTGTTATCTGTTACGTTCACTCACCTATTTAAAATTAAAAAAAAACAACTTGCTTTATTTATCGCATCATTACTCAGTGTAGTTCGCGAGTTAATTAATAGATTTTTCTTTCTGAATGCACACGAATATATGCATGGACCAGCTTGGAATGGAATTGGGATATCCTTAAACCAATAATAGCTAGCATTTGATTTGTTCCTTGTTCACGGCTGTGTGATGTAACGATGGGGCTTTTTAAATACTCTAATATTAATTAGTACAACAGCTAAAATATGAACATGATATTTTGTTTCGGATAATGTATTGTTTTCGTAATTTAAGATTAACAGGAAGTGGTTTCATTATTAATATGTCATGAGCAGAGGAACAACAAAGACGCATCATGGATGCATGGATTTTAGGCTCAAGCCGCGATCTAATGTGTATCGCATAACATCGTATTGAGAAAACAACAGATCTGAGTTATTTATATATGTTAAACAGTAAGACAATATCAATTATATTTTCTTCAGTGTCAGAAATCGTATTCTTATTACGTATTGTGAAGAGTCAGTAAATAAATTTCATAGTGATGTGAATTCATGGAGTTTGGCCCCGTGTATTTTAACTAGTGTCATGTCAAGTGAATATGTATATGCCAAGCATCCACAAGGACAAGCTCAACATATAAGTTCAACGTTACAATTAACGTCTCTTGTTACAATTAGCGTCTCTTGTTACAATTAGGACTAATGAATTGAGACAAAAACAAAATGACATACACATAAGAAAGAAAGACTTTTCCCTTTCAGCTTCTGCTGTGATTTGCCCTAACACTAAATGGCCATTTGATATTATCCGTATAAATATAAGCGTGCACTTAATATGAAGTTATCATCTTTATATGTACGCTTAATAATTTTAAAAGGAAACACTCTGATATGTATCTGATACATGTTTTCACAACACAAGACCTTCTGGAACAATCGTATTTTGTTATGATTGGTGGATGGCGTTATCATGAAGGGGTGTAACAATGTAACAATTGATGAATGCCTTCGCTTTAGACTTAATTAATTTTTTTTTCCGTATGTAATTCATCGAAAATACCCCGACCAACTTTAAAATAACTTGAGAACCTTTATTAATGTATCTCTTAAAAAAAGATCAAGTTTGTCTACGAAAGTTGAGCAAAGCTGTTTTGTTTTTTTAATTTAAAAATACATTAACAAACTTTATATTTCCGAGTCTATGTGCTGCAGAGCGCCCCCCCCCCCCACCCAAACCAAAAAAAAAAGCCGATGATTACGGGACATGGAGGCATTAACACTGAGCCTTGATATCACGCGACGTTCACGAGCTACCACGAGATATCCCAGAAAACCGCGTTATGATAAATACATCCCCCCAAGCTAGCTCATAATGGCAGACCTTCAGGCCACGGGGGGCGACTCTGTCCTGTTCAACATTCTGTAAATACTTATCATTAATGGAGATGCTCTAGTTTTAGTACTCAGCAGAGCAATTCGCAGTTCGCAAATGTCACAGATATATGCATCACAATGTAAAACATCTGACTTTAAAAAAAAATGACATTTAGTGTTACACGGATTGAGAGTAAAAGATTGTATGTCTGCTTTCATGGTATTACAGAAAGATTATAACCACTATTTGATAGAACACATAAAGTACAAATGATTAACAAGGAGTTTAACTCCACATTGTTAACCAGCCCTAGTGACGCCGCTGGTTACATATGTCTATTGAGCGCTGATTAGCAACATTATTTTTGTTTTTACCCCATTCATGGTAACTTACCCCTGTTCGCCGACCTCTGTTACTAAACAGTGGAATAGTGTAATAAGATACCGACTCACGTCTGTGGCTTGTGTAACAACTAACCTTAATTAATCGTTGTAAATTCGTTTTATACCCCACGTCACATGATCACTCACTCCAGTTCTCCCACCAATATTCACACTTTAAAGCTAAAACCTTCATAAAGCAGCTCACCGTGTCCAGTCATACAACATGACAGCCACACAGGATAATCATGTCACAAAGTTCAATCAAAACACAAACAATGATCGTCGGTCACAGTATACAAACAGAACAGCTGCTTTGTCCGGTTATACAAACTGATACTCTTTCATTTGCCAGTTGGGATCTCCCAGGGGTCGCCTAAGATCATCTGAAAACACATATAATCTACAGTTATGAAGTAGAAACAACATGAGGGACTGTATTACAGGGTTGCGGCATTAGTAAGGTTGAGAACCACTGTTGTAAAACATAAAAAATATGAACTTAATAATGTCAAATTGACCTGTGTGGAGCGGGTTGGAATATAGCTTAATAACCAATAACCCTTTTTAAAACTGGATTCTAAAAAACCGTTAACCGGTTTGCTCCAAATTTGCACCTCGCCAAAAAAATTAAAAAAAAATACCTTCAGGTTTTCGCACGGAGTGTGGGCACCGTTTGAGATATCTGCCCATGGGTCAGTATTTGTGAGGAGGTAATTCTAATTAGTTATTTCCCTGTTATAATATTTATAATAATCACCTCCCCCTAAATAGAAAAGAAACAATAAACATACTTTGCGGTGTTCAGAAGCTCATTAAGTGACAGTCTTTTTAAAACATCAGTTATATCAATGTAAAATATGTGTTACGGGTGGGGGGTGAAAGAGGACGCAAGACGTCATGTCTTGATGTCATGTCTTGATGTCATGTCTTGGTGTCATGTCTTGATGTCATGTCTTGGTGTCATGTCTTGGTGTCATGTCTTGATGTCATGTTTTGGTGTCATTTCCTTGTGTCATTTCCTTGTGTCATGTCCTGATGTCATGTCTTGATGTCATGTCCTGATGTCATGTCTTGATGTTATGTCTTGGTGTGATGTCTTGGTGTCATGTCTTGGTGTCATGTTTTGATGTCCTGTCCTGATGTCATGTCATGATGTCATGTCCATGTCTTGATGACAAGTTAATGGTTAGTCTCATTTTCAGGTGTCTACGCTTCATGCCCCGGGCTGTTTAGGTGACGAGACTGTTTGGATGTCCCGGGCTGTTTAGGTGTCAAAGATGCTTAGGTCCCTAGGTGTCAGTGATGTTTATCGCGCAGCAAATGTGATACAGATGATTTCTACAGCCAAATTCTGACTGAAACATTTTCTAATAGGAAGATTTTCTTTGAAGCTGTTCAATAACAAACCGACATTTCTATTAAGGGAATTTTTGTTTAAAATTCCTGTTGCACAACTGCATGTGAGAGGTACAATGGGTACGAACTGCCAGTCTCTGCTGTTATGACACATATGTGGGTAAGAACTGTCAGTCTATGCAGTATTGCACACATGCGCTGGATTACAAGAGTTATTTGCATTATTTAGTGTGATACATTTCCATTTAAAAAAATTAAGATTAACTGCCTTAAGAGATCTTACAGCAGTGTGTTATGCTATATATGCACGCACCACAGATGCTGAAGAAATACATTTAGAAATTTTTTAAAATAATATATACATATGACATTTAATCCGTTAGACACATTATATATATATATATCATGCGAATACGACTATTCAATATTTCAAGCTGATTTGGCATCAGCTCTTTGATAGTCTGGAAATTCATGGTCTTTGGTCTATGACTCCTAATATTAATTTGTAGACATAGAATGATCAGAGCTTACAAAAAAAATTGAAAAGGTAATACACTTGCGATATATTTAAGAATGTAATAAATTTAAAGATAACTGATCCACTTTTTTTTAAAAGCAATTTTTTTTCCTTCTCTATCCCTCACAACAAATAAAGATATTTAACCCTTAGGGTTAATTTATTCTGAAATTTAGTTATAATATTTATCTCAACGATTAATATATACAACATTAATGCAGGGTGATAAGGGGGGGGGGAATCAATATAAAAAATAACAATAATAATTAATTAAAGAAAATATTGTCTTAGGGGTAAATGTTTCTTCGTGCGTTGCTCCTAGTATAGGACAAAGGTGGGGAAAAAGAAAAGGAAGGAGGAGGGGTTGGAATATTCCCAATGCAAAGCGTGCATTTTGTACTTTACGGGTTTTCGAAAAATCAATAATTTTAATTAAAATGTGAACGATCAAGTCGGATCAGATAATGGGCGCCTGATGAAAGCGTCTGAATGGCACAATATTATAACATCCATATCACCAACAACAACAACACAACGTTATTAATTATCTTGATAAAGGGTTAAAATAGACTGCGTAGTCGTATGGCGTTTAACGTTCTACGAATCCAATACTCACGGGTCTGGATAATAAGAGCTCACTTTGAAGTTGTTCTTTGTTGGTTTTTAACCTGTCTTAATGGTTTAATAACAAGGAAATCTATCAAGCAGGGAAGTGGTTTGAGACCGCTTCAAAAGAATGAAGTCCTGGCGAGTGATGCTGATGATGTTGGAGTAAGATGGTGATTGTATGATGAAGAAAGATGGTCATTGTATGATGAAGAAAGATGGTGCTGGTGCTGGAGAGAAGTTGTGGACGTCTTGGAGAGATGATGGTGATGGTGTTGGATAGAGATGGGGATGTTTTAGGTAAGCAAGGATGATAGTATTGGAGAGAGGTGGCGATGCGTTGGAGAGATATGTGATTGCGTTTCATTGAGGCAACGATGGTGTTGGAGAGAGATGGTGTTTTTGAGAGATGGTGATTGTGTTGGAGAGGGATGTGATGGTGATGATGTTGGAGAAGGAGATAGGGATGTATTTTATAGCAGCTGTTATAGCCCAGCCCCACGTGTATACTTTTTTTTACCCCATTTTTTCTTTAAACGCAGATTTGTATCTATGTGCCAAGTTTCAGCTCGATAGATTGATGGAAAGTGGGTCAATTAGCCTTATGAAAATTTCGAGAGCCAGCCAGCCAGGAAAAAAACGAAGTTAATATTAAGGAATCTAAAGTATGGATATCTATTATATATTAATGGACATTAGCATTATTTTGAACATCTTATCATTACGGAACAATTATGAAAACTAAAAAAACATGATTTACAAAGAACTTAAAAATGTAACAGCGATCCTTCTTTTTAACCCGTTAGACATCTTATAATTTAAGATATTTGTTTTTTTGGTCCTAGTATTGCTTCAAGGAACATGATCTTACCTATGTGAAATGATGAAATAACAAAGTTAACCAGTTTGATACTCGTTTGGTTAACACACACAAAAAACAGCTGCAAAAACTTGCAATACAGGTAATCGAGTGCGTTTTTTTACGCCTTATGTCATAAGATACCTGGTGTACCGTCGGGGCATCAGCCATTCTACCGTGAAGTCAAGATGAGGGTGCAGATCCCCCAAAACGTATGTGTTCTGTAGTGTTAAATTATTAATTTCATACAGCTGATCGCCTTGGAACATTAAATTATCCTCACTAAACAGCAGTACAGTAAAAAGCTTTAAATTATCTCCCAATAAACAGCTGTAGAGTTAAAACCTTTAAATTGTCCTCACTAAACAGCTGTACAATTAGAAGCTTTAAATGATCCCCAATAAACAGCTGTAGAGTTAAAACCTTTAAATTGTCCTCACTAAACAGCTGTAGAGTTAAAACCTTTAAATTGTCCTCACTAAACAGCTATACAGCTAGAAGCTTTAAATGATCCTCACTAAATAGCTGTACAGCTAGAAGCTTTAAATGATCCTCACTAAACAGCTATACAGCTAGAAGCTTTAAATGATCCTCACTAAATAGCTGTACAGCTAGAAGCTTTAAATGATCCTCACTAAACAGCTGTACAGCTAGAAGCTGTAAATGATCCTCACTAAACAGCTGTACAGCTATAAGCTTTAAATGATCCTCACTAAACAGCTATACAGCTAGAAACGTTGGAAAGCGACAGGAGGACTCCAACATGGATTTATTGTCATTTTCTTACTGGTCTTATCTCCCAACCCCTCCTTTTTTTTCTCCAACCAACAGCTTTAATACACGAAGAGAACTTTGCATTTAATAGGCGCCCAGGCGAAGGGCCGAACACATTATTTTGAGGTCCACTTTCCCCCGTCGATAAACCGCGGAAGCCAAAAAAATATATATATATATATTTAAAAAAATAAAACGGGCAGATTACTCTGCCAGATTTCAAGACCACGCACAAGCGCGTGCCGCACCACGCTAATCCAGCTGTTATGTGTCACTGTGATAACAAGTCAAGATAAACGGACGTCCCTCTTATCCACACCTATGCCACCAGGTCGGAGGTGTTATCAGATGTTAAGTGTTGTAGGCGGGGTGCGTTATATGATAATTAAACTCTTTCGGTGTCTTCCATTGACGTCACTCCAGCTGCACCAGCAGATCTCAACCTGTGGGTCGCGACCCTTTTCGGGGGAGTCGAACGACCCTTACACAGGGGTCGCCTAAGACCGTCGGAAAACACATATTTATGAAGTAGCAACGAAAATAATTTCATGGTTGGGATCACCACAACATGAGTAACTGTATTAAAGGGTCGGGGCATTAGGATGGTTAAGAATCACTTAGCTCAGCGGTTCTCAACCTGTGTATCGCGACCCTTTTCCAGGGGTCACCTAAGACCATCTGAAAACACATATACTCTACAATTATGAGGTAGCGATGGTTGGGGGGTCGCCACAACATGAGGAACTGTATTTAGGGTCGCGGCGTTAGGAATATTGAGAACCACTGACTTAGCTAGACGGTTAAAAATTATTTTTGTTGGAAAATAAATAAAAAATAATTATAACCTGGAACATAATATGTTTTCTGAATTGAAAAACGATTTACGCTGAATTGAAAAAAATGTATTTGGTATTCATTCACTGATGACGTTTATCCTGTATGTAACTCCAAGAAAAGTGAATCTTTCGCATCTCCATTTGTCGGCCTTATGATGCTCCATAATAAAGTTCATCATTTTAAAAAATGCTGAATTCAGCGACCTTTGTTGTTTTAGATTATTCTCTGAGATGGAAAAAAAAAAGTAGAAAAATAAGAACATTAGATGGTAATGTTTTCTTTCAAAGATGCACCATTACAACGTGAACTAAACTTTTTAGAAAAGTTAGTAAGACTCTTACTTCCAGAATCTAAGAAAAAAACTGTTTAAACTGAGACTGGAGAGAAGTGACTGGCTGTAAAAATATGTAAGTACTGAAGTATGCAAGGATTACGAATGATTAAAAGACAAAAATAAAATTTCCAGAGTACATACGATCATACGTTTAAGGAATTAAACTGACTTACTGGAAAAAATACTCAAATGAGGGATTAACAATTCATGTATTTCAGAATGTTCAAGGTCACAAATAAATAACATGTGAAATGAATTTTCAGACTATTTTTTTCCCCAAGTAGAAGTTTCTTCTGGCTCTATGATTCGACAGTCCTCCTCCTGGCTTGGTCAAACAAATAAATAGTACAACTATAGACAGAGGCCACGTGGCTAGGGACCACAAAAATACATAGCTTGGCTAATTGTCAACAGGGTCGGGCCGAACTCGAAAGACAAAACTGCAAATGCCATTTTGTTGCTTCTTCATTTAAGTTTAAGCACATTCAGCGTTATCAGATGTACTAAGTACCACAGGAGCTATAAGGAAATTGCCCCACTTAGCAAGTTCACGTCAATGATAAGACAAGCAAAAGTACGAAAAATATTAAAGACGGGACAAAGTTAGTGCCAAAAAATGTAAGGGAAAGGGAAAAATATCCACAGACTTAAAAACAACAGCACAGAAAAAAAAATGAGGTTTGAGACAAGATACTAAAAATCAATACTATTATTATTGTGTCTGCAAGGATATTTCGCTGCAGGGAATTCAAGCAGTAAAGTCTTGTCTGGATAATCAGAGAACAAAGGGAGGGACAAATGATGTTTCTGGTTGACATCACAGAGGACGAATCTTGGGTCTGACGACCAGGAAGGCAGGAAATTGGCTCGAACCAAAATACCTTAAAAAATTTGTATAATAGTCCAAGCGAGATGTATGACCGATGCTGAGCGACGTATAATGGGGTCTTTAAAAATATTCGCGTGTCCACTAAAACAATAAGAATTTTACAGTAAATATACCCTTAATTAATTAATTTTAGATTAAGTCAGATTCTGTCTGATTTAAGTCATTTTTCGCACATGGAGTGCTTCGGAAAAATCCTAAACATTAAATTTCAAGGCACGGTTCATGTGGCACTTGATCCCGCACATGCATATTTCCACGTTATCTGTACCGTTTAAATGCAGTCCCAGCTACGTTGTGAGAATGCCAGACTACTAGTTTTGTGCAAGAAAATATTCTATGGTGAGCTTGATCATGGCAGGCGATATGCTGGTGGCCAGAAGAAACGCTTCAAAGACAACCCTAATTTGGAAGCGTTCTGCATAAAAACGGATGCGCTGGAACAATCGGTGAAATTATCAGGCTTCTTGTCTCTCCTCGGTACACAAAGTCCCCATGGAACAGGGCCCGCAAAAGATCAGCTTCTGCAGAACACAGACAATAATTCAGACAGATTCGTGCCACTACTGTCCCTTTGAGATGTCCCAGCTCTTCCACTCGAACACACTGCACAAGAAAACTTCCTGACAGTGTCGGAGTCATGAGCCATCTGCGCACACGCAGACAGAATAAACGCGATCAAAAATACGATGACTGAATTGGTCATCGTGGAATCTTAGGACGGACGAACTAAAAAGTCACGTCTGCAGACTTGTTGATTTGTTAGGGAAAAAGAAAACAACATCGCGTCTGCTTCATCCTGACAGACATTTTGTCACATGCGCTTGTTGCGATGTAAGTAAGATTTTAGGACGGGTTCGAAAACATTATTTTGAATAAATTATATTAAGATGCATAAACCTAACATGAGTGAAAAATCACCTGCTTAGAAGCTTCGAAAATAAAATATTAAGTTCACAAGAATGTCAGCGAATATCGGTACCATGTTTGTACAAACACTCATGAGTACTCTAAAAAAACATTCCTGCACTCATCAGTGCTGTCTGCGATTTTTTAAAAATATTCATAAATACATTTTTGTATATTATAAGGTACAATGTAAAGATGCAAGTGATATTTCTTATTGATTAAAATTTGTGTATATATTTATATATATTTTTGCCAACTTTTTACAAACACCTAACGAATAACCCTTACAAATAAATATCTTAGCTGTTTATAAATCTCAAGGAAGTTTAATTAAGGAAAACAATATTCTTGACTCTCTTACACGCACGCACACACACACGCACGCACACATACACGCAAAGTATTGCGTGGTGCCCTGGTTACATAAAGTACACCTGACACGACTACATTATTGCAAATAACGCTCCCCTGTCGACAATTGGGTTATCTAGAGTACCAATAAAATTGCCAGCCGACTGCAAGTGCTTCTACAGCGAGACCTGTCCTCGATTGGTGGGTACATGCAGTTAAATAGAAATACAAACGGGGAAGACATTCTATTTATTGTTCACAAACGATACACCAACATTGACCGAAAGGGTTTCAGCTCAACCAAAGTGTGCTACACATTGTCACAAACAACCAACAGCGAATCTGGGTATTCAACTGGATCAATATTTACGAAAAAACAAAGAGTTAAGCTTTCGATGTGAAGGGATTGCTTATTGAAAAAAAAAACATTATTATAAAAATTGTAGCGTATGCGTGACTGATGTAAGCTCGATTCCTGGCCAGTGTACAGGCGGTAATATACGGCAGCCTGCAAGTCCAAGCCTTGCAAGCTAAGCAGCGATGGTGAAACTGGAATGTGCTGGAATAAAGCTCTGGAGTTCATTATGTGATGCATTAGGGACCACTCCACTGTCACTGTAGGGTTACCGGAAATTTGATCGAAAGAAATATCATCGACGGAAAATTGATCGACGGTAATTTGATCGAACGGAAGTTTGGTCGAATCTTTTTTTCAGTTCAGACGTTAAAATGTTCGTCACATTTCTTTTTGAACGCACTATACTATATAGTAAAACAAAATAATGCTTTCAAAAATAATTTTGACGCAAAATTTTAACGTATAAACTAAAAAAAAACGATTCAACCAAATGTCCGTTCGATCAAATTTCCGTCGATCAATTTTCCGTCGACGAAATTTCTTTCGATCAAATTTCCGGATACTTCACTGTAGAGGTGGAGCGAACGTAATGCAGCTCCATTTGAACAGAGATACAGAGAGAGACAGAGGGAGGGGGAGATAGACAGAGGGAGAGAGAGGGAGAAAACGAGAGACAGGGTGAGAGAGGGAGAGGGAGACAGATGGAAAGGGAGTGAAACAGAGACAGAAAGAGAGAGACAGACAGAGAGACACATTGTTAACACTGCTGAAAGGTTCTGAAATCATTATGAAATAAACACCCCGCGGTTTTAGGTTAAAAATAACTGGGCAGTCAGGGATCAGGTTAAAAAAAAGGTAATCCTCCACAATACCAGCTGTTGATTAACTTTGCAGATTAGATCATTGCTGTGTTAATATCTGGAGGAGCAGTTGCAGGGTGATCAAATAGTTCGTCTTCCAAGAAGGTGTCCTTTTCGGCAAATTATTATGACCGTGGTAATCGTTATGAAGTGACAGTGTCAGAGATTGGAATGGACATCTCATCATGCAGGATAATTGCTGAGTCAATAAAGTGCTTTCTGGACGCCGGATACCAAAAAAAAAAGCAAAAACTAGATTTTTTATCAGAAAAGCGTTTCTTTCTTCATTGTGTTGAGTTTTGTCATTAAGCTCAAGGACGTAACCACGTCGTCTTGTTAAAATACGAAGCCTGCTGTCTTAATCTGATAAGAGTTATGAAAAATAAACAGCCGCCGCTTTTGCCCCCGCTTTGATAAACAAAAAGATCCTTGACAGCTTTTAAAATAAATCAAAACACTTTTTGAACTTTTTAAAACAATTTCGGACAAGATTTATGGCGTGGAGCATGTCATTAAAATTAACCATCTTAATACGTGTAACATTACTGAATGTCATTGTGTCTTCAGTATGTTAAATTAAATACTTCATTTTTGCCTATGGTCCTTTCTTTCTGTTACCTCTGTCATCCTTAATTTTACTCACTCATCTCAAGAATTAAATAGGTCCGATATATCACACAGTTCTTTATTCACACAATTGATACAAATATAATTCTTGAATTTGTTAAATCCATGTAACAGATGAAGTTACATTGTAAAGAATATCACACACTTTTATAACATTAAATTAAATTCACATCACAGCAAACAAATCTGGAAACTGGCGTCCTTCTTCGCCAACCGACTACTGTCGTCTCATACTCCAAAAACGCATGAGTTCTCTCTCCTCTGCATAAAAATTTCCTGCTTTCTTCTCGTGATATTACTGATATTTTTATGATTACAATACTCCTACGCCATCGTGAATAGAAAATAAATAATACTGTCATGTGACTGAGTACATTTAACTCGTTGTGTTACAATACGCCTTATCCAAACTGCCCATTTGCTGTTGTTTTTTCTTTTTAAATGATGCTCGAAAGTATTATATATTGTTCGCTTGTTTTGGTTGAACCACCAAAAATAGCCTCAAAATATATTTTTAGAACTACTGTGACAGTTAACTTAAAACAAACCGCGCTAGACTCCTATGATGGACGGTATGTCGTAGAGGGTACGGGCGGGGAACGACGCGGTCGAGTTTCTAAGGTTGTGAAAATCGTTTTGTTTACCTTGTTTAAATGTATCGATCTCGTTTTCTCGCGGTCAAAGTGCAGGGCTCGAGAGGAAAACGAGACTTTGTTCCGAGTAGTTAAAAAGAATTAATCACCATGGTTTCTGTTCTACCTGGAGTCGGCCGGCGTTGGGAAGGAGGGATGAGGGGGGGGGGATTGTTGTTATACTTGCAGCGACATAAACAGTTTGTTATTGAGATATCCATCATCAGAAAACACGCCCAGCTGTAAAGTCAACAAGGTGCAAAAAAAAAGGGGGGGGGGAGATTAGGGGGTCCTGCCTTCAGTGAGATTTGGCATTATTATAGACATATTGATGTAGGGCAATACATGTAATAACCAGTGGCGTAGGAAGAGGTGGAGGAGCGGTCCACGGATCCACCAACCGCGGATGACACTAACCGTGACGTCGGATGGCCTTAAATCTGACCTTAACCTCGGATGGCACTAAACCTAACCTCGGATGTCACTAAACCTAACCTCGGATGGCACTAGCCCTAACCTCGGATGGCACTAACCTTAACCTCGGATGGCACTAACCCTATCCTCGGAAGGCACTAAATCTAACTTCAGATGGCACTAACCCTAACTTCGGATGGCACTAGCACTAACTTCGGATGGCACTAACCCTAACCTCAGATGGCACCAAACCTAACTTCGGATGGCACTAACCCTAACTTCGGATGGCACTAACCCTGACTTCAGATGGCGATAACCCTAACTTCGGATGGCACCAACCCTAACTTCGGAAGGCACTAACCCAACCTTCAGGATAAAACAAAGATTTGTTTTAACGTTTAATCATTATAAAATATCGATTAACTTACATAGATCTATACACAACCGAAGAAGTACATCTTATTTGAAAATCAAGCGCTCAATAACATAAAATCAGATGTTATTTTTTAATTTATATGGTATGTCTTACTGTGCACACCGTTATTTTCATTTTTTCAGCTTCAGTTCATAAAATTACCTTTATGAGCACAGACCTATGAGCAAATGAAATTACTTTACTGAGCACAGAACTATGAACAAATGAAATTACTTTAGTGAGCACAGAACTATGAACAAATGAAATGACTTTAGTGAGCACAGAACTATGAACAAATGAAATGACTTTAGTGAGCACAGAACTATGAACAAATGAAATTACTTCAGTGAGCACATAACTATGAACAAATGAATTGACTTTAGTGAGCACAGAACCATGAACAGATGAAATTACTTCAGTGAGCACAGAACTATGAACAAATGAAATCACTTTAATGAGCACAGAACTATGAACAAAGGAAATTACTTTAATGAGCACAGAACTATGAACAAATGAAATTACTTTAGTGAACACAGAACTATGGACATATACAATGACTTCAGTGAGCACTGAACTATGAACATATACAATGACCCCAGTGAGCACTGAACTATAAATAAATGCAATGAATTCAGTGAGCACTGAACTATGAACAAATACAATGACTTCAGTGAGCACTGAACTATGAGCAAATACAATGACTTCAGTGAGCACTGAACTATGAACACATACAATGACTTCAGTGAGCACTGAACTATGAACAAATACAATTACTTCAGTGAGCACTGAACTATGAACAAATACAATGACTTCAGTGAGCACTGAACTATGAGCAAATACATTGGCCTCAGTGAGCACTGAACTATGAGCAAATACAATGACTTCAGTGAGCACTGAACTATGAACACATAAAATGACTTCTGTGAGCACTGAACTATGAACAAATACAATGACTTCAGTGAGCACTGAACTAAGAACAAATACAATGACTTTAGTGAGCACAGAACTATGAACAAATGAAATTACATTAGTGAGCACAGAACTATGAACAAGGTTCGAGATCTCTGTTGGCTGTAGACATTAAAAACGTCTGTGTTCAACAAATGCACTCGTTGACTCCCTCTCAAAATATCCACGAAGCCAAAACGTTCGTTGCAATCTTGGGAACAATCTGATGGGAACCACGTGTCCGAGCCACTGACAGACATCGTAAGTATTTCATAAAAGGCTAAAACATCATGGACAGCTGACGTGAACGCCGGACACCCTGGGGTGAATTAAGCCTCCAGCGCTCCCCTCACCCCTGTACGAAAGGGTTGTGTGTCATTATAAGGATGGGGAGGGGGGGCGAACAGCCATGACATATTTCGTTAAAGGATGGTGGTGAGACAGGCGCGTGCGTCCTCGCTGGCATGTGATCTCACCTAGTTACCATTGTTATGTCATTCGTCGACCCACGCGTGAAATGACCTTAAAACTGCACCGAATAGTAATTCTCAGCTTCCGGCCGGCTACCGAATTCAAACGTCTGCACTCTTGCCGTTTCTTGGTTAAAAATAAAAATAAAATCTTAGAAAAAAAGGAGGTCGATTCAGCCATCCTGGCGTGATATCAGATATGTTGCATAATAATTTTTGATGGCCCCTAGATAAGGTCAATTTTTAAAAATAAAAAGTCAATATTTCATGTAAGAAATCAAATTCGGACAACTTTGAAAGTCTTTCAGCAAGACATTGACATTCCCAAGATTCATGAAATGTTATACTTTCAGCTTTGTAGACATTTTGGTATATTGCTATAGTTTTCTGCTATTTTCGATTTTGTGTTTGAGTCAATGTTTTCGTTGGTTGTCGAAAAGGCTGGGTTTGTCGGAGTGGGGAGGTGTGGGGGTGGGGGTGGAGAAGCTTAAATACTAAACATTATTTTGTCAATTTGGTTAAACTATATTAATCAGCTATGTTTCATAGATGACAACAAAATGTTTTGCTTCGCTAGGCGCTTATTAAAAAATGCGCCCTCTGCCTGAAACGAGTCTGTGCAAGAGAAAAGAAGCAAAGTCTATATCTATTTTTCTAACTGGAAAAGTTATGAGGGAAAATACGTATTATTTTTGGCATTAAATCCTTTTTGACGTCATAATTAACGTACTATGAGTTGCATACCTCACATTTGTTCAACGTATCCACGTTTTTTTTTTTCAATGTGCCAGTGTCACTCCGCCAACGGGACTCTATCTCGGGGTTTGATTTCAGAGTTTGCCGTCTCTTAGATTGTCTTAGATGAATGTGTCGCCGTCCAAAGGATGACGACTTCATTCCACCCGGGATGCTGTTGATGCTTTTTGCTGTTCTACTGTGGATTGAATCACTAGTTTAGGATTAACCCATTGTAGACCACTCAATGACCCACGGTACGTCCCCGCCTCTCACTAGATATCACTTTGATTTGAAATTAGTGTTGTCGGAACTAGATTCACAATGTTATCGCTCTAAAACTGACGCGAATCCATCTACCTAATTCCATCTCAAACCAATGATGGCTTTAAAGTATTTGATCATCCCTATAATTTTTTGTTTGAAAGGTGTTATGGACTTTTGTTTACGTATGATATTAAATATCAAATTAATTAAATGATATAATATATTTTTTTAAACAATGACACTTCTTTTGAAAGATAGATTTCCAAAGCAGGGAATATCAAAAACTTAGAATGTGCCAGAGGTATGAGCGTTGTTAAAGGATTATTGACTCTAAAAAAAAAAAAAAAAGGGGTTCAAATAATGTCATTAGTTTTTTTAGACTCGAATTGTTAAAAACAAAAAAAAAAAGTTATTATTCTTATACGCTTCTCAATATGTATATTTTTAGTTTTTTTTGTTTCTTCCCGAATGACTAAAGTAATTTAGACTGTATGGTTATTTGAAAAATCTCATATGGTACATATTCATTGCAGTATGCGTTTAGTTCACTTTGGGATTAACGAGAATGAAACGTTGAGTGTTAATATCCGGTGTTGGAAGCTCACAACCTACAACATACAAGGTACAATTTGCAACTTGCATCATACAACGTACAACAGACAAAATACAACATACAACGTACAACTTACAACATTCCCGTTCAGCTAGATATAACTACAAAAGTATATTTTGAAAAATAATAAAAAATAATTATCTGTTCTAATATTAGTTTTGTAGCTACAGCAGGACAATATCACTAACAGGACACAACATTGAAATTCAGTTCAATATGTCCAATATTGGCTGATTTGCCCAATAACGGCCAATGTGTATGTGTGTGTCTTATATCGATTGCTTGTTCGCAATTACAAACGATGCGTTAATCAGCTTTACTATCTGATACGTTCCGGAAAACGTGCACTGTGCACACAATTAATAAAAGAATGGAAGTAACGATGTTAACGTAATGTGACTACTAATTTCTACCTAACAAGTCATTGATGTCAGCAAATAAAGTTATCACCTTGAGCCAGTTTACAGGGGCGAAAGATTTAATTAAAACCCCCTGTTTCCTCAAGGGCAGGGGATGTCTATGCATTTTTTAAAAAAAACATATTTTTGTCTACTTAATGTATTTTACTTAAAAAGTAGCGAGCTATGGATATTTCTGAGGTGTTACTGCTACAATATTGCATACTGCTAAACAATGGGGCTTTTAATTAAAATAATACCAAAATTTGTCTGAAGGGGTTCTCAGTGCATTCGTCATTATTAAAAAAATCCTGAACCGAAACATTAAATTTTTTTTTTTAAAAGGTCTGACATTTATGGGCATCGTTCGGTAGCTAAATAAAAACGCCAGTGATTCCTAGTTTTTCCATGTACACAACTCACTATAGGTTTTCTATGCACACACTTCATTTTGGGTTTTCTATGATTTTATATGTACACAACCCACTATGGGTTCTCTCTGTACACAACTCACTTTAGGTTTTCTATGTACTTAACCACGCTGTAGGTTTTCTATCTACTTAACCACGCTGTAGGTTTTCTATGTACTTAACACGCTGTAGGTTTTCTATGTACTTAACCACGCTGTAGGTTTTCTATGTACTTAACACGCTGTAGGTTTTCTATGTACTTAACCACGCTGTAGGTTTTCTATGTACTTAACACGCTGTAGGTTTTCTATCTACTTAACCACGCTGTAGGTTTTCTATGTACTTAACACGCTGTAGGTTTTCTATCTACTTAACCACGCTGTAGGTTTTCTATGTACTTAACACGCTGTAGGTTTTCTATCTACTTAACCACGCTGTAGGTTTTCTATGTACTTAACACGCTGTAGGTTTTCTATCTACTTAACCACGCTGTAGGTTTTCTATGTACTTAACACGCTGTAGGTTTTCTATCTACTTAACCACGCTGTAGGTTTTCTATGTACTTAACACGCTGTAGGTTTTCTATCTACTTAACACGCTGTAGGTTTTCTATCTACTTAACACGCTGTAGGTTTTCTATCTACTTAACACGCTGTAGGTTTTCTATCTACTTAACCACGCTGTAGGTTTTCTATGTACTTAACACGCTGTAGGTTTTCTATCTACTTAACCACGCTGTAGGTTTTCTATGTACTTAACACGCTGTAGGTTTTCTATCTACTTAACCACGCTGTAGGTTTTCTATGTACTTAACACGCTGTAGGTTTTCTATCTACTTAACACGCTGTAGGTTTTCTATCTACTTAACCACGCTGTAGGTTTTCTATGTACTTAACACGCTGTAGGTTTTCTATCTACTTAACACGCTGTAGGTTTTCTATGTACTTAACACGCTGTAGGTTTTCTATCTACTTAACCACGCTGTAGGTTTTCTATGTACTTAACACGCTGTAGGTTTTCTATCTACTTAACCACGCTGTAGGTTTTCTATGTACTTAACACGCTGTAGGTTTTCTATGTACTTAACACGCTGTAGGTTTTCTATGTACTTAACACGCTGTAGGTTTTCTATCTACTTAACCACGTTGTAGGTTTTCTATGTACTTAACACGCTGTAGGTTTTCTATGTACTTAACACGCTGTAGGTTTTCTATGTACTTAACACGCTGTAGGTTTTCTATCTACTTAACCACGTTGTAGGTTTTCTATGTACTTAACACGCTGTAGGTTTTCTATGTACTTTACCACGCTGTAGGTTTTCTATGTACTTAACCACGCTGTAGGTTTTCTATGTACTTAACCACGCTGTAGGTTTTCTATGTACTTAACACGCTGTAGGTTTTCTATGTACTTAACACGCTGTAGGTTTTCTATGTACTTAACCACGCTGTAGGTTTTCTATCTACTTAACCACGCTGTAGGTTTTCTATTTACGCGACTCACTATAAATTGTCAGTGTACACCTCACACAAGTGCTGGCCTTAAAATTAACTTTAATCATAGACGCAGCCGTAAATTTAAAGAACATTTATATTTAAATTGTGTATTAAATGTCTTGCTTTAAAAAAGAATAAATTATGTCAACTCAATGGAACTTTCTAAAATTTCTTTAATTGTTCCATGAAATTATAAAATCTATTTTAAAAAAAAAAATACATTTTTAAATTTTATATTTGAGACGTTACATTTTTTTTCTTTTTCAATTGTTGTTTTTTTTTTTTAACAATGGCTTTTTTTTTGTTTACAGATTAGCGAATGAGGCTTAGGATGAGCTCAGTGTGTAATTGCTTTAATGGTGAATGTATTTCTATTATTAGTATTAGTTGTCTTATATAGCGCGGTACCCCAGCCCAGGGCTGGGCTCACCGCGCTGTACATAAAAATATTAGAAAAAGAGACATAATCGTGACAATAACATAAAATACATATATGTAATAAAGAACAGCTGTATAAAGACCAAAAAAAATAATGCATATTCACCCCATCCACCCCAGAACTTTTACATGACAAGCCATGGACGGCGGCCAGCAGCATCGTTTAACGGTTGGGGGAAGCAAAGCCTTAAATAAAATCAAATAAAGTTCCACTTAGTGGCATGCACTCTGCAAATTGCATCCTACCCTTACCACAGAAGCGTATTGGATTACACCCTGTTCCCCACCACCAACCCCAAAGGAACTGGATGCCGCTAAAGATAAAACATGATACAACTTAATAAGGAATGTTGGAATTTAGAACAGTCCTGGATGAACGTGACAAACAGTCTTAAAATAACACGAAATAGTTTTACTCTGCGACAGCTGATTTAATAAAAATGAGACCTGGGTTTATATTGTTTAGAACCCTTGAATCCCCTTTGTAGTAACATCAGTGATATTAACACACACGATAAAAATGACAGTTCAGGAAGTTTATCACACGCATTCCCCCCCCCCCCCCCCCGGATTGTACATGACATTGAGTTATCGCCTGCACTGACGCCACAGGTTATTTATTTTTATTCAGAGCAACCCAGGATTGACGGTTAATTACGGTGACCGCAATCGCTTTTTGCCACCCTGGCAGCGATGACGCACATAAACTACTCGAGCCTCGGACAACGAACGGACCTTATCGTTAAATCAAGTCATCACAACGTTATATTCCCCAATCCTCTTCTTTTTTTCTTTTTTACGTTTTTTTTTTTGATAGCGATAAAAATTAAATTGTAATTTTTTTTCGTTCTTTTTTTGTGCCAACGAAACGCTAGATGAATGACGCCACGTAGCATTGACAAGTATGGGAGGAAAATCATCAAAATTTCAAAATGGATCCTATGCAAATTGATGGGGGCTTTTTAAATGCAAATAAAGTACATTTTTGTTTTTATTTTTGTAGGCTGAAACTCATAAATATTTAAAGAGTTGAAGAAAAAATGCTCTTGTCTCAGAATTTCTAGACAACGGAAAAGATGGAGAAGAACAAGCAATCGCCACTGGAATTTGAACTCGAACCTGTTAAAAATTGTATCAACAAAAAACAAAAACAAATCAAAATTAAAAATTCTTGTTTTCTATGATTTTTCTCGAGCTATCGACAGCATCCGGTAAGCCACATAATTTAAATTATTTTTTATTCAATTTTTAAAATATCTTTTTAATATATAAATGTTTTAATGTTGTAAAATGCTTTTCTTAAAAATTACAGTTGTTTTCTTATGTCTTTCCCACCCCCCACACCCCTACCCCACAAAGGTTTTCCCATAACATCTGATGCTTGATTCCTATTCTTTATGGTTAGGTAATTGAACAGCAAGCTGGGAAGAACTGAATTTTAACTTCAGTTTCCCCGTTCTACGTCAACCTCCAGTAGTGATATTCTAATGATAAGCTGGCCATCAGTGCGTATCAACCTCCAATGCAGATATTCTAGCTATAAGCTGGTCGTTAGTGCGTATCAAACTCAATAGAGATGTTCTAGCTATAAGCTGGTCAGCAGTGCGTATCAACCTCCAAAAAAAAAAAGATAATCTAACGGTTTGCTGGTGATCAGTGCTGATCAAACCTCTTTAAAAAGCGATAATCTAAAGAAATGCTGATCATCAAAGCGTATCAACGACTGATGCTTTCAGACGTTGACCTTTTTTTTTTAATACGAGCACAATAAGAACCTTTAAGAACTCCACCGAGGTCAGAGCATCTCGACTCTAGCGTCCCCTTGAGGGACTCCCAAAACATCGCTTGAGATGGGAGTATACATCCACCGGGCGACCGTGTCCGCTTTTCGCATGACATTAATGCTATTATGAACTTGATGTTTTGCAAATGATAAACATTAAAATTGATTGATATCGAGTAAATGAACCCGTGCAAAGATTATGCACGTACATTGAATGGGCTTGTTTTGAAAGTACTTATAATCATGCATGCTATAGACCAGGGGTCCGGAACCCATGGCTCGCGAGCCAGACGTGACTCTATTGATGGCTGCATTTTGCCCGCAGACAAATGTTCGATTTTAAAAAAAAAATGTTTCTTTACGCTCCTTTGATCTTTTAAACATAATGTATGGCTCTCACGGAAATACTTTTCAAAACATGTGGTGTTACATGGCTCTCTCAGACAAAAACCTTCCCGACCCCTGCTTTAGGCCATTGATAAATTGTCGACCCTGACCAGAAAGTATTCGAATCTATTCTTGTATACGTTAAGGGTGAGACCCTTCTGAACCCGAGACCTGGACCAATAATAATTGATCTTGCTTCAACCCTCCCATCCTCCCACGCATACTTTCCTTTCTGACAACAAGGCACCTGTTTTTTTTAAAAAATAAAAAAACAAAGATCCTTTGTTGTGAAAATGTTGAGACCCATTTTGGGGAGGAAGAATGGCGTGAAGATTACGGGGCAGTTCTACGATACATTCTTTTACCGCTGCCATCGTTACTTCAACCACCAATTACTTCAACCACTAATTACTTCAACTACCAATTACTTCATCCACATATTACCCCAAAGAAAAATTACTTCAACCACCAATTACTTCTTCAAAATATTACATCAAGAACCAATTTCTTCATACAATTTTTACCACAACGACCAATTACTTCAACCCCCAATTACTTCATCCACATATTATCCCAATAACCAATTACTTCATCCACTTATTACCCCAAAAACTAATTACTACAATCACCAATTACTTTATCCAAATATTACCCCAATAACCAATTACTTTACCCACTTATTACCACGACAACCAATTATTTCATCCACTTATTACCCCAAAGACCAATTACTTCAACCACCAATTATTTCAACCACCAATTACTTCAACCACCAATTACTTCAACCAACAATTACATCATCCACATATTACCCCAACAATGTATTACTTCATCAACCTATTACCCCAAATACCAAGTACTTCATACATCAATTACTTCAACCATGAATTACTTCATCCACATATTACCCAAACAACCAATTACTTCATCCATTACCCAAACAACCAATTACTTCATCCATTACCCAAACAACCAATTATTTCATCCATTACCCCAACGACCAATTACTTCAACCATCAATTACTTCAACCACCAATTAATTCAACCACCAATTACTTCCACCATCAATTACTTCAACCATCAATTACTTCAACCATCAATTACTTCAACCACAAATTACTTGAACCACCATTTACTTCCACCAACAACTACTTCAACCATCAATTTCTTCAACCATCAATTACTTCAACCACCAATTACTTCAACCATCAATTACTTCAACCATCAATTACTTCAACCATCAATTACTTCAATCACCAATAACTTAAACCATCAATTACTTCAACCATCAATTACTTCAACCATCAATTACTTCAACCACCAATTACTTCAACCATCAATTACTTCAACCATCAATTACTTCAATCATCAATTACTTCAACCATCAATTACTTCAAATACTAATCATTGGTCAAAGCTTAAACTTCAAAGAACATTTTTCATCGTCGGTAACTGAAAACAAAAAAAAACATAAGTACTCTCTAAATAGTGAGTTGTTTTAAAAATACGTAGGGACATTATATGTCTGCTTTATTTTGCTTTAATTAATAGGGATTGTTTCCACGTGTATAAAACACTTTATATTATATTATAGGATGATTCTGTGAGGCTTAATATATATATATATATATTTTTTTATATTCCCTTCCATAATAATAAATATAGGAAAATGCCACCATTGGGGGAGTGTGTGGCTTGTAGGTGGTTTGTAGGTGTCTTTTAGGTGGCTTGTAGGTGGCTTGTAGCATCTGAAAGCTTTGTCATTGAACATAAAAACTGTAAAGAAATTATTGAGTAAAATATCATATCCCGATTTTTTTTACAAGGTATTCTCCATGCAGAAATATTAGTATTTAACAAAGGCTTTATTTATCCTCTGTCAAAAGTCCAACATCGCATGTACGTCAGTGTTGTTCACTTAAAAAGAAAGAAATCCAACAATTGAAATTGTCACTGTTTCAGAATTTATATTATTTTTTTTTTTAAAGAAGGAAGTCTGAGGGTACACAACACACTCAACGGGGTGGGATCCGTTGATCTAGACCAGGAACTCTATTAGGGGCTACTCGAGTAGAAGCTTACTTCCGAGAGCTGCAATATACGAGGAGAGACACCCAGCGCGTTCCCCGGGGGAGCCTATCAATAAAGTAATAGAGGGATACTCCACGCAAGCTTCATGATAAAATGCAATCTCGCCGAGAGTGGGTTATGGCAATGCGATGTAATTATCTCTGAATGTAAGTGGGTTTGGCCGGGGGGTCATTTATCAAGGTCGCATGGCGCCTAAACTATTTAACCTTCTTTTTTCAAAACAAAACAAAATTAAACAAATAATATTCAGATTTTATTAATATTTTAGACAATTTTCAAAATATAGCTAGTCATTTCCACGTACAAATACAGATGAGTAATCATTTGCACATAATTTAGACAAAATACTTAACATTTTATCTGTAGATACGTTAAAATAGTCTAACCCCTAATTGGGTCAGAGCCAGTGACGTCAAGGAGGGGCGGCCTGTCCCCCGGGCGCAACCTCTTCACTGTCGCCCTGCAGAAGGATTATTTCGTGGAAGAGGTGTCAGAAGAAATCTTGATCCGCACCAAACCTACCTACCTGCGCCACTGTCACTCTAATTAATTTCACTCTCTTTGAAGTTATTTCCAAATACGTGTCAATGTATCTATTTCGCAAACACCTTCTGGGGTGAAGTTGTCTACCATCTTCTCCAGCTAGTTATTATCTCCCAGCTTTGTTTTTGTACCGCGCTTCGAGCCTTTGGGGATGAAGCGTGATTTTTCAAATGAACTTTATTATTATTGTTATTATCTTTTTGATTCAGTTAAAGAAAGAAAACAACACTCATGAACAAAGTAAACATAGGTTTAAAATGTGTGTTAACGCCCTTGAGCTGAGATCTGTTGAACGGCTCTCGCATCTTAGTTCAGTCGGAGGTCGGCCAGAGCCCTTTGAGGAATACACATTGCTCACCTATGCATGTCAATGATGTATGTATCTGTGCGTGGGTTAGCATGTCCAGCTCCGCGCAAAGCCGTCCCCCGACGTGACGTAAGACGAGCGAACCGCCGAGCTAATAACGAGGGATGCCTAATATATCGCCCACTATTCTAAGCCCTATTACTGGAGTGTCCGGCGTTCTTCCTAAGGGCAGTCCATAAATCACTGCTAAGACAAGAAAGGGTGTGGGGGACGTGTGCGGGCATGTGTGGGTTTGGGGTGTGGGTGGGTGACATAGCATAAAGAGATCCCAAAGATGTTTAAGCCTCATCTCAACATTTAGCTTGGCGCGGGGGGGGGGGGGGGAGAGTGTACGTGTGTGGGTTTTTTTTTTTTTTTTTTTTGTGGGGTGGGCAATAATTTGATAGTGGCCGGCCAGTGTCCTATTTACTGCGATTCATGGAACGTTCATAAGCTCGCTACGTGTAAATCTGAATAAAAAGGAGAGAAAATGCCGGTAAATTTGTTTAATGTTTGCAAAAGCATATTATATCGCTGCATCTTCGTTCCCACGCTAATGTCCCATATGCCAAGCTATTGAGACGAGTCATACAGCAATGTTATAATTTATCATCCTGTTATTATGAAACGTCCGCTTGATCGTCTTGTCTTTTGTTTTCAAGCCTAAACATATCGTGTTCCAACATCTATGTTCAAATAAGGATTCCCTTGAATTCGTGTAAGCCCCAAAACACCCACATCGTCCAGAGAGACGGTGGACTCACAACCAGCGTAGAGCTAAACGGAGCGCAAAGGGGCGCAAGCCCAGGGCGCTTAAGCAAGAAGCGCCAAAGCCGTCATTACTCATGAGTGACATTTATTTATAAAAATAAAATTCCTTTTTTTTTTTAGAAAGGGGATTCTAAAAGTCAGTTTATGCTCTGGTGTAGCATTCACTTAGAGCGACCCTTCCGACAACCAACAATAGAACTGTAGTGACCGAC
This sequence comes from Omphiscola glabra, assembly GCA_964017045.1. Taxonomy (NCBI): domain Eukaryota; kingdom Metazoa; phylum Mollusca; class Gastropoda; family Lymnaeidae; genus Omphiscola; species Omphiscola glabra. The sequence continues at coordinate 25,369,452 of OZ024800.1, read as the reverse complement.
AATAGAGATGTCGCAACCAACAATAGAGATGTCGAAACCGACATTAGAGATGTCGTAACCAACAATAGAGATGTCGTAACCGACATTAGAGATGTCGCAACCAACATTAGAGATGTCGCAACCAACAATAGAGATGTCGCAACCAACAATAGAGATGTCGAAACCGACATTAGAGATGTCGCAACCAACATTAGAGATGTCGCAACCAACAATAGAGATGTCGCAACCAACAATAGAGATGTCGAAACCGACATTAGAGATGTCGTAACCGACATTAGAGATGTCGTAACCGACATTAGAGATGTCGCAACCGACATTAGAGATGTCGCAACCAACATTAGAGATGTCGCAACCAACAATAGAGATGCCGTAACCGACAATAGAGATGTCGTAACCAACAATAGAGATGTCGTAACCAACAACAGAGATGTCGTAACTAACAACAGAGATTTCGTAACCAACAATGGAGATGTTGAATATACGTTGTTGCAGCCTGGGTCACGGCCGTTGGTATAATGGCAGAGATGCATGCGATTTTGGAATGGAGGCTGAGGTAAAGGATATGTTCTATTCTCAGCTATAAAAAAAAAAAAGTAAACGAAGTCTGTGAGTTTTAATAATGGCGTATTGACAATGTCATCGTGGTCCAGACTTTTGGTCAAGTTGAAACCGATGTCGGCACAGTGTTGTTATGTGAGTGGGTTTACTGTTAAAGGATTTTTTTTTTTGTTAGGCAAAAATATTTTTTTTTAAATTTTTTTTTTTTTTAAAGTATAAAATTTCAATGACAGTAACTATGGGAACAGGTTATCACTTGAACATTCTTGAGTAATATGTTTACAAACATTTGGGAATGTATTCTGAAATCTGAAAAAAACAATTTTTTTTAAACTTGCGTAATTTCTGAGAGGTGTATGTGATGATGTTAATGTAATATGCACGTATCGATACGGTGCATCAAAGAACTTTGTTGCGCAAGATGTCCTAGCCCCACTGATGTTCATACATTTCCTTAAATAAAATCAAGCTGCCGCCCCTGCGACTCGAAGGACAGTTTAACCACGGCGTGCACAGCGTTAAACTTTAAGATGAACTAATTCTTAGTTTTACTTTTGAAAATTCACTTGGGGAAATGATGTTTCATGGATACATACGTTAAGCTGTGAGAAGGTAATAACATTGTTAACGATACAAGTCATGTTCTTTTAAAAAAATAGTTAAATTTACTCGTATTTTTTTTTTTTAATATCAAATGTTTAATTCGGTCATTTCGTTTTTTTTTCCTATTAAAAAGCCAAAGACTAAAATAAAATACTAAAAAAAAAGCTTAGATTAAAAAGCCAAAGATTAGCCAGCCAAATACTCAGACGCTTAAGGCTCAAAGCCCAAAGACGAAAAAGGGAAAGACTTGTCTAAAAGTCAAAGACGAACAAGTTAAAAAAAAAAAAAACAGACTAAGTTTAAGAATAAAAAAAGAGAAGAACTCAATAAGCCAAGGACCTGCAATTTGGAAATTTGGGTCGTGTGAGAAGCCCACAACTGAATGGTCATCGAGATAACTAGCAGTATATGTCATTCGTTCCGCTGGACCTTGTGTTAATTTCCTGTCCCAGTCAGACCCATTCCCCAAAAAAACATTTCAAAGGTTTTAGGTAATTTTTTTTTTTGTTTTTTTTTTGTTTGAAATCTTCAAAGGCGGAGTTGAGGTGAGATGGAATCGTTGTTGACTATTTAGGACCGGTGTCTATAAAATGTATTCGATTCTAGAAATATTTCACAACTTATTCAGATAAATTATTTTTTGTGTGTCAAGATGAAGTTTTCTTTCTTCCTTTCTTCCCGCTCTTTTTGAGGCGAGTCTGAAGGCCAGGTTTTTTTTTTTATGCGTTACAAAGAACCTTGGCCGGAATTTAAATTGATATAATACACAGGTAATCTGCACTCGTTATAAAGACATTAAATATTACTCCTGAGGCCCGGTATTAGTCGGTGTACCATTTAGCGCATTAGGGCAGCATGTTTTGATTTTGATTTCTGTCATTTTTAGCTGTGTTTAAATGGTATCCTTGTCATCAACGTAATCATGCATTTAGATACTTAAATCTTAGTAAGTATTTAGTTAGTTCTCTTATTTATTCGTTAACGTTATTTATAGAGTTTTATATAAAAAAAAATAATGAAAATTACCTAAGTTTACATTTCCCTAAGCTTTGTTCTATATCAAGTGTATCTCTGGTCGGAACGTTTAAATTCGAGGTATTTCAATATTTACTTTGGGCATTCCACAATATTTAGACATTATTTAGTTTATTGAAATAACTACATTTGCATCGCTAGACAGGTATCAAGAAATGCTACATTTAAGCGGCTAGGTAGCAATAAGAGTTTGACTTTCACCACCATACATGTATCAATAATGGCTAGATTATTTTCTGCTAGAGGGGTATCAAAAACAACTAGATTGACACCAATGGACAGCTGGCGATAATAGCTAGATTTTTCTGCAGACGTGTAGATAAACATTCCCATTCAAATTTACTTTATCTGTTGAACTGTACGTAAACTGACAGGAGCACGGGTTAAAATGCCATCCTAAGTATTAACGAAAAAAATCGTAAGTGCCGACGTGACATCCTAATTACCAACGTGACATCATAAGTACCAACTTGATCATCGGACGTATCAACGTGACAACATATGTACGAAAGTGAAGCATAATTATCAGCGTGACATCGTATGATCGTTATAACCAACGTGACATTATAAGTACCAACGTCGCACCATTCATACCCTACCAACTTCACAATACAAGTACAAGGATGACATCACAAGTACCAATGTGACGGTGTGCGTATCAGCGTGACATCTAGAGTCTCCACACTTGAATGCAGCCACAACCAGAACTCCGGCCATTCAAACTGAATGTATAATATCATGTTTACGGGCAGCGCTCTTTTTGTTTTTCACCTTGAATTCCCCTCGATGATGACTCTACTTGATAATTGCATGTTTAGAAATCCGATAACGCAGCAGGCAGTGGGTTGTTACTGAAGTAGAACAATTGCCGCCAATTACACGCTGCTTAAGTTTATGGTCATTCAGCTGAGTGAGAATTCGTTATTGTACATCAAACAAGGCCGGTCGATGGAGGCGCAGAGTGGGAAAGAAATTGGAAAGCCTCAGTTTGGGGATGTTATTGTGCGCAGTATATAATGTATAGAGAGAGATGATTATATGAAACTGTAAAATTCTATGAAGGCCTCGTCTTTATCTTTGTCTGGTATTTTTTTTACTGTAGCACTAGATCATCTTCATGTCATAGACACTATCTGCAGAGATCTTAAACCAGAGAACTTTCTTCTTGACACCGAAGGGCACAACTGTTCTTGTCCGAGAAATATTTGACGCCCATAATCAAGTTACTTGATAATCAATATTTTTTTTAAAAATCAAATATGTTACAAATTAATTGCAAGAGTTCTCGCTTGAAGCGTATGTGGGTCCAATAAATGGTACCTTTTTATTTTATATCTGAGAATATTTTTGTTGTTGCTGGCATCCGTGTCATAACGAGACGATGGTGTTGACTTCGTAGGACAAGATCCACGAGCCCTTGGATTGTTCAGTGGCGTCACCAGAATGTTTCATTGTACCAGTGTTATCCGCCTCCACGGTTGAACTCAGAGTTTACTTCTCTTAGATGGGAATGAACTCCAGACCATCAACCTATGATTTGCTCACTTTAGCCTACTCGCCCACCCAGCAATCTGATAATATAACAATTATTAAACGATTAGGGGAATTAAAATCAATGTTGTTTTTTTTTAAAGGTAGCCCGGGAGGAAAAAATGTGTGGGGGGGCATTAATATTATCACTATTCAGATAATTTCCTTATCTACCTACTAAAATAATTATGTAGTTTTAAAAAGAAAAAAAGGTTATACAGCTAAAGCTATTTAAATAGTAAATTATCCCTAGGGTCAGTTTCCCAAGATTCTCAATGGGGGAAACGGAGCTCAATTATTTAAATACTAAGTCGTTCGTTGAAGAGACTTCTCGCCGGGTCTGGTCAATGGCCTGTGATAAACTCCAGCTTCTTAAATACACGTGATAGAGGAAGTCGTCGCCGATTTGTTTCGTACAGCTTTAGATAAAAAGTAGTCTGACAGGAAGAGAAACGAAGAAGTATCGACCATTCATTTTGGGATATCAATCAAACGGTTGTCTCCCCCCCTTGGCGTGCACATTTTCAGGACATCCAATTTCTATGTCACGGCCATCTCCAATTTGTGTGCTAATGAATGTGCTAGCAGCACACCACAAAGTGAGTGGGCTACTAGACTGTTTCACCAACGTTGACGTCATATGCGGGGGGTGGGGGGTGGGGGTGGGGAGACGGGTATGGTTCGTGCAGGTTGGGATAATCCTTTAGGCAAAGAGGACAACGAGTACAGGAGCCCGCTACTCCATTGAGCGCTATGCTCAAAGATACGTTTGTTCAATTAGCATCAAAGCTCGAAGGTTCCCAATGGTCAATGGGTCCCGATGGTCAAAGGGCCACCATGCAATTTGGGCCCGGATGCTCAATGGGCCCCAATGCATTATTGGCCCTGACGGACAATGGGCCTCCATGCATTAACAGCACTGATGCTCAATTGGCCCCCATGCATTATGGGTCCCGATGCTATATTGGCTCTGGTGGGAAAGGACCCCCATGCATTATAGGCAACGATGCTAAATTGGCTTCGATGGTCAGTGGGCCCCCATGCATTAACGGCACTGGTGCTCGCTTGGCCCCCATGCATTATAGGCACCGTTGCTCAATTGGCCCCGATGCTCAATGGGCCCCCATGCATTATCGGCCCCTATGCTCAATTGGTTCCAATGGTCAATGGCCCCCCTTGCAATAATGGCCCCTATGCAATATGTGCCCTCATGCAATATGGGAACAATGCTTAATAGCCACGATGCTCAATGGGCCTCGATGCTGAATTGGCCCCGATGCTTAATTGGTCCCCTTGCAATTGGGCCCACATGCAATATTGGAACGTTGCTTAATAGCCTGCGATGCTCAATCTGCCCCGATGCTTAGTGGGCCACGATGCTCAATGTGCCACGATGCTCAATAGGCTACGATGCTAAATGGGCCCCGATGCTAAATAGGCCGCAATACTCAGTGGGCCCCGATGCTTAATGAGTAACGATTCTTGTGCACTGACACAATATAATTATGCTTCCTATTAATATTAAGAAGCGACGTATACTATTACAATGACTAACCCCTACCTATATATAAGACAAACATGATTATTTGCCTCTATTTTCGCAGTGTCAGGGGCAGGGGCGCCATTTCAGGTTTATTAGGGGTAGGAACCAAAACTTGGTTGCCCTGTTAAGTTATTTACTACTGGTGGTGCCACAGTACGTAGCAATTTAATTAAAACCTGCAAATTCCGGAGTGGGGGTCAAATGCCCCATCCCCCCTGCAATACACAAACGACGTCCATGGTCAGGAGGCCCATGACGTCAATCCTGTCTTCAGGCTAGGGTTCTATGCACTTTAACCAAAGGTAGATGCAGATTTATAATTATATCCACATTTTTCATTTTGTTACCTATCCAGTTAAGGCGATCCATATACCTACCAATCATGTAACGCACCGCACCCACTCCACCCCCCACCCCCCTGAAAGAGAATAGGTGGCAATTCTTATATAACACTTGGAGAAGAGTGCACTGACCAAGTAAAGGTCTGAATTTCATATGATCAGAAATAGAATCTCTGTGTGGTGTACTGACGCTCTTCACGCCCACTTCTACTGGGCGAAGCCCGTGGGAAAAATGTGCAGGGCCCATTATTTCGTCATGTGATGTCATGTGACGTCATGGGATGTCACATGAAAGAGAACATCCCCCCCCCCCAAAAAAAAATATATAATCCCAAATTGGGTTTTCTTTCCTGTTGTGTTTTGATCGAGTGCCCACTCTTATCAGTGTCTTTATTTTGCTTTAGTTTCCTCAAGGACCCAACATCCCCCTGTCTAAAAAAAATTGTTCCAAGTTAAGCTTCACCCTCTGTTGGAAATAAGATCACGTATCACGTGATATCGTTAGTTACTCCGAAGACCGCTAACGTTCACAAAAATCTGTGCTTCGGTTATTAATATCGATTGTTTGTAACGTCCTCGGGGGCTCGACAATCCTTCACGTATGTTACACATTGGAAAACGTGACTTTGATGGTCTGGTGGAAGAAATAGCTCTGAAGTCATTCAGGCGCTTCGGATTTGAAATCGACAGCGGGAGCTGAGTTTGGATTGCCTGTGAGGTTTTCATTTTTCTTTATTAATATTTTCTTTTACCTTGTTTCAATTAAGGTTCGCTTTTGATCTTTTGATCTTTTTTTAAAAAATGATATTAAATCGTGTCATAGAAAAGTATGTTTTTTTTGTTGTTTTTTTGTTTTGTTTTTATTTATAGGGTTTTGGATTTGGGGGGGGGGGGGGGGGTCAAACGTTTTTTTAAAAGGTAAAATCATTGATTCATGTACAAAGGTAAGATCAGATAAGAGTTCTATGAAACGTGAAATCAATCAAAAGAGGCCATTGAATGAAAAGATAACTTGTGCATAGATTTATTCAAAGGAAGCGAATAAGACCGTTGAATTAATTAAGATATGGTCACAGATGTTGACCCAGACCTCTCTCTCGCTCTCTCTCCCTCTCTCTCTCTCAGCTGTTTATTACAAAGGATTAAATAATGTTCTTACAAAAATAAGTTGTGTACATTATATCCCCCAGCCCCGCCCGCCTCCGTTTTATTATTTTATTATTTGTTTACCCTTTATGGAACACTGGCGTACAAACATCAGAAGACAACACCGACCCATGTAGAGTGATACTGGGTCAAATCTGCTTAGTACGAGACACCTTGGTGCATGCAGTGACAGGACTGTGATTTTTGCCATTTGCAAACGTGTTAAACTAATGTCGTAGAACACACACATGCGACAAACCAGTTATATATATTTTTTTTTTCTAAGCGCAAGTCATCTTTTTTTTCAGTGACCTTCAATTTTCGACCTCTTTTCTACCACTTTTTGATCTCTTTCCGACCACTTTTTGACCTCTTTTTGGCCACTTTTCGACTTCTTTTTGACCTCTTTTCGACCACTTTTTGACCACTTTTTGACCTCTTTTCGACCACTTTTTGACCTCTTTTCGCTTAGAAAAAAATGCGATCTACACTGATTTCATTAAAAGATTGTAACAAAAGCGTTCCTTGAATTTTGATTTATAATTATCTGTTTTTGTTTGTTGTTTGTTTTTTTTTGCATTGTATCGTCTGCTGATGTCGGCTTCTAGCCGAAACGTCTTTATAACTGTCCTGCCCATTAACATTTCAAATTTAAACTTTTTTTTTTTCTTCATTTAATTTATTTTTTTAGAGAAAGTGTGTCCATAACTGTGAGAATTAAGCAGATACACTTTGCATGTAGCAGGCTCAGTCAAATCAATATCATAACGGGATTGACATAAATGTATAAGGGGTCGCGACCCGTGATGGATCACATACACAAAGCTGCTTTCAGGTCACAGTTCAATCCGGGCTCTGAGTTAAACTGTCACAGATGATGCCACCTTCCTGGATCGTACCATCTCTTGTGACTAGGATACGGGCCGTTGATCTGAAAAATGTACACGGACACGCAGCGCTCCCTTTCGGACAAGGGACTCATTAAACTCAATGCTATTCGGATGTCATGTGTGGTGGTTTATTTTAGTTAAAATGAAGAATTAAGATTTCAAACGTATAGTACATTCAATTATATTTCATTTGATACCTCATTTGGTCTTACAAACCCAACAAAAATATTTTAAATCGTTTTTTAATCCCAACCTCTCAATTCTGGTAGCCGTGTACCAATAGCCACTTCGAACAAAAAGCAAAGGTCTCTTATCAACTAACTTAATATTCACCGATTTTCGAGGCTTCTCTGAGAAGGACAATACACGGGTGACTTGGTTTAAGCCGTCTGATGTATATACATTGTGGAACAAGATATGTTTAGACTTGAAAAAAAAAATTATACTTAAAAGGATGTCTCGGCTTAATGCCTTCTTTAGCAGACACAACAAAACAGGAACTATCAAATTATTTTAAAATTAAGAACTTGAATGTTCAGATATCGCAATGTTGGTCTCTCAGTCTCTGTGGGTTTTTTGTTCTAAACCTAACAATATCTTGTTCGACTAATTTTTGAAAAACTTTTATGCAAAATTAAACTTTTTTTTTGGTGCTTTTCAAGACAAGAGAAGTCAGAAATATGCACAACAAATTACCGCGTGTGAAATGCATGCAATGCACCTAATAGTTATTTGTATGCTTGCGGAGTGTGTGTTGAAAATGTAATATAAGCTCTTACTGGAAAGTGATTTGCGTTTGAGATTTTATGAGCCAATCTTGAACAGTTATTTGGCGTTGAGATTGCACTAGCCTCCATTGATGAATAATGTCGAATACTCTCCAACCAAGCGACGAGCTGCCGTCGTTGGATGGCGATGCCTTGATAGAGGAAGATTTATTTTTCAAGTGCTGTCGGGTGCTTGCAATAAAGATATACATGTTTGTCCTTTTCCTTTATGTTAGGGAATCAGTGGTATTGTGCTAACTTAGCTTCTTATTAAAAGGTGTGACGTTTGAGTTACTTGTTTGAAGGGTCCAATGTGTTACTTATTTAAGTATCTGTACCCACTATTTGAATTTTATATAAGTCCTGGTGTTAAATTATTCTAGGGCGTTGTGGTTAAATATTGTAGAGCTATGTGTTTCATTAATCTATGCCCTTGTGTTTAATTAGTGTCGGATTTGGTATTTAAGTAATATATGGTTTTGTTTTTAATTATTTTAGAGCGCAGTGTTTGATCATTGTAGGCCCTTGGGTGTTTAAATGTTGCGCGACTTGGTGTTTAATTAAAGTGAGGGTTGGTGTTAAATTATTGTAGGGCTTGGTGTTTAAATAATGTATGTCTTGTTTTTTTTTTTATTATAGTCTGGGTTTGTGTTTAAATATTGTAGGGCAAAACGTTTAACTATAGTGGAACATGATCACTTGTTCAAAGGCTCACTGTTTAATTATTCATTGTCTCTAGAGGTATAATTACTGCTTTAATAGTGTAGGGCTATGTGTTTATTTAGACTAGGACTCGGTGTTCAATGCTTGTACGCCCTTTTGCTTTAAAATATTTTAGGGCCACGTGTTTCATTATACTAGGGAATCATGTTTGAGTTGTTGAAGTGCCTAAGTACTAATGGATGACCCTCGCCTGAGTGCAACCCAAGAGACAAAGCGGAACACCATCTAAAACAAAAAATATTGATCGCGTTAGATGTCAGTCAGCTCCCACCAGGCAGTGTTGAAGTCTTGTTAAGAGATGTAGAACTTCCGTTAACGACTGAAGATGTAACGTTACCTGTGGCAGGTTAACTTAACCATTTAGTACTTAACAGACTGAATCTCCCACCCCCCCCCCCCAATCTCTCCCTCGCCCTAAAACTATTCCACTTTTTATATAAGACATTTGCGCCGGAAAAAAAAGGAGGGGGGGGGTGTTCTCCTTCTTTCAAGAATTCTTTGTCAACTATTAACTTTAGGAAACCGAAGACATAAGAGTAAAAGTCGATCCTTACACTATCATCTTTCAGAGCAATGGTTCTCAACCTTCCTAATGCCGCGACTCGTTAATATAGTTCCTCATGTTGTGGCGACCCCCAACCACAAAATTAGTTTCGTTGCTACTTCATAACTGTAGTGTATATGTGTTTTCGGATAGTCTTAGGCGACCCCCGGTTAGGCGTCATTCGATCCCCAAAAGGGTCGCGACCCAGAGGTTGAGAACCACTGTTTTAGAGCTACCAAAAATATATCTATTTTCTAAACTAAAGGAAAGCTCCAATCAACCGTTTTTTTTTATCTTATCAGTTTTGGTTCGAAGCACATAGTATATAGCCAATAAATAAAACAGTTATCAATAACTTTCAAAAGATGCTCTGGTGGTATATTAAAACTATTTCCCATACAAAAATTTAAACCAAAGGTGTATAACATAAACGGGGTTTAGTTCACTTGCCAGCTTGTCAGTTTCACTTTAGTTGTAGTAAACAAGCAGACATCATATCCAGTTAACTCATCACCATCCACCGTTACCCGCCACTGTCGGGTTGTAGATTCGATCAAATAAAGTTGGGCGTGAAGGGCGTGTGATTGGTAATTAGATTTAGGCAGATGTGCTGAAAGAAGGCCAGGTATCGAACTGCACTGGCTTAAATGACAGACGGCCCTCTGCATCAGGGTTTCTCAATCTTCTAGATAGGTGTACCACTTAAAATCATTGCTAAAAGATTGGCATTTTTTTCAACTAAATTTTCACTGATTAGCTATCATGATATAGTCCTCTCTCTGTATGTTTCATCTCTGTCTAAACATCTCCCTCTTTCTCTTCCTTTCTCTCTCCCCCACCCACACTTTTTCTCTCCCTCTGTCTCTACCTGTCTTTCTCTCTTTCCCCTTCACTACCCCTCTCTCACTTTTTCTCTCTACCCCCCCTCTGTCTCTACCCCTCTCTCTTTCCCGGTATCTCCCGCTATCTCCTTCTTTCTCCCTTTCTCCCACTCCTTCTCACTCTCTATCTCTTGTCTCATTTTTTTTCTCTGCCTCTATATCTCTCCTATATTTCATTGATAGTAATCGTATAACACTGTCTACCTTTACACCTTACCTCGAATTGTGAATCTTTCTCTGGCTTCTCTACTGTCTTAGCGCCTACTCAACACGTTTTCATTTGTTAATTTTTTATCGGTTAATATTGTTCAGATACTTTATGGAGTTGATGATCATCTTCCAATCCGTAATCTTCTACTTCCATATTTTGAGGGCCCACGTTCAATTTATGGATCATTGTGGCTCCTGGTTTTAATTCAGAGTTCGCCCTCTCTTAGATGAGTTGCCGTCCAAGGCAAGCGAGTCCCATCCACCCGGGGTCCGTGGGACGTTGGCTTTGGTGGGGATCGAGCTCCAGACCACCAGATGTTTTTTCAAAACTCTCCACCCAATCCGATTAGTAAGTTTATTTTAATTTTATTGTTCACTTATTTTTTGTTAAACGAAGGAGGCTTTTTGCAGATACGTCCGTTATTACATTGCGTCTTGTTGGTCCCATACCATTGGCTATTCGTTTCCTTATATATAAAATCCTCTAGAAATAAAACTATTTTAAACCAAAATATTCTTGCTTCACTAAAATAACATTTACTAATATATAAAAATACAAAGAACAATTATACATTTGAATTTAAAATATTAACACAATTAATATTTCCAAATCAATGATTCCCATTAAAAATAAAGAAATACTGTGATAAAATAATGTTTGCTATATTTTTTATTTTTTTTTTTGCCTAAAACCTGAGCTCCAAAAACAAAACGAAAACCGGAGAAAGAATGCAAAAAATTCCTGCATGTCACACATCTCTCAATTAACCCTCGGCGATGTCTCGGGGCTCTGCGGTAATTGGAATGAGATGAGCCACCTGGGTAGTGTCCTCCTCGTGGTTTCTGTTTCCTTCAGCAGTCATTCAGAGCCATCTCTCCCCTACTCCCTATTTCCTTTTTTTTTTCTCTTTTTCTTTTTTTTTCCTTCTTTTTTTTTTGAAGGGCATTCGCGATCAGTAGTTTTAACGTGGTCGTACTATTGCAAATGATATTTGAATTGAGGGACAAGGAAACATTTCAACTTTTGAACAGTATTGACACATCTGACATAGGAACTTTTGAACAGTATTGACACATCTAACATAGCAACATTTGAACAATATTGACACATCTAACATAGGAACTTTTGAACAGTATTGACACATCTGACATAGGAACTTTTGAACAGTATTGACACATCTGACATAGGAAATTTTGAACAGTATTGACACATCTGACATAGGAACTTTTGAACAGTATTGACACATCTGACATAGGAACTTTTGAACTTTTGAACAGTAGTGAAACATCTAACATAGGAACTTTTGAACAGTATTGACACATCTAACATAAGAACTGTGCCGAATGAAACGAGCGAACGCATCCTCAATGTGTTAGATGTTGTTATCTTCTCAAAACATTTCCATTGCATTACCTCCCTATGTAAAGCTTGACAATTTCTCCCACGGGTGATATTCTTAACTTTCACTTTGAGCCCCTTCACAAGCTCCCCTCCCCCCCCCCCGTGATATTCTTAACTTTCACTTCGAGCCCCTTCACAAGCTCCCCCCCCCCGGTGATATTCTTAACGTTCACTTCGAGCCCCTTCACAAGCTCCCCTCCCCCCCCCCCCGGTGATATTCTTAACTTTCACTTCGAGCCCCTTCACAAGCCCCCCCCCCCCGGTGATATTCTTAACTTTCACTTCGAGCCCTTTCACAAGCTCCCATCCCCCCCCCCCCGGTGATATTCTTAACTTTCACTTCGAGCCCCTTCCACAAGCTCCCCCCCCCTCCCGGTGATATTCTTAACTTTCACTTCGAGCCCCTTCACAAGTTCCCGGCCCTCAGCGTTTTGTTTTGAGACATGTCAGGTTGACTGATACGCTTATGTGGTATCTTTTTGTGTGTGTGTGTGTGCGTGGTACCATTCATTTTGTTTCTCTTATTCTGACTTACCATTTCTGACATATGAGAACCATGCAAAGATTAATATAGGGAGAGGACACGGCCTACAAGAAAGAAGAGAGAACTCCATTCATTCACAAAGCCAAGACTCTGTTCAAAATTACACTTCGCCCCCAGAAACTCAACAATCATTCATACTTCACAATTATTCAAAAAAAAAAAAAAAAAAAAAAAAAAAAAATCTTGTGTCAGACAAACTTTAAGGAGAAGCGAAAAACTCAAACAAGAATTTTCATAACGGAAAAAAAAATATGTCAGATGAATGACAAAAAAAATGAATGAAAATCCATTTACTTTGATCAATCAATGTATTGTTTCTTATCGTATCCTGTCTTATCTTATCTTATTTTTTATCTTAACTGAACAGTTTTGAGGATATTTTTTTTTTACGCATACTACTCTTAAACGCAGGGCCGACCCTAACAATTGCGGGGCCCCATGGGAAACGGATTGCGCGGGGCCCATTCTGGGTAGAGGATAAGGATAATAAGTGAAAATTAAGATTTTGTATTAGAAAATAAATTCGGGGCGGGGCCTATAAAAGTGCGGGACCCATGCGGCCGCATAGGTTGCAGTGGCCTAAGGCCGGCCCTGCTTAAAAGTGCACACATATTTGAAACATCAAGTCATAGTGGATTGTAGAATATGCAGTTGGCGTCTTTACCTTTATAAAACGTTTTGATACGTTCGTTCTTTCATAACTGTGTGTACGGAACATTGAAGCTAGAACATTTTCCCCCCAAAAAACACACAAAGACCTTTTTCTGTACAGAATATCGGAACAGTAAATATCACATGCATACACAAGATCACAAGAAAGTCCCGCCGGATGATTTTTGGTTCCCTAGGATATCCCTATTTTGGGCCCACGCATATTTCATATTAATCTGTTTCAAACGTATCAATTTCGACCCTTGGGGGTCCCAAGTAGGCTGGTTTTGTAGCATTTACTCGGTTTTTCCCCCAAGTCTATACACGGCCCTGCATACAAGACATACACACTTGGTGGTAGTGAGTACTTGAACAAACAGAATGCTACAAGGTTAGACTACTCTTTGCATTAAAACTATACAGTTATTTGGAACAGGTGAGATCCCATGCAGATTGGCCATTCAAAAAAAGTATTTTAAGAATTTTTAAATATAAACTATCTCATACGAGCAAAACAAACTAAAGTTGGAAAAGCCAAGAGCCATATAGACAGAATCAATATAAACTGAGAATAGAAAGAGCAATTGGAAAAAAATAATACAAAATACCACTGCAGACGATCAAGTCCAAATTGCATATTCGGAATATTCGACAATACAAGAAGACATACAAAAACAACTTACAGACGCATTGCAAGAGACTTTTGGAAAATATACATAAACTCAAACAGACATAAAATACACAAGTTTTGCTTGACAACATTGGATGAGACAAGATGATCCAATGACAGTACCTCACAAACACAAGATGCAAACCTCTTCTAGTCTATGTACTAAGGCCCGCGATCAATTCTGGCTCCTATGTATGTAGAGGGGATTCGCAATGTTTCTCTTCCTGGTGTTGAAGAGTGTAGTGCACTAGTTGGAAGGGTTAATCAGCGAGGGTATCATGAACTGGGAGTTGGAAGACCCGAGACAATAAACGCAAATGTGTCAAGTGTTGTCGCCTCAAACGTGTTGCTAGATATTACCTCACAAACACAAGATAGAAATTGTTGCTAGAAATTATTGAAACATTTCACGGAAATTTATACAAACATGAAAAGACACGTTTTTGCGAGAGAATATTGGAATGGGAAAAAAAAATCCTGAACGGACAGGATCTAACAAACACAACACACAAACGTGTTTCCAGAGAATATTGGATCAGACAAGATCCTCCATAGACAGAAGCCGACAAACACCAGTAATTGCCTCTTTGTCTCCTGTGTCGCGCACGTCTGCTCCAAGGCAAGGCCGGTCCGTCAAGTTTCGAATATATGGAATCTGACAGTTGTAAAGTGTGGGCGAATTGTGTGCAGCAGCTGATTGCTTGTGGGGGGTTGTGTGTGGGTGTCGGTGGGAGCATGATAAAATAATGCTGAGTAGGGATATGCATTTGTTGTTCGATTTAGCCACTCAATAACCCACAACTTTAGCCCTTCTTTGGTCCACCACTTTAGCCACTCTTTAGACCACAACGTAAGCCACTCTTTAGCTCGCAACTTTAGCCTCCCTTATCCCAAAACTTTAGCCCCCAACTTTAGCCACTCTTATCCCAAAAAGTTAGCCCCCCACTTTAGCCACTCTTATCCCAAAACATTAGCCCCAAACTTTAGCCACTCTTTTACCAACAACTTTAGCCCACAACTTAAGCACTTCTTTAGCCCACAACTTAAGCACTTCTTTAGCCCTTTTGAGCCAAAAATGTCCTGATAAAGAAATTCCCAAATATCTGCACGAATTAATCGAAAGGGCTAATTTAATTTATATGCGTAAGGGCTCTGTGGAAGTATTTGGTTTTGTCCAAATTTGTGTAAAATAGTGTATCTTACCTGTGAATGACACCTATGTGTTCAGCTCTGGTTCTTTCTCAACTCCAATCCAGTAAGTTCAGTGGGGCTCATTACTCATTAAAACAGACCCAATACTATATTTTTTAAATTAAAACTACACTTTTAAAATGCATAATTTCTTTCCTTTTTTTCTTCGCGGTAATGATAGCGCAACCAATCTACTCGCTCATTTTACCCCGAAACGAATAATATTTTCCTAAGCAGTCCTACCCTAAACTAGCAGGGTTTGTAAATTGTATAACATCTGTATGAAGTAGACTATTAGCCTTTACAAAATAAATTTGTATGTGAGCCGAGAAACTAATGTGTCCGGTTCACATGATGTGTTCCAGTACCGCTTCTCTATTCTCTACCGATTTAACAACAAGGAGCTCACATATCGGCTCATTGGTTTGAAAAATTTTGTGGGTTGACTTTTCCTTTCTTTTTTGTGTGTCTCTTAAAATTACTATATATATATATATATATGTCGCTTTTATCATGATATATATATATATATCTATCATGATGAAAGCGACACAGACTGGACATTTTAGCTCAGGTTGTTGCCGGTGATGGATATGAGGTTTGGGTGGCGAACAGACACATGTCGATGATTTCAGCTACGCGGCCGTGGGAAAGCCGCTCCTAGGCAACCGTTTCGTCCCACCTTAACGTCCCAACCGAAAGACTCCCTGGGCGGTGGGGGTGGTAACGCAACACCATCCCTCCGGACTGGAAGCAAAGCCGTCCTGACCCCCAGAGAGTAGACCGCGGACGCTTTAAACTCAGCGTCTTCGGTCGACTGGACGTCCCCCAGGCCAGGGGGAGGTCTCCGGCGCGCCGCCGCACGGTCTGCTGGGAAACCCGGCGGCTGGCCCGTGTGGAGGTGTGCCGGGGAGGACATTAAGAGCTCGCGCTCGACGGACGACCGACGCCATCTCTTATGTGACGTTATTAGCTCAGGTTGAAAATCAAACACAATAAAGCATATAAACATAAATGAATAAACTTTAGCTATGTAATGAATAATAAGGCAGACGTTCATGGATTAAATCCCCCCCCCCTCGCGACCCAAATCCAACACATTTTTTAAAAAATGTCTATCCATATGATTTTTTATAATAATTAGCGCTACGATTTATTTTTAGAATCTTTGACTGTCTCTTGTGATGCTTTACAGACGATTAATGTTGCTTCCCCAAGTCTGCTGTAAGAGAGGCATCTATTCAAAGCGTACTGTTTAAAGTGCACCGATTTTAAATCTTTGTTATTTAAGGTTTCATTTCAAAATATTAATTAATTTTTTTTTTAAACGTATGAAAATACATCTCTAACATCTGAAAGTTTTCATGATGCCATTTTGCAGAAATGAAATTTCTAAGATCATATGTACTGTTAGTGTTTTTGATCGTGTGTGTAGACATCCATATCATTAATGTAATATTTTATGGTAAAACTATCTCTCAGCAACAAGTCATTTTATTAAAAAACATTGAAATTATAAGAGCCTAATAACATATTTACTAAATAAGGCAATATTAAAGAAAATTATGAAAAGTGGATTGGACTCTTTAACCTTGGATGGCAACTGATCTACCAGAAGGAGATCTCTGAATTCAAACCATGAGATGGGGTCCCATTTGCGGTATGGCATTGACACAATGAAAAATCCGTCAACTCCGGTGACTCTACGGCTGTGAAGCTGTATCCTCCACGCAATGATGTTCCCTTGAGTTATCCAGATGTGGAAGACTGAGAAAGAGAGAGAAAGAAATTGCGCACTTTAAAAACACGCTTTTTAAAAAAAAAAATCTTTTCTTCTAAGAGTTCAATTTCCAAAGACACTGATGAGGTTTCAAATTTTTTATATTGATCAAAGGCGAAGTAATGGTTTCCACAATTTTCTTATTCGATCCCTAAAAATGTAAATAATGACTTAATCGATAAAGCATTAATTGACAGCGGAGAAAATATGTTTCAATAAAAAATATTAAGCCATACAAAAGGCCCAGAGAATGTTGTGTTAAAGCAATAGAAGATATTGTTGTTTTTTTCCTCCGACTATTACAGAATGGATGATGCACACCCAACCTACGTTTTGCGGATGACATAGACGGACTGGCGGGAAGCGAGGAAGAGCTAGCCAACCTAGTAAAGCGTCTCGACAAGACTTCATCGTCCTTTGGCATGCAAAATCAGTGCAGAAAAGACAAAAAATGATGACGAATAGCACTAATGGCATCACCGCTGAAATTAAGGTCGGAGAGGAAAGATTTAGAGACAGTTGGCAGCTTCAAGTACCTCGGAGCAATAGTATCGGAACAAGGCTCCAGGCCCGAATTAATGGCCAGGATTGCGCAGACCACGACAGCACTAAAGAGGCTCCAGAAAGTATGGAACGACAAAAATATAGCCCCCAGCACCAAAGTCAGGCTGATGCGCTCATTAATCCTCTCCATTTTCTTATATGCCTGTGAGTCCTGGACATTAACAGCAGAACTATAAAGGAAAATAAAGGCGATGGAGATGAGATGTTACAGAGGCATTCTTGGCATCTGCTATAGAGACCACATCACCAATGAGCAAATAAAAGAAAGCATACGTCAGGCAATTGGGCAATACGATGACCTCTTGACGTCTGTTAAAAAGCGCAAACTTGAGTGGTATGGCCACGTGACCAGAAAACAAGGGCTCGCCAAAGAGATCTTGCAGGGCACCACTAGAGGAGGGAGAAGAAGAGGAAGACAAATAAAAAGATGGGAAGATAATATCAAAGAA
This sequence comes from Omphiscola glabra, assembly GCA_964017045.1. Lineage (NCBI taxonomy): Eukaryota > Metazoa > Mollusca > Gastropoda > Lymnaeidae > Omphiscola > Omphiscola glabra. Next base: position 25,351,430 of record OZ024800.1, on the reverse strand, counting down.
TGGACTGGATTACAACTAGGTGATGCTATGCGTAGTGCAGAAGACCGAGAGGAATGGAGAAGAATAGTGTACATGTCATCTGTGGCGCCCAACGGTCGAAAGACTACGGGACCTGATGATGATGATGATGATGATGCACAATTCAATATTACATAATTTTGTGTTACCAAAAAATATTCAACCTTTTCCAATGGCTTCCGGATTAAAACCCGTTTTTAGCAACTCTCACTATTATTCGCTTCATTCGCAAGTATATCAGCCATGTTAAAAGCTGAAAGCTGTTTGAGACAGACCAAGGCTTAAAATTAATTTGATAAAGACAACTGGAAGTCCCAAAATGAAAGGACTGTTTAGACGAAATATCACAGAGGCAATTTGGACTGTCGTTTTCTGTCGGGTGACGCTTTTTTTCCCTGGACTATTCTCGGACAACGTAAAATCTTAGGCAAAGCTCATAATGGCTATTTTCTCTAAGGTAGCATAATCTTTCAAATCACGATTGACGCTTTAAAAAAAAAAAAGAGTAAAAAAAAAAGACGTTGTGTTGTATTCTCAAGAAAATACTCGGAGGTTTTAGTCCTTATTTCACACACACACACACACACACACACACAAACACACACACACACACATTAATTCAAACTTGAGCCATGAAGAGCGGAAATCAGATGATTATTTTTCAGTCAAGATGATGTTTGACGTTTTGGAATACGCTAAACAAACTATTATCATATTTGCCTAAGGGCTTCATTACTCAGCTTAAATAAAATGAGACTTCTGCACACACGTGTATTGCTGTTCATTATTTATTTTTTATTACATTCGAAAGTAGTTCTATGCAACAGTATACGTTGTCACGTCATAAACGTTGAGAATGTTTGAAGGTAGTTCTGGGAAACAAAGTGCGTTGTCACATAAGAAAATGTGTTTGAAAAAAATTCCATTAACAAACACCATTCTCCGGTAGCATCGTGTACCACGTGACACCTCACGTGAAAGCATATTTTAAATTAGAAGACCCAAGGAGTTTATGCAGTGATTCTCGTGATTTTGGCTAGTTCAATGCGTAAAATAAATAGATCCACACATGGGCTTTTAGAGACTTGCGATGTCAAGAGATCAGACGGTGCTCTATGGCTGGGTCAAGAGATCGGACAATGCTCTATGGCTTTATCAAGACATCAGACAGTGCTCTATGGCTGGGTCAAGAGATCGGACTGCTCTATGGCTGGGTCAACAGATCAAGCAGTTCTCTATGGCTGAGTCAAGAGATCGGACAATGCTCTATGGCTTTATCAAGACATCAGACAGTGCTCTATGGCTGGGTCAAGAGATCGGACTGCTCTATGGCTGAGTCAAGAGATCAGACAGTGCTATATTATTTTCTGATCACACGCCTAATTTAAAACAAAAAAAAAGAGCAACTCTGCGACATGACATGAAGTGTGAGTAGACATTTTTTTTTTTGGTATTCGAAAGATTATCCCTGAAATACATTACGAATGCATATATAATTCGTTGGGCTGATGTTGATCAATAAGTTTACGAGGTTCAACACGGAGCAGTGCAATTACCCCGTCTCTTGTCATGTTGTCATTGTCTATTAGCTAGGAGCTTTATTTTAACGCGCGCACTTGATGAGTTCATCAAATACAAGTCTAAAAATAGTACTCTTTCTTTAATCACGTTCGCATTTGCATATCTGATGAAAACAAGAGTGTAAATCGGGCTGTGCTCAGAGTTGTGTAGGGGAGGGGGGAGTGGATACAACTCAGACTCCAAATATCTTGATATCGGCCTAATGAAGACAACCAACCTTTCAAGCTTTAAACAAAATAAAATTGAACTCCATGCCGCCAGAGTTGAATGATGTGCTTTTTTTGTTCGCCGTTGTTGTTGTTTTTGTTGCTGTTGATGTTGTTGCTGCTGTTGTTGTTGTTTTTCCACTAGTGATAGAAATGTTCCCTGTCTTCGAATCTCACCCTTTCTTGAGTGTGTTTCACCACTTAGCATATAATTCTACCCCTGTTTTTTGCTCTTGACATTATGAGTGTTTGCTCTCAAAGGGAACATGTTTCTGCTGACGCGCATGTTTATAACTAATAACTGATCAAAATAAAATATTGGGAAACTTCAACTAATTTGTTATTTACAGAATCGAATTATTCGCCTGCTACACGTATTATATTTTCCTCTATCTTTGAATAACAGCCTTACTCTTAACGGCGTGAATAACAGCCTTACTCTTAACGGCGTGAATAACAGCCTTACTCTTAATGGCGTGAATAAGAGCCTTACTATTAATGCCGTGAATAACAACCTTACACTTAATGGTGTGAATAACAGCCTGACTCTTAATTGCGTGAATAACAGCCTTACACTTAATGTCGTTAATAACAGCCTGACTCTTAATGGCGTGAATATATATGTGACGATATTTTCTCATTCCCTACAAAGGAGCCCGTGTATATATCTCGAAAGATCAACGCCTGTTCACTTTTAACTGCAGTTAGCTTTTTCCCCACGCTATTTTTTTGGATTAGATGGATACAACTCAACCTCTACGAATATGTGTGTCTCTTCATAACAGACATATATATAATGTTTTGAACTGATATTATAACTCCTAAGATGGTTTAATTCTTTTTAATGCAGTTACTACGTACATATATATACACTTGAAGTGGAAGATAAGTACAACATTTTAACGTATAAACTTGATATATGTTAATACTTCAATGGTATTAATTGCCGGAGATTAAACCGTGGCTGGATGAAATGTGACTTCATTTGAAATTACCATTTAATTTATTTGTGTTCATTTATCGTTTCTGGAACATTAATAGCGTTTCAAGTACAATTGATTCTGTTGGTAGCATTGGCATTGGCTGGTACGGATAATTCTCGTGGCAATATATTTCCATTGTGTAATATTTAGACCTAGTTCCGCTTTAAAAAAAAATAATTAAAAAGCAAAAACAAACTAAAAGCCTGCAGCCATTGTGATTAAACAAACGAACGCACCTAGGAACGACCGTTTTCGTTTGTTCTCTAAAATCTTATCTCAATATTGTATTCAGTCTGGTTGTATGAACAACGCCTTTAATTCAATAAAAATGTCCCAGACTTGCGCATAAAATTAATGCGAGACACAAACTAAACGCAAATATGATATTTGTTTCTTAAAACAAGGAGAGGCAGGGGGGGAACAACGGAATTATAAACAGTTAATGTTGATGCCAAGGGGATGACGTCGAGATTAGAGATTTAGCGGCGCCCTTTTGAACTGGCGCAGGCCGGCGCCCTTGGCAACTGCCCCAATGCCAAGCCGTTGTAACGCCACTGCGCACGACCAGATTATGCTTTCGTTTCTTTGATTAAAATGCTACATAAAAAGGAAGAGTGGTGTTGCATTTGTGGTAAATATCGTTTATGTACTACAAATGACCCATCAACTAAATTTACTTGACAAAATATGCCTTAAAGTAACGCATTTTATGAGAACCTTTGATTCTTGCTAACTTCTGGGAAATGTATGTTGACTTGCCTATTCAAAGAAGCGTTACAACCATAAGTACATACTAAGAGAATTACTCTGTGTGATTTTATGTTAGCAGTAATTTGCGGAGGAACAGAGCGGAGGATAAAATGCGCACCGGGCGTTTTTTTCCCATTAAATTAAGAAAGGTTTACAATGTTTGCCAACTGTATATTTTGTTTGTGGGGGGCGGGGTGCAAAAGGGGGGGGTGCGAGGGGGCGGGGAAAAAATATCCCGCCCCGGGCGGCACTAACCCTACCCCTGTAACTGCATGCATATCTCAATATGAAGAGACTGTATAATTCTTTCAAGTATTTGCGTCTCAGCTCTGTTTCCCCGCTACCCAAAGACAACTCACAAACATATATCAGTATCGATGTAAAATTTCTCCATGACATAATAAAATTACTTATAACATAAGACAAAGTAAAATACAAGGTAGTAAAATAAATATTTAGAAACCACATATATCAATTGTAAAATATCATACATGTTTTCATAATATTTTTTTTTTTTAAATTCAGCAATTCATTTGGTTAGCTGCGCCAAGCCCACAGTTCATTTCCTGCCCAGACTTCTGGGGGACAACCTATCAGCTCACTAATGTTATCCCCCCCCCCCACTCGCGTTGTCCCTCTATTGATTTCTTTGTTGTCGCCCTAATCTACCTGTTCCGTGAATATTGCCCATGGGTGGCTAACCGTTTCCTCCTCTTATTGTCTTCCCCTGTTATCTTTCAATTAGTCCAAGAAATCTCTCGTTCCCCGTCTCACTCTTGCACGCCCCCCCCCCCCAAACCTTACCACCACCAGGCGCGACGACGCCACGTGAAGATCACCACATCTCGCTTAGTCTTTGTGATCATCTGTAGATTGGAGGCCCCTGTGCTATATATTCACATCTGGGTTATCCCGATATCACGTCCCTCTCCTTCTATCCATATTTTTAATATACGTTTAATATATATACATGTATATTTATACATAAAATGGCATGGGTGTTGGCTAATTTTAGCCAACGCCACTTGTCTCCCCTTTTGCTTTGTTCTGATATCAACGTCACCGATTAATTCCGCTTTGCCACTCATTTTTACCAACACTTCCTTTGATTGGGAAACTGTTGTCGTTCGAATACGTTCTACTTGCTCTATCAGAAAACGCAATTTCTAGAATTTACTTTCTGGATAGTCCTGTTTTATTCCATTTACATATAGGCCGGCAGCTTTACTTGACGGAAGAGATTTTTTTTTATAATGTCCCTTGACATTTACGAGACGTGGTATATTTGCAAGGTTGTACTCTTTATGAGTAAATTAATATTTGTATTTTTTTTTTCTTGTACTGTTTCACTTGCAATGCTGTAAGTTGATATAACTTTTTTTGTTTCTGTAATATTTGAATTTGTAATTTTATAAAACAAACTTAATAATATAATTTAATTGATTATTGATCATATCGCTAGTGTTGCTATCAGTCCGAGGTTCATCATCGTCATCATCATCATGTCCCTTAGTCCTTGGACCGTTGGGGCGCCACAGATGACATGAAAACTATCCCTTTTCCATTCCTCTCGGTCTTCTGCACTACGCATAGCATCGCCTAGTTTTAATCCAGTCCACTCTTTGATGTTATCTTCCCATCATTTATCTCTGCCTTCCTCTTCTTCTCCCTCCTCTAGTTGTGCCCTGCATGATTTCTTTGGCGAGCCCTTGTTTTCTGGTTAGGTCTCGTTTATTTAAGGAGTCAAATCTGAACACATATTACATTTTACAAGCCATTTAACGTTTCGTAAAAACAATATACATATAATATACTTCTAACAATATATACATATATATAGTTGGTACATGGGTTCTTTTATATATATATATTCCGCCAGCCAGCTCCATGTAAAGCTTACAAACAACCTAAAATTTCATTGAAGGGATAGACTCTCAAAGCAGTGGGGAAAATTCACATATTTCGACGGCACCCTCTTTGTGTCAGTAACAATAGAGAATGAGATCTATAGCCGAATTTCCAAAGCATATGTAGAATCAGGAAGGCTCCGCAGGAGTGTTTTGGGGCGATGTAGTATCAGTATCACTAAGCTGAAAGTATATAGGCCACTCATATTACCATCTCGCGAGACAAGGACAAAGTACAGCAGACGTGCTGGGCAGCCAAACCATCTCCACCTTCGCTGGCTACTTAAACTTCTTGGCATGTTTTAACAATCCCAGACAACAGACCTTTCAAAAGACTATTTTTATAATGAACTCTCCATTTGGGAAACTCTGAGTTGGTGGGCAGATTAAAACTTGCCAAAGACTGTCTAGAAGCTTTGCTCAAATCCATGGACATTGACTAGATTCGTGAGAGACATTTACTAGGTATCGTGCAAGCTGGCGTGGCAGACTCACTGTCGGAGCACAGTCCTCAAAGTATAAGCGCTTCGCTAACGCCCAAAGAAACTCACGGCAAGGACAATTAGAGTCGCCTCAAATGAAACTAGGACTACAAAAAAAAACAAAAAAAAACTTTTCCCCCAGCTTTCCAGGCACAAAGAGGACTGCTAGGCCCTTGCGTACTCACCGTGGAATAGAGCCGTTGTCTTCTTGACATGCGTAGGGCGAACAGCTACAAAGATATAATTAAACCAATTAAATACATATTTTTAAAGGTTTTATCGTCCACACACATATTACATTAAATGTATTTGTCTTTTGTTTATTGAAAAGAATGATATAGTAATGCCATGTCATCTTTATAATAGTACAAAGGTTTGTTTTGTTTTTTTTCTTTTGCAGGGTCGCACACCCTTTCGATTACACATTATCAACCCCCCTCCCCCCCACTTGTTTAGATAAAACGTATATAATAATGATTTTATAAATTTTTGTGTTTTTGCATTAAATATATATGAATATTTTTACTGACCCTTGCACTGGCTCCCGCACCCCATGGTCACCTTTGATTATGAACCCCTGAGTTAGTAGATAGAAAAGCATTGGACTTTTTCCAGACCATATTTTCCAACATTTTTAACAATGCTATTTTCGTACCTGCCGTTGGCGAAAAGATTCTCGACGACCGGACAGGGTTACAACGATCTCTTCTGCTGTATTGACGTTGCAATCACATTTACATATTTTGTGTATCATTTTTCGTTTGAAATGTAGCGTGCTCGTTTTAGAAAGTACTGTGTAAATACAATTTGCCTTATGAGAGATACATATGCCTGCACTAAAAGCAATTTTAAAATTTAAATGGTTGATCTTAAAGTTATTTTATCGAATTTTCTTAAAGGAATGATAACCTTTTTTTTAAATAGTAAAAAAATATTTAAAAATAGAGATGTCTTTTTCCCTACTAAAATAAATTAAAGATCTATGTTAAGTAATTATAATCGCATATTGTTAACATTTTAACAAAAAATAAATCTAGATCCTCTTTTCTTTACAGTTATCCCTGTTATCCCAGTAACTCTTTATGATTTCATCATATCCATAGTTGACCAAACTCAACACAACCCCCATACACACATGTGTCTGTAACACCCAATATGGGGACCCTACACCCAACAAGGGCCCCTACACCCAACATGGGCCCCCACATCCAACATGGGCCCCTATTGGAAAACGGGAAATTATATGACACATAAATATAGTCGTATCCTAGAGCCTCTTTGTGACCTTTGAATCCTGACCACCTGCCAGTTTTCTTGTATTTTTGCCCACTGATTTCAAGGTAAATAATTAAAATGCGTTTTCCACATCGCAACTTTGGGCCCTTTAAAAATTCAAAGGCGCAGGAGTTGCGGGACCCACTCGACGACTCTGAGATATCCAATAACAGCCAGTTGTTTCAGTAAACATGACAAGCTGGTAACAGAGCGGTAATGGCACTGTGGTATCGGCTGGAGACGTTTCAAGGTCATTTAGTCCCTAAGTATCGATCCCATGGAGTGAGTTTTAAAGGGGGCCCTCGGTCACGACCAAAAATTAAAATTAACCGGGATCGATCCCGTCCACCTTTCATTCGCTGACAGGACGCCTGAATTGTAAACAGTCGATGACATAGGACTGACGTGATGACATGTCGATCAGCAGGTGAAGGTCGGCGCTGGTTTGGTCAGGTAAACAATTAAGCGGAGCGGTTTATTCCCTTTCTATCTCATCGAGTGAAATCGAAACACGCCCAAGGTCATTCCGTGAAAACTACACTCACTAATCCAAGCTCTCCATGACTACATAAAGCTCTTTGTAACTCTACCATTCTTTGATGGTTTCCTTAACGTGCGTTCTCTCTCTCTCTCTATGAATAGAGATGTCTGGTCTCTACCAATAACGTTTGTTGCATCTCTTCGCTATTTTATTAAACGCTTTTATTTATCTTGCCATTTGACTGTTTGTCTGTTTGTTAGTCTGGGTCTAATGTTGCATCTCAATTTTCGACCCAATTCCTGATTGTTTAATTGTGCTCAAACTTTGCACACTTACGCACCCATGATGACAATACAACCCTTAATGATCAGTGAGATCCGCTGACCCTTGAATGAACTCTGCGTATCAAACCTTACATCTCAACTTTGACCCACTTCCTGATCCCAATTAAGCTGAAAATGTGTACCCCTTATGAAATAAGTACACAATAAATTAATACAAAAAAGTACTTTCAAGCAAAACGCTTGTCCAAAAATGTACTTAAATGTACAAACTAATTGCCCTCCCCCCCCCCCCCCCCCCAAAAAAAAATAATTAAAAATTAAAAATCCAGACGTGTGACAGTCATTAGACACACAAAAAGAGTGGGAAGCCTATGATATAATATGATGTCCTATGACATTTTCCTAGGTTCATCTGTCCGTTTGTTAGTTTGTGTTTGGTCAAATCTTACATCCCAAATTTAGACCCACTTCCTGTTCTCCAATGGAGGTGAAAAAAAAAATTGAGTTCATGGGCGTCGCCAAGATTTTTTTTATTCATATAACTATAACAGCTCTAAAGTTTTGGTGGGCATTTATTTTATACTTTTTAGGAGTTTTTGAAAAGCACGTTTTATAAATACTGTTTTATCTAATCTTATGCGGCAAGGACAAGAGAAAAAGAGGTCGTCCCAAAATGACTTGGAGAAGGGGAACTAGAGGCAGGCACCAAAAAAGAGACTTGCCCAAGACCGGGATGCCCGGAGAACCTTTGTTTGTGGCCTATGCCCCAGACGGGAACGACAGGCGATGATGATGATGACAATATGCGGCCACATGACTGACCCCCATCAGCCCCCACTTTTTACCCTCTTGAATTTTTTCTTAAATGTTTGCAGACCCCACCGCCAAACCCATTGATTTACTGTTCTAGTTTTACATAGATAGCCAAATCATTCGTCCTACACTTAAATATGCTTAATTTTGCTAATGATTTAGGTAGCAAAAATAGTAAATTCATTAAAAAATTACCTGCTGAGCTTTGATCAAGCCACTTTGATCAATGCCACCCCTCCATATATGTTGTAAATAGTACTGCCCGGGGCGAACCAACCTCGTCCCCCCTTACCCTTACCTTTCCTACGCTAGTGACAGAGAGGTAGAAAGAAAATTATCCGAAGACGCCACAAACAAAATTAGCGCATTTTCTTTTTTACTTTAAATCAGAGGCGGCCAGCACGCAGCCCGAGGCCCGCGGACCGCATTTTGATGTGCACGAAAAAAAATTGAAAAGGTTACTGGATGCTCGTTTTATCAGAAGCCTTTTCATTCAATTTTCATATCTGAACATTATTATTATAATCGCTTTTTTGAAATTAATGAATACGAATTTGACACCCCCCTCCCCCACTCCCCCCCCCCCCCCCAAAATCAATAAAACCCAGCTACTTTAATTTAATAGATTCATTTTATTTTTATTTTTTTACATGACTTTTAAAAATTTATTTTTTATGATACGATAACTGTGCATTACAAATAACTAGTTAACTATATGCATTAAGAATACATAACTAACTATGTCCATTTTCCTTAGTCATAATGATTTGCGTCCCGGCAAAGTGTAGATACGTAATGATAGCGGCCCACTTAGCCGCGTGGGTGGCCACCCCCTGCTTTAAATAGTTTGTTGCCCCACCCCCCCACTGCTCGATGTTATTACATTTTATAAAGTATTTATTCGAAAACAGTTGTTTTGTTGTCTTGTGTCATTTTATACGAACTCTCCTGTAATTAAAAATTTTTTTTTTTTTCAATTTCTAAAAAAAAAAAAAAAAAAAAAAAAAAAAAAAAAAAAAAAAAAATAAAAAAAAAAAAAAATGTCAGTCGTAAATTGTAAATTGGTTAATTTTTAAAATACAAATATGCTAACAGTCAACATCTCCATTAGAAAAGTTAACGCCATGTGACAGTCAACATAGGAAATATGCGACATAATGGGTGTTTTTTTTTGTGTTTTTTTTTTAATCCGCTTTCAGATATCTTTGTCTAAAAGTACATTTGCATTAGAGTGGACATCTGCTTGGCCCGTCGTATTAGGGCAGCGGTTCTCAAACTGTGGGTCGCGACCCCTTTGGGGGTCGCACGACCCTTTCACAGGGGTTGCCTAAGACCATCTGAAAACATAGACTCTACAGTAATAAAGTATCAACGAAAATAATTTTGTGGTTGGGGGTCGCCACAACATCAGAAACTGTTTTTTAAGGGTCGTGGCATTAGAAAGGTTTAGAACGACTGTATGAGGGTCTCCCTAATAATATACGCTGTGGGTCATGATTCTTGTCACACGTTTTGGGAGTTATTTCCAAACACATTCAAATGCTAATTTTTTAAAATAAATTCTTGCTTGTGATAAACATGGTTTTTTTTTCAATATATAGATATATAGATATTCATTCCTTTTTTTTTTTTTTCAAACACCAGAACTAAAATTGTAATAAATAATAGACATCTAAATAACATGGGGTTAACGGGTTAAATAAGGATAGTGATAGGGTTGCGGCAGAGAAAGCTTTTGATATAACAACCGTAAAAAATTAGCCTCTGGGAAGATTATCCCCCCTGTGACTAGGCCACAGACAATGGTTATTAATTAGGATGGGAGAGTTCATGTTATCAGGCAGTAAATGAAATGTGTGCCGGGCCACAATGCGATTGTCGTGGGACGAGCAGCGGTCAAAAAGCCGACACTGAATGCAAGTGCCGTGTTCTTCTGGCATCTGTACTCATGCGTTGCATTTGTACTCGTCTCGAACAGGTTCACCGGATTGGGTGCGTTATACATTAAACCGGTACTACGAGCAACACCGGCACAACGATCTACCTCGGCACATCGAGCTACATCCGTACAACGAGCTACACCAGTACAACTAGCTACATCATTACACAAAGCTGCGCCGGTACAACGAGCGACATTGGTGCAACTATCTACACCGATAAAACTAGCTACACCAGTACAACGAGCTACACCGGTACTGCGAGCTGCACTGGCACAACGATCTACACCGGTACTGCCAGCTACACTGGTACAACGAGCTACAACGGTACTGTGAGCTCTACTGGTACAACGACTACACCGGTACTGCGAGCTGCACTGGCACAACGAGCTACACGATTGATGTTCTGTGAATGAAACATGCAATAACATCTAGTGGCAAAAACTTTAACTGGTGAAAAATGGGGAGGGGGGGGAGGGGGAGAGTGTGGCGTGATACTGATTGCCACAAGCGTATTTGTTCAAAATACACCGGCCATTAACTATCAAAACATGAGCACTTTGAGACACATTTGCCTGGCAGTACACTTTTATTAGTCATTGATTGCACTTGTTATTACCACACTGGAAGATACTCAAAAACACACATTTATATATCTAAACATTATAAGTCCAGCCACACTTATCCCAACGTTAGTCTCTACTCGTCCCACTTCACAGTTCTACGTATCTCAAATTACATTTCTACTTGTCCCACCTCACATTTCTACATTGATAAAACGCGATCCTGCCATCATGATGTTTGTGCAAACCGCACGTAATACCAACCAACTATTTAAACATCAAACTACCCACCGTTTAGCTACACCATATGATTTCATCTCTCACGGCTAATTCCTTTATCATTACACTCGATAGCATTGGCTTTACAGCAGACCTGCACCAGCCGATGAGTAGCGCTCTACCGTTTCTCCGGGCAACACATTGTTTAAAGCACATGACAGTAGTAAAGCTGGTGTAACCACTGCGGGCTTACAGTTCACAATCTAGGACTGAACGTCTTTATCTATTTCTTTCTTGTCATTATATAGTGACGAAACATCGAATATTTGTGTTTCAGTACTTGTGCTCTTTGATTGAACGTTGGATGGTATAAGCACTAATACGGGATAATTTGTTAAAAGTTGCAACAACTTACCGGTACACGTTCTTTATTTGGTTTCAATTTTCATATAATCAGTACCTGGAACAAAATATGGGCACACATATTAAAAGGGAAGCTAAAGTAACATCTAACATCTTTGGTCAAATCAAAGGAAAACATGCAAATAAAAAGTTATACATTTTATGATAAATTCAAAAAATATTACGAAATTTATTTTATTGTTACATTTTATTTTAGAGAACTAACATAATCAGAGATTGTATTTTGTACTAAGAGAACTGACATAATCAGTGAGTGCCTTTTGAGTGAGGGAACTAACATAATCAGTGAGTGCATTTTGAGTGAGGGAACTAACATAATCAGTGAGTGCATTTTGAGTGAAGGGAACTAACATAATTAGTTAATGCCTTTTTTATGAAGAGGAGTAGAATAATCAGCGAATGCATTTTGAGTGAAGGGAACTAACATAATCAGTTTATGCATGTTTTATGAAGAGGAGTAGAATAATCAGCGAATGCATTTTGAGTGAAGGGAACTAACATAATCATTGAGTGCAGTTTGAGTGAAGACCGCCATCGTCGAGCTCGTGGTGGTAATTGTGGTGTTTTCTGGCGGAAACACAAATCTAAAAAAGTTCATGGGCACCAGCTTGACACACCGAATCACACGGGTAGGTTTACTGCTTTATTTTTTTCTTTCACTTTTTTTTTTTTTTTTTTTTTTTTTTTTTTTAATTTTTTTTTTTTTTTTTTACTTAAATCCACTTAAACACTGAATAGAATTTAAACGAAGATGCCGTTAACTGGCTCATGACGCCAATGGAGTCAAGAGAAAGGGTTCAAAGAATCCACGGCATTACGAGTCGAGTGACTCACTTTTCACTTCTTTTCTTTTTTTCTTTTTTTTTCGTTGTGTCGATAAACAGCTTTTCTTTGAAAAAAACGCTTTTAGTTTTAAATTGCTAGTTGAAAGTATAAAGTTGTAAGTTATTGAAAGTATAAAATTGTAAGTTGTTGAAAGAACTGAAAAGAGAAGATATTTTCAAAGTCAATCGCAAAAAATAGATATTAAAACAAAAAGAAATGCGTAAATTCGGCAGACGATAAAACTTCGTTAGAATCACACGCTTTGAATCGAATCAACAAGACGCCCACAGATTCTAGAGGCATTGGTCCAAACAATGATAGATCACGTTGTTTCCAGAATAATGCCAATGATTTTTTTTTTGTTGTTGTTCCAAAACGAGCTGAACACTACGGCGTGGTCTGATCTGTGATCCATATTGTATCGTGACGCCATTTTCGCTCATGCTGTTGTTGATATCAGCACGAATGCTCTTTTTTTAGTTTCTGTTTTCCTTTGTTTAATTTCATCAGCTTTTTATTATTTTTTATTTTGGTATCGGCTAGATTCAGCTCGACCATGAAAATTTTTTTTTTTTTTTTTTAAAATAGTTAAAATCGTCTTTTATTTGCGTTCCTATTAAAAAACTTACACTTCGCATTCCGAATTTTTATGTGATTTTTAGTTTTGTTGTAGTCTACATAGAACAATGTGTTTTATCTACAGAAAACTTTACATTAATATTGATGCTACTGTTTGAGAGAGAGAGAAAAAAGAAAATAGTTCTGCATCGAAATGAATGTTGTTAGAATCACTTCTTGTTATTTAAAAGAAAACAAAGAAAAAATGTAATGAATTATTTACAGAAGGAAAAAAAAAATTCCCTCCAACTCCCGGAAGCGCCTTGAATAAGTTTAGCCGAAAATAAATAACAACAATGAGTTACACGCTACTAGAAACTTCTTGATTCTTGAAACAAATGAAATTATTGGTTTGGCAGCCGTCACAAGATGGCTCACGCGGGACGCGCAATCTCGCGGGCAGATGGGAGACGTAAGAATTCATTGACACTGACAGCGCCTGATCATATTCAAAGATGCCACGTCTGCTAAACGTTGTTGTGGTTTTATTTATACGAGCAAGGCTTGAGATTGTATAACATTCACAAGAACGGGACAGGAATTTCAACAAAAACAAACGTTCACGAGAGGCTAGCCGATTTGTGAACACAAAGGCGGATATGTTGAAATTTTAGTTTTAATGTTAGGGACACATGTTATTTGCACCTTGAAAAATCGATGTGTTTTTTTGAATTTTGGAATAGAAGAATGACACCGGAAAGTTTCTAAGAAAGCCAGTAATATAACGGACAGTGTGTACTATAGGGGTGATGCTAGTTGGTACGCCTATGGAAACATTGGTAGGTTTTTTAGCCCCGATACATTGCAGCGCTCTGGTAGCGCATGAAAGGAGGCAATCATGGAACTCATGAAGACGAGCTAGAGCACAAAGGGAAACAATCCGCGACACAAAGAATGAATGAACACAACTTAAGCTTACTAAGGACATTGCATATTTTCCTTATAACATTTCCAAGTTAATCTTGAGCCTCAGATATATAGTGCCAAGTACAGTGTCAAATATAGAGTCTTGCGGAACATTCAGTTGATTCCTTATTTTTATACGATATAATTTTCTTTATTACGACATTTTACGATCATTCCACTTAACATGCTCATTAAAATTGGTCGGACAACGCTATAAGGGCCCACTGAAACGAGTACATTTCAACGCTATGTGGGCACACCAATCACACGCTGAAAAATGTACATTTCAACGCTATACGGGTACACTAATACACGCTGAAACGTGTACTTTTCCCACACCGTATAATGAGACAAGCAGTCTCCCATGTCATTGACATGGGCTGAGATTAATTTGATTCAAAACGTGGAGTAACCAGTTTTTAAATAAAGTGTGAGATCACAAAACCCCCCCCCCCCCACCCACCCCCACCCCAAATAATTAAAAAACTACCCCGTGATTTACGCCTATCCCCAGAAAAAACAAAGCAATCCTCTAACATTTTTGTAAATCTCTGTGTTAGAAACCGAACGGGTTTAACGGTACGGAGCAATCCTTGACACCGCGCAACCCTCTCCCCCCCCCACCCTTTCCAACTCCGTTTGTTAAGTTATAAAAAAAAATACTAATTTAAAACAAACAAAAAATATTTTAAAAGTAAAGCATGAATATTAGAACAAATTGCGAGGCCTTTCTAATCATTGGAAAATTGTGTCTATATCTAGAAGGCTCAATTTCATTTCTTACCATTTTAACAAAGTTGCCTTATTTTGTGATTAGACATCACTGGTGCAGCCTTATATGGGGATAACTCAAATTTGTTAAATTAAATACTCCTTTTCCCGTTTCCATTACTTGCTGGTAATGAAATGAATACTAAACACAGGTATTTGATCAAAATGTTTTAATTTTTTTTTTCATAAGCTAAAACAAACTCAGAAAATATGGCAAAAAATTTCGACCTTAGATGAGGTGCAGGAATCTTGGGTTGAAAAGAGAGATTTATTAAACAACACTTAAAAAATAAGTTTTTTGTATGAATCCTTTACACAATGTACTATATAGCATTATGGGGGGGGATGGGGGGGGGTCTGAAAATTAACAAAACTTGCGCACAAGTAACTCGCTTCATAAGAATCCTAATTACTGCTTCCTCTCCCCCCCCCCCCCGTTAAGGCTCGGCACCGGACATTTTTTTCCACGCCCCTGATCTATATTAACATTCTAATGACCCAACCACTTCTACGTCGAAGATATATTTCTCCAACTATTTCACCAACTATTTCACCAACTATTTCACCAACTATTTCACCAACTATTTCTCCAACTATTTCACCAACTATTTCACCAACTATTTCACCAACTATTTCACCAACTATTTCTCCAACTATTTCACCAACTATTTCACCAACTATTTCTCCAACTATTTCACCAACTATTTCACCAACTATTTCACCAACTATTTCTCCAACTATTTCACCAACTATTTCACCAACTATTTCACCAACTATTTCACCAACTATTTCACCAACAATTTCACCAACTATTTCACCAACTATCTCAGAGAAAGAAAAAGAAACGATTACGCACCAAACGCAATTGCAAAAAGTTTTAATATATATATTTTTTTAAGAATCTAATGTAGTGCAGTTATCGGGAAATTTATTTCGTGAATTAAGTGTCATCATATTTCCTACATCTTCCCCTTGAAAATCAGCGAAAAACTTATTTTTTTAAATTTTTTTTTTTGTATTAAAAGTATATTTAAAGGTTATTTTTTTTTGTTTTTTTTTTTTACTAATTTATAAATTTCATAAATGTATATTTTTGGAAAGAATAAAAGTAAAAATTTATTAAACGTTAAAAATAAAAAGCAAAAATTGTAGCAATTTAAAAAGCAATCTATTATATTTATTAATTTTACTTTTAGGAAGGGGGAAATACATTATCAATTTTATTAGGCGCGGTTATTAAATCAGATACATTTTTGCATTGAATAAATAGACAATTTGAGTTCTGACGTCATTTGCGTTATTATTTATAACAAATTAGTTTTACTTTTATTACGCAATATTTGCAACTTACTTGAAAATGCACTAAAATCAACAGATGTTTTGGTTTCCCCGATAAATATGATTACAGTGTAATTCTTTGATCATAATTTGTTTTATTAATTTTCATAACTTTCAACCACATATAAAATGTTTAAAATAGTTCCTTAGTTGTTACTCCAAATTTATTTGTAATTTATATTATTAATACTTAAAATTTTATTAAAATTAAAGCGAATATTCAATATATTTTTCGCATTACCATTGATTCGAGTTCCTTAAAATAATAGAAGAAAACTATGATTGTTTTAAAAAATGGGAACGTATTTAAATCGTATCGGTTCTTTGGAGTTAAGGTCAGCATAGATCATTCTTATATAATAGATGTATTACTACATCATTACTATTCAAAATCACAACACATTTACAAAGCTATATCCGATTCTAAAATACGTCACAAAATTCAAGCTTATTTATAAAACAACAAAAATACTCTTTACACTAAACATGCAAAAACATGTTTTCTCTGCTCTTGCTACAAATTGATGTCTGTTGGCATTTGTTCAAGGGCGGTTGAGTTGATAGATCCGATTAAAATTATTTTGATAAAATTTGTTAAAGAAAACAAAACGAATTTAAGGACATCGGCCCATGCGAAATATTGTAAAATGTTGTTCTAATTTAGAAACATTTGCGGGAGCGCGCAAATCAATTCACCAAAGTTTTTATCGCAATCGGATGAATGGTATAGGAATGCATACGATAATTATATAGATAATATAAGGGTGGAAAACGAATTAAGGCCCCCGGCACAAACGGAATATTGTAGAATTGTTGTACAGAAATTATTTTGTACAAAGCTCGTATAAGAAAAAAAAGAATTTGGGACCAACGGCTGAAAACGGAATATTTTAAAAGTATTGTAATTACTCATTAACATGCGCGATCTTATGGACAACCTTTCAACAAAGTTTTGTTGCAATCGCATGAATGGTGTAGGAGCGCATACGGTTTGAAATTATATTAATATAGCTCCTATAAGAAAAGCGAACATGGGGCCCCTGGCTCAAAACGGAATATTTTAAAACGGTTCTAATAATTTAGAAACCTTTGTGGGCTTGCTCGCAACATCTCGTCAAAGTTTTAGCGTATTCGAATAAATGATGTAGGAGCGCATACAAAACCTATTGTTTACATAGCTCATATAAGAAAAAAAAAACGATTTTGGGGCCAACGGCCAAAACGAAATATTTTAAAAGTGTTATAATGACCCAGTAAAATTCGCGAGCTTATGGAATACAACTCTCCAATGTTTTGTCGCAATCGCATGAATGGTGTAGGAGCGCATACGGTTTGAAACTATATTTATATAGCTCATATTCGAAAAAACGAACATGGGGCCACTGGCTCAAAACGGAATATTTTAAAACGGTTATAATTATTTTCAAATCTTTGTGGGCGTGCTTGCAACATTTTACCAAAGATTTAGCGCATTCAGACGAATGGTGTAGGAGCGCAGACGGAAATATTTTTTACAAAGCTCGTATAAGAAAAAAAACGAATGAAGGGCCAACGGCCGAAAACTAAATAATTGAAAAGTTTTTTAAGGACGCAGTTAAATGCCCAGGTAGGTGGCCAACAACTCACCAAGGTTTTGTTGCAATCGCATGAATGGTGTGGGAGTGCATATGAGACAAACAGACATACAGACATACATACATACAGACATACATTCATTTTTATATATAGAGAAAAATGGTGACGTTAGCCTTTGATTGTCGGAATCTTTACAGCCGGATTACGTACCTTGGTTCCAGTGGCGTAGTGAGGGGGGGGGCAAGGGTGGGGCATCATGCCCCGGGCGCTACTCACAAATGGGCGCCAAATGGTATATTTTACTATAATATTGTATGGTTTCGAATAGGGGGGGCGCTAAAAAGGTATTGGGGGGCGCTAAAAAGGTATTGTGCCCCGGGCGCGAGTTAAGCTCGCTACGCCACTGCTTGGTTCCACAGCTTCCATTCTAAATTAGGGGATCTAGTCTCATGGAAAGGTTATAAATTCAAATCACTGTCACATTTTCAACATTTGTAAATGCAAATCTTTCGTACCAGGGATGAGAAAAGTGTTTCTTTACAAAGAAAAAAATATCATCGTGCCAAATGCACCAAGGGACGACAACTCGTGGTGTATAATTTAATATTTGGTTAGAGTGCAGCTTTTATCCTAATAGGTGGCGCAATTTGTGGCTCAGAAGGATTAGACGTCAAATGCATTTTAGATTTATAGTTTAAGAAAACAAAATTAGGCCAGAAGGGTGTGTGGGGGGGGGGGGGAAGAGGGGGGGGGAGCAAGAGTTTACAAATAATTTATTTTAATTTGCTTTAGAACGTTCAAATTTTCATTAGAATACAACTTATATGAAATTTAGAGAATTATTATGTAGAAATTATACATTGTTCTATAAACAAAAATTGTTGGATTTTATGAATAATGAACAAACATAAAGTTGGAGCTTCCGAACAGAGGCGTAACTGGGTTTTTGGCGCCCTTGGCTAATTCATTTTTGGCGCCCTTGATAAAATGAAAAGTTTCAGCTTTAGAGATTCAGCGGCTCCCGTTTGAACTGGCGCAGGCAACTGCCCCAATGCCAAGCCGTTGTTACGCCACTGCTTCCGAAATTAAATGGTCACGTCTAAATGTTTCTGTTTCAACCTGAATAGTGTAAAAATTAATAATATTGTGTTTCACTACTGAGTCGGTAGTGTTGATACCTTTTTATCAGCGAGGCTTATAAGAAACGCCACGTTCTAGACAAACACAATAATTTGTATCACAGACCATTTATCCGAAACAACCCAACCAAAAAAAGGGAACACCCCCCCCCCCCCAAAACAGACGTGAGCAGAAATTCTTGCAGTTTACCTAATAGCAAGACTAAATCTTGACAGGTACCCACCTGACTGTAACACGTTTAGGATATACAATTTGACTTAATGCTAACTATATTTGATGTAAACAATCTGACGAAAGTTTTGATTAAGCGTAAGGGAAAATTTGAGATTTGAAACTGTCGACGCTCTGCGACAATTTCTAAAACTTAGTTTACAGACATTATGGTCACGCCCCCCCCCCCCCTGTATGAAGGCAGTGGAAGAAAAGTTATCAAAATTTAAAGGTTCAACATAAATGAAACAACCCTTGTAATATAACTTCTATGAAACAACACTTATAATACAGCTTCTACTATGAAAAAACCCTTATAATACAACCTCAATGAAACTACCCTTGTGATACAGCTTCTGATACAGTTCTTACAATACAACTACTTTGATTACACCCCCCCCCCCCAAAGTTTCCATGAATTAGGCTATATGATATAGTCCATTTGCTACAGCACCTACGATATAATCACAGTGCCGGGCCGGGCGAAAACAAAAAGTAGAGGAATTCATTCTCCTCGGTATCCAACATGAGGGAATAGTGGGGGGTGGGCGGGGGGTCGGTGGTGTTGGCGGGGGGGGGGGCACCTAAATATTCTTATATTGGATTAAACTATAAAATCCCATTTACCTCAAAAAAAAAAAAAAAAAAAAAAAATATTTTTACAAGTCTGCCCCGGGCGCCAATTTTTCTACATAGTGAGAGGGCTTCATTTTCATGCTTCTCCCCGGGAACCACTTTTCCTCGACATGTCCATGCCACTATGATAGAGCTTCTATTGTATAACCAGCCAACATCAATGCTACCGCCGCTATTATGAAGCTCCCTATGCTTAAGCCTCTGTAAGCCGCTATGCATTAACATCATTTGATTCTCGCCCATCATTTTTTTAGTTCAAGCAATAACAAAATCTTATTTCATAAATAAATATTTTTTGTCTAATTTTTAATATATTTTTACAATATACAACTGGAGTGTGATAACGTTATTCAGGGTCAAAAACAATTCCCGTAACATCTTAGAACATTAACAACTTAGAACCATTTTAGATGATTGCGGTTTTGCTTTGTAAGTTAATACCTATTGATCACTGATATATTTGTGTTTTCAAAGAGGAACTTAAACCAGGTCTCGGTAAAGTCTGAAAACCAAACAGTTCAAATAGGCACCACCATTAGGGGATTAATAGATTAAAAAGTCTTAAATTTCGCCCGGGAGAGCGGCTCTGAAAGGAAATTGCGGGATCAGATACAGGAGAGTCCATCAAATACAGGGGAGTCCATCAAATAGAGGGGAGACCATCAAATACATGGGATACATCAAATACAGGAGCGTCCATCAGATACAGGAGAGTTCATCAAATACAAGAGAGTCCATCAAATACAGAAGAGTCCATCAGATACAGGAGAGTCCATCAGATACAGGAGAGTCCATAAAATACAGGAGAGTCCATCAGATACAGGAGTGTCCATCAAATATCGGAGAGTCCATCAGATACAGGAGAGTCCACCAAATACAGGAGAGTCCATCAAATACAGGAGAGTCCATCAAATACAGGACAGCCCATCAAATGCGGGACAAACCATCAAGTGTAGGACAGTCCAAGAAATATTGGACAGTACATTAAATACAGAACAGTCCATTAAATACAGAGCAGTCCATTAAATGCAGAACAGTCCATTAAATACAGGACAGTCCATTAAATACAGGGCAGTCCATTAAATGCAGAACAGTCCATTAAATACAGGACAGTCCATTAAATAAATGGCAGTCCATTAAATACAGGACAGTCCATTAAATACAGGACAGTCCATTAATACAGGACAGTCCATTAAATACAGGACAGTCCATTAAATACAGGACAGTCCATTAAATTCAGGGCAGTCCATTAAATACAGGACAGTCCATTAAATACAGGACAGTCCATTAAAAACAGGACAGTCCATTAAATACAGGACAGACTATTACATACAGGACTGTCCATTAAATACAGGACAGTCTATTAAATACAGGACAGTCCATTAAATACAGGACAGTCTATTAAATACAGGACAGTCCATTTAATACAGGACAGTCCATTAAATACAGTACAGGCCATTAAATACAGGACAGTCCATTAAATACAGGACAGTCTATTAAATACAGGACAGTCCATCAAACACATGAGAAGATTATATGACGTTTAAAGGCTTGGCTGAATACATGAGTTTCTTATACATAAAATGTTCATGATCGCCACCGTCATTTCTCTGTTACGAAACGGTTGTGCATGGTAAAGTGAATCAAATGTTATGTCCTGTATAAACGAGTATCTATATAACAGCATATTCTTACTGTCAGTTAGCGACTATTTATTTTACAGAGCATTGTTACTTTCAATTAGCTTACTTGCTTCTTTAAGATGCCATTTTACTTATTTATATTTGTACTGCTTTACTGTCGAAAATAGTGTAGTTGAAATAAGTTATCTAAATGGTGAATAATCAATATTTACTAGGTAAAATTATTCACAAGAAGTTGTTAGTTATTTGGTTTAACCACGAATCGTATCTTATTTTTAACATGCTTAATATATTTATATATTAAAAAAATTGTTTATTGAGCTAAAAATTATTCATATCTATATCATGGAGATTCCTTTTATACTGAACTTTGTTTTTGTCAGGGATATATATAGATATAAATATATGTTATGTAAAGTTAATTTATAATTATGTGAACTTTTTTTTTTTTTTTTTTTTTTTTTTTTTTGTTTTTTTTTGTTTACTCACGAAGGCATTTGCCCGAAACGTTTATATTTGAACTCTCTATGACATTATTAAAGCTGAGCTTTATAGTTTTTATTTCTACAAATCTGTGTGTGTGTAGTTAATTTATTTTGGCACAAAGAGATGTATAATTTTCATGAACTTAAATTTACTTCTGAACTCCTACGCTGTAAGTAAAAACGTTTTAAAACGATGTTGTCTGGGCCTCCGCTCTATTAGATAGAATGACTTTTCAATGTTATCTTCAGACCTGTTTGAAAATAAGAAAATATCTTAACATTTCATTCTTTGCAAATAGTAGGAAGCCCTTCTATGGACTGAAATATCTCATTAGGAAATGGCGTCAGCGGGCCGTCGAGCTTGCGCTCCTTATGCCCTCCCTGGCGCCCACCCACAACTGCCATGCGTCGGGTTTCCCCGGCGTCGGGCCGTGTGGGGGAACGCCAGAGACCTCCCCGGGCGTGAAACGTCCCCACCAGCAACCGCTCGATCGGGTTTGCTGATGGAGACCCTCCCCGCCCGGAGACGCCTGGTCGACCGAAGACGCTGTGTTTCAAGCGTCCGTAGTCCACTTTCCTAGGGGCCGGGACGGTAAATTAACGTCCTAATATCTCCCCCCACCCGTCCCGGGGAAGCATCGGACGCCCTCTAAGAGGGATTCTACAGTGGGTTTCCACCTCGCAACTAATTCGCGAAGTAGCTGGGACGAAACGGTTGCCTAGGAGCAGCTTTCTCAGGGCTGCATATTTAGAATCACCGGCCATAGGCTTCCACCATAGCCTATCGCCTCATATCCCTTAACGGCAACTTGTAATCATGATCCTTCTATGGACTAGATGAGTCGATTGTTTTGTCACGTGATAAGAGTAAGTTCGAGTAAGACTTCCGGGAGGCGGTCTGCAACACACTAGTCGCTCACAAATTTTTCTTCAAACAACTTTCTTCCTTTAATCATAACTGAATTATAATTATTGTCACATTTATTAATGTCATTTTAAAAAAAACACGTGTACTCAAGAAGGTTTTGAAAAGTAAAATGTCTAATTAACATTGGGGAAGCGCTGATGGAGACAGACATTTTGCTTAAAAATTAATGATAATGCCAATAACGGCTGATCAGCCGTTATCCGTTGTTATGTGTTGTTATGTGTAGCAGACAGCCTACCGAAGGCTTACACATATCACGTGACAAAACAAGGCAGTGACTAATCGTAGTCCATTGCATTTTTAGATTCATGCACCAAAACACGTTAGAAGTTGGAGTTTTAATATATTTTTTTTTAAACGTGTGTTGTTGGTTTTTTTTTTAGTAAAGATTTAAATTAGTTTTAAAACGCGCACGTGACACAGGTCCTTTCTATGAAAATTTGAGAATAACGAAGACGTTTAATTTCCCGTGAGTTACCTTTTTTTTTTTTTATTTGTGTTGTTGACATTTTAAGGAAAACCTTGCGGATAATTAAATGAAATGCTTAAGTTGAGTTCTTTGTCAAAAAAAAAGCATTTTAACAACAACTGAGTTTAAAACATTTGGTGGTAAGGAAGCTCTCTAAAACAGTGGTTCTCAACCGTTCTACTGCCGTGACACTTTAATACAGTTCCTCATGTTGTGGCGACCCCCCAACCACAAAGGTATCTTCGTTGCATCTTCATAAATGCAATATATGTGTTTTTCCGATGGTCTTAGGCGACCACTGTGAAAGGGTCGTTGGACCCCCCAAAGGGGTCGCGACCCAAAGGTTGAGAACCGCTGCTCTTATACATCATGAATTTACGGTTAATTGTTTGCCTGCATAGAATAATTACCGGTAATGCATTTGTAAACATTTGAACAGCTAGAATGATACAAGGTTGTGGACTTTAACCTTTGCACTATAGACCTAAGCTAAATATTCCCAATCCCTTTATATTACCCTCGCTTACTAACAGGAGTTACTCTTTATTTTCTTCGATTACTGTACCTAGATGATACAGTTCAGTATCTCTTCCAGAATTATGGCCCCCCCCCTTTCTCCCCTACCCCACCATCATCTCTTCCGTAATCCCATCGCTCGTGTTTCCATCTATCCGCCTTTTATCATGGCCCATATCTTCATGTCTCACATCTTCAAATTGGCCCGGGTACATATACGACGCGGACGTAAATCACCCCCAGTGGGTTCTATTTGGTCCTCCCCGGTCGCGTAATGCGTCTAGGCGACCGTAAGGGACGTCTATTATGGCTAGGCTGTTTTTTTTTTAGATTCTCGTCTAACTCCTTGTGTCTATGGCAAAAGAGCAACTGGAGGACGGATAGCATCCCCCACACCCCCCCCCCCAAAAATACCCTCCAGCTCGAGACACAATTACGATAATCTGTCGTGGGGGCAACGAGGTGGAACATGTTAAACTGAATAGCTCCTAATGTGAATAGCTCGGACGAGGAGATCACGTCATGCGTGATAAGATTGAGAAGAGTAAAGGATGCCCTTACCTGTTGTGTAAAGATATTAAAAGAAAGGTAATGAAGCTACTTTCCTTTGATCCATCTTAAATCCTAAAAGTTATAACATTTTTTTTTTCAACCATGAAAAATTGGTACGTCGCAAGTTTTTTCAATGTAGATCCTCTTTTTTTCAAGCTGTTGTTTGATATTCAAGCCGGGCCCATTGTCCAAACGTGACAAGGACCTAGGAACAATCGATTAAGGGTATCTCCAAAATTTCACTAAGATTTTTTTTTTTTGGATTCAAGTTTTGCTACAAATAACTTGTCTTGCATATTGCCGAAACTTCGGGCAAATAACGCCATGTTTCCTTCTCTTTAAGTTTAGTTTAACAGCAGGTGTCATACACAGCTGTTATCAGTGCTTGTCAACTGTAGATCAATCTACTCTTTAATTTCTTATTAGGAAGTCTGTGTTATTTTAAACCATAATTGACCGACTTCAGCTACATTGTAATTTTCTATCACGACACCACTGTACTGCTACTACACTGCCCCATCCTGCACTACTCTGCATAACACTTGAATAGACTGGCGAGAATAATAAATGCAGCACATAAATAAAACATTATATTCACAACAGATACTTATCAAGCTAACTAGCATTTCTAAATTATAGTGTCTATATTTATCTATTAAACACATTACACACTTTAACCCCACTAAACATTTTAAACACACTAAACATTTTAAACACGCTAAACACTTTAAACACATTAAACACATGAAAATGAAAAAGAACAAAACTAGTCAATTAAGGGCGAACAAACTTTGGTACGAAAGACAGCTTAAGAGATCCACTACCGTCTGGCTCTGTATTTTGTGGGCTAACCTATGGATGCTTCCCCGAATGGACTTTTGTTCACCTTGCGTCAAGTGACTCCACTGTTTGTGCCAGGCCTAAATTTACAAATTCCAGAGGGGTAGACACGGAGAGAAGTGTGTGCCACCGTTAGCGATAATATAGTTTTTTTT
Organism: Omphiscola glabra; assembly: GCA_964017045.1. Lineage (NCBI taxonomy): Eukaryota > Metazoa > Mollusca > Gastropoda > Lymnaeidae > Omphiscola > Omphiscola glabra. The sequence continues at coordinate 25,325,901 of OZ024800.1, read as the reverse complement.
TTTTATTATCGTAAATTGACCAGTTTAAATTAACGACGTATATTATCAATCGTAAACAGTCCCAAATACAGCTCTCAGTTTTGAAATCATGCCATAAAATAAACGAAGTGTGTTTACACAACAAACACAATAAGATGTATACAATAAAATAAGAAATATTACAAGCAAGTTACACAATTTATTTCCATCTTCGGATTGAAGAAAAAATAAAATAAATTCACCCTAAGTTATGATCATTGAATAGACTCCCGAACTCTTAACTTTTTTGGACACTTTGTTTTGCCAGTACTCGGTACTGCCATATCAACGTGTTTGTCCATTACAGGCTACTGTCATCTCAACTTGTTTGTCCATTACAGGCTACTTTCATATCAACTTGTTTGCCCAGTACAGGCTACCGTCATCTCAACTTGTTTGTCCAATACAGGCTACTGTCATATCAACTTGTTTGTCCAACACAGGCTACTGTCATCTCAACTTTTTTGTCCAATACAGGCTACTGTCATATCAACTTGTTTGTCCAACACAGGCTACTGTCATCTCAACTTGTTTGTCCAACACAGGCTACTGCCATATCAACTTATTTGTCCAATACAGGATACTGCCGTATCAACTTGTTTGTCCAATACAGGATACTGTCATATCAACTTGTTTGTCCAACACAGGCTACTGCCATATCAACTTGTTTGTCCAATACAGGCTACTGTCATATCAACTTGTTTGTCCAATACAGGCTACTGTCATATCAACTTGTTTGTCCAACACAGGCTACTGCCATATCAACGTATTTGTCCAATACAGGATACTGCCGTATCAACTTGTTTGTCCAATACAGGATACTGTCATATCAACTTGTTTGTCCAACACAGGCTACTGCCATATCAACTTGTTTGTCCAATACAGGCTACTGTCATATCAACTTGTTTGTCCAATACAGGCTACTGTCATATAAACTAGTTTGTCCAACACAGGCTACTGCCATATCAACTTGTTTGTCCAACACAGGCTACTGCCATATCAACTTGTTTGTCCAATACAGGATACTGTCATATCAACTAGTTTGTCCAATACAGGCTACTGTCATATCAACTTGTTTGTCCAACACAGGCTACTGCCATATCAAATTGTTTGTCCAACACAGGCTACTGCCATATCAACTTGTTTGTCCAATACAGGCTACTGTCATATCAACTTGTTTGTCCAATACAGGCTACTGTCATATCAACTTGTTTGTCCAACATAGGCTACTGCCATATCAACTTGTTTGTCCAATACAGGATACTGTCATATCAACGTGTTTGTCCAATACAGGATACTGTCATATCAACTTGTTTGTCCAACACAGGCTACTGCCATATCAACTTGTTTGTCCAATACAGGATACTGTCATATCTACTTGTTTGTCCAATACAGGCTACTGCCATATCAACTTGTTTGTCCAATACAGGATACTGTCATATCTACTTGTTTGTCCAATACAGGCTACTGCCATATCAACTTGTTTGTCCAATACAGGATACTGTCATATCAACGTGTTTGTCCAATACAGGATACTGTCATATCAACTAGTTTGTCCAATACAGGCTACTGTCATATCAACTTGTTTGTCCAACACAGGCTACTGCCATATCAAATTGTTTGTCCAACACAGGCTACTGCCATATCAACTTGTTTGTCCAATACAGGCTACTGTCATATCAACTTGTTTGTCCAATACAGGCTACTGTCATATCAACTTGTTTGTCCAACATAGGCTACTGCCATATCAACTTGTTTGTCCAATACAGGATACTGTCATATCAACGTGTTTGTCCAATACAGGATACTGTCATATCAACTTGTTTGTCCAACACAGGCTACTGCCATATCAACTTGTTTGTCCAATACAGGATACTGTCATATCTACTTGTTTGTCCAATACAGGCTACTGTCATATCAACTTGTTTGTCCAATACAGGCTACTGTCATATCAACTTGTTTGTCCAACATAGGCTACTGCCATATAAACTTGTTTGTCCAACACAGGCTACTGCCATATCAACTTGTTTGTTCAACATAGGCTACTGCCATATCAACTTGTTTGTCCAATACAGGATACTGTCATATCAACGTGTTTGTCCAATACAGGATACTGTCATATCAACTTGTTTGTCCAACACAGGCTACTGCCATATCAACTTGTTTGTCCAATACAGGATACTGTCATATCTACTTGTTTGTCCAATACAGGCTACTGCCATATCAACTTGTTTGTCCAACACAGGCTACTGCCATATCAACTTGTTTGTCCAATACAGGATACTGCCCTATCAACTTGCCAGTACAATACTGTCCTCGCCATGCTATAACAATGTAAGTGAAAAGAGAAAGAAAGAAACGAAACAGATAATAACACTAACACAATTTACCAGGCCGCATTGTTGTACAACTAACACCTTTACTTATGTTTATGTATACATAAAATAGTTTATGTATTAAAACTTCACTTGAGTAATGGCTGCCAACCTCGTAAGGCATGAAGGCTCTGCATGCACTTTGGAGGGGTTGCTGCCAATCTGTTCCCCATTACAATACTAAACATCAATAACTCATAAAACATTGAGTACCCCATAGAAAGTGATAATAATAAAGGGCCCTGGGAGTGGCAGTCAAAATGTTTGAGAACCACTGCACTAGACCATTAGACAACAGAATATTCCAGATTGAAAGCTAATACTTTGGGAGAATGATTAGTGGATACAAAATAGGGAAATTTTATAACTCTAAGTAAAAAATAAAAAAATACACTATATTATAATTTACAAACTTAAGCTGACATGATAAATGGGAGCTACTTCACTAGCTATATAATACAATAGAAAAAAATTTCTTAAGCTAAACGTTTTTTTATAGAGGGCCACCACTCCAACTTTACATTGCAAGATCCTATATAAGATGGCTGTGTCTTTGTCATCAAAACAGGAACTGAAAAAAAAAAAAAAAAAGAATATATTATTTTAAAGATGAAAATTAAAACTAAGTAAAGACAAACTTAAAATAGGCCCTGTTATGTACCAGTACCAGTCCACAAAATATGGAATATGAATTAATAAGAAGCTCCAATTTATATAACATATTTATAGCAGTGCCTCTAAGCTCAAAATCTTATCAATAGCAGGTAACTAAAGTTTTGCAAAGAATTATGGTAACGACCACTACACAAATTTTGACAGCGAACCTGTAAATAATGCATTGCACAGGGAACAAAGCAAAATTGGTGCTATTCGCAAGTTAAGCAAATAGTTTTAAAATATTTCCGTGTTCAGGGGAGGTAGTGCATTTGCCATGGGCAGAGCTGTTTCAAGGTTCGTTATATCCAGGTTAGACTGTATACATAAAGACAATGTATGCTGCAGTGTGACCCACCTGGTAACATTAAAAGTTATGTCGCCAGACTTCTCATACAAGCACCACCCATATTATGAAAGAACAAATTCTTTCAATTTAAAAATAATAAATTCGAGCAATAAGGTTATAAAACATATACTGTAGTATGTAGCGGGGGTACAGGACAAAACACTATGGAGAAATACCAAAGTTAGAAGGTGATCTGAAAGCAATAAATATTCATCTTCATTACAGTAAGAATAACATCACCCGTTCCCCAAACATTTTAATTGTCTTCACATGTAAGGAATCAATAATTTGTTGGTAATATGCTTAAGATAAGTTATCTTTCAAAACAAAAATCCATGGGACTTACCCTTCAGAATAAGTTTCCACTACTGCATTATAAACAATCTTTATAAACAATCTTTATAAACAATCTTTATAAGCAATCTTTATAAACAATCTTTATGAACAATCTTTATGAACAATACTTATAAACAATCCATTTCACTCTTTCATCATAACAGGAATGGAACATTTACATTTTAAAAGTCGATATTTAAAACAATCTAAGTTCTAAGTAAAGCAACCCTAGAATTTGTCTAGAGCAGGTACCAGTTCATAAAAATATGGAAAATTATAAGAATATGAAACAATCAGAGCCTAAATAATGTCAATTTAGTGACATATAAATCAGTGGCCCTGAGAATGGACACATCCTTTCAGTAGCTATAAGTTACAAAATAGCATAATATCTACATCTATTCTATTTACAACTAAACCCAATAATAACACATACTGTTGAAACTCAAGTGAAGTTTGTGCATTTTGCAGGTTAAAAACATATTGCGTCAGTTACCGCATATGCCAGGATCAGCGCTATTTAAAGGTCCGTTATTTCCAGGTTGCATTGTATGCTAGGACTTACCACATTAAGAGCTATTTCTTCATTTCTTGGTACCAGGTAGTAGGGTGTGCAATGAGACACAAGGGTATTCACCAAGCTGTCTATTAAAACTGGACAGCTGTTGAATTGTTGTAATGAAATCGTTAGGATGAAAATAACCACGTGTTTTAGATTTTTTAGTGATAGGTTTGATTCAAACCTTGTAAATATATAGGACAAATGAGTCACCAAAAATTCTACACATTGAAAGTGTAATAGTGTCAAAGCCCCCAGAAGCATTAACAATGCTATATCTCATTAGGAAATGGCGTCAGCGGGCCGTCGAGCTTACGCTCCTAATGCCCTCCCCGTTTCCCACCCGCCCCCGCCAGCCGCCTCGGCGGCAGGCCGTGCGGAAGGGCGTCAGAGACCTCCCCGGACGTGGAGCGTCCCCGCCCGCAACCGCTCGATCGGGTTCGCTGACGGAGACCCCCCCGCCCGGAGACATCTGGTCGACCGAAGACGCTGTGTTTCAAGCGTCCGTAGTCCATTTTCCTAGGGGCCGGGACTTTAAATTAACGACCTAATATCTCCCCCCACCCAGTGGGTTTCCACCCCGCAACTAATTTGCGAGATAGCTGGGACGAAACGGTTGCCTAGGAGCAGCTTTCTCAGGGCTGCATATTTAGAATCACCGGCCATAGGCTTCCACCACAGCCTATCGCCTCATATCCCTTAACGGCAACTTGTAATCATGATCCCTACCCTGTGTTTGCCTTTTCTTCCCCCTGTGAAGCATCACATTTGGCAGCCCTGTAGGAGCTGTTTATTCCAGCAACTACCATGCATGGCCGTGTCTGCCACGCGGGACACGCAATGGTTGTAATGTGCCCCGGGTTAACGCCGAGGGGGTCGGTGGCCAGCGCTTCCAAATCGGCAAGTCACTACAGACTTGTCAACCGGAATCCCGGGGGGTAACAATGCTATAAGATGGGATGATTTGAATATACTTTACATTAGATACAAAAGCGAGCACAGTAAATTGTTATATTATGTAAGTTATAAACATTAGTGTCATCTGCATGAACTTAACATTATTACTGTATCACTCTAACAACACAAGTCACCGGAATAACCAGTCATTCTCCAGTGCCCAAGTACAGTGTACCAGTATATGTGATAGAATATATATCTGTATACAAAAATATTATTAGCTCCGCAGCATTTTTGGGACAGGACGCGAAACGATGATCAAGGTATATAGCGCAGCAGTCCTCTTAACATTGCTATACGGATGTGAAACGTGGACAATCTACCAGCGTCACGCCAAGAAACTGAACCACTTTCACACAACCTGCCTCGGGAAAATCCTCGGCATCAGGTGGCTAGACAAAGTTCCTGACACGAAGATCCTCGCTAGAGCGAACCTACCTAGCATCTTCACCCCCCCCCCCCCAGGTGCAGTTTCAACTCCGTTGGGTGGGACACGTAGCCCGTTTGAGAGACAACCGGTCCCCTAAAAAGATATTCTATGGAGAACTCACTATAGGTAAACGCTCCCAAGGAGGGCAAAGAAAGCGATAAAAAGACACAGAAAGAATAACTAAAAGATTTCAGAATCAACCCTATAGAATGGGTATAGAGAGCCCAGGACAGAGCCAGGTGGACATCAGCTGTCAAGAAGGGGGCTCAATCTCATGAAGCCAGAAGGATAGCCACAGCTGAGACACGCAGTCTAACCCAAACAAGGAGCCTCAGACCACCCACTACATCAACTATCCCCTGCCGGCTGTGCCAGAGACTATTCCGTGACCGGATCGGACTAGCAGGGCCACCTACGCACTCACCGTGACCCATCCACCCCTAGCCGGATGACTAGATGGTCCTTGTCGATTTGACGGACGAACAACATAACTATTATGATCTATAATTTAATCAATGTTTTGCCATGTGGCATGCTGTCTTGTCTATTTAAAAAACTATAAGCCTGACCAGTTTAGACTGTAGTTTTGGTCTAATCTTGCTATATTAGTATTCTAATCTTATTAAATTAGAAGAAAGGCATTTTTAAATAACCGGTATTCACCCACGAGACTCGATAGGAAACGCCCTCTATAGGTCATTACTTCATAACCCAATAGATATTTCGATCGAATTATTACTGATAAAGTCGATTCAAATTTAAATAAATTATAATAATACTTGAAAAAGTAATTGACTATTAATACAATGATACTTTTACCTGTTTCAATCTAGTACTGCAATGAAATTTACCCTGAACGGAGAAACGATGGCAATAAAACGTTGACTGAAAATTTCAGACAGTAGAAGTAGAGCCATGACATCAAATTGAAAAAAAAAGATGAACTGGATGTTTAATGTCAAAATTCCAATTTTGATAGGGACGAAATAAAATTTGAAAGATTATTAATTACATGGATCTACCAAAGTCATTTATTTTCTAGTAAATAGTTCTTATACATTTTAAAAATTAATTAAAACAACATATGTAGAAATAGTCTGCTTAACTACGACAAATTTATTAATGCAAGTAATTGTCACTTTAACAATGGACTACGATGAGTCACTTCCTTGTTTTGTCACGTGATACGTACCAGCCATTAGTAGGCTTTCTGCTACACATAACAACACATAACAACAGATAAACAGCTGATCAGCCATTGCCATTATCATTAATTCTAAAGCACAATGTTTGTCTCCATCAGCGCTTCCCCAGTGTTTATTAAAATTTTACTTTTCAAAATATTCTTGAATACACGCGTTTCTTTAAATGACATTCATTAAATGTGACAATAATTATAATTCAGTTATGATTAAAGGAAGAAAGTTGTTTGAAGAAAAATTTGTGAGCGACTAGTGTGTTGCAGACAGCCTCCCGGAAGTATTACTTGTTTTTACACGTATCACGTGACAAAACAATCGACTCATCGTAGTCCATTAACATTTTAATGGATTGGCTTCTTAGATATTTTTTTTATTGTAAATGAAAATTAATTACATTCCCTTAATATCTTTTTAAAGTAAGAAAATAAAAATAACAAATGATAATTTACAGCAATATATTGTGTTATTACAGTTAATATATGTTAAATAACAATTCATTTTTTAAAATTGTAGAGTGATAGTTAAAATGAAAGATGGAACAATTAGAATTTACGTAGATTATAGGACGTTAAATGCAGTAACCAAATTTGTAGCGGAGGTTATCCCAGACCAGGAAGACTTATGGTGGGAAATATTTGAGTATGTTAGATTTAACGAAAGGTTATTGGCAAATTCCGTTAGACAAGAAGAGTAGTGAATTAACAGCGTTCAGCGTGTGGTGATATTTGAGTATCAACGAAGTGCGTAAACTAGTACAACGCGTAGCAGTCACCCTGGGGTTTTCCAACATCTCTTAATCGTATTCCGGTATCGGTTTTAGGCCAACATGACAGTTTGAACCATTCATACAGTTGAGATGTCTGTACTTTTCCCGTGTTTTTTAAACCGACAAACTCCGGAGTCGATCCGTCAAACGTTGCTGGATGACACCGGAGATGCCCCGATTGAAATCAGGCGGTGCTTGCTGGCTGACCTGGACGGGTCAAGCTATTTAGTTTAGAGTGGCCTGGTCAAATATGAACTTCGCCGTTCTTTTGGTCCCAAAAATAAGAGTTAAATCGTCGTGTTTTCTAGTACGTCCGCGCACACCCTACATACGACTTTAAAAAAAGAACAGAATATCGTCCCAGCCAGCGGTTCGTCCCAGGACGCATTGGTGGGGCAACAAACTTACACAATACATCCCCAGCATTCAATAACAATAAAAAAAAGCATAATAAATCTAAAACCCTGCATTCATTCACTTCAGAACACCCAGGATAAAAAAGATCATCTTCCGGCGCCTGGTGGTGCCCCCAAAAACAAATTGATGAAATAAAATGAAAATAAATGAAACAATTTTAAATAATATGAAAAAAACAAAAAACTTTAAAATAAAAATTATAAATATTTAAAAAAATTAAAAGCTTCTGTTTTTATTTACAATTCCTGACCTTCCCTTAAAAAATGAGGGAATCGAATCTAGACCAAAACGGATTGTTCTGCATTGGCTTAGGTTGCCCGGCGCAAAGGCCCCGTCCTCCACGTGGTGCACCGGACTAGTAGGGATCAGCGAAGTACTCACAGCCTGAAGCCAAAGAACCTGTAGGGACCCAGAAAAACATGGTACTTGGGGTGGGGGGATTAAACCAAAAACTCCTATGAGCATTTGGAGGGAAGGCCTGGGAGAGGGAGGGGGGTAAAAAAAAATTCAAAGAAAAAAAAATGAGATGAAATGAAATGAAAATAAATTTAAAAATAAAACAATCTTAAAAAATATAACAACAAAGGCGATACCTTAAGGTAGGTGCTAAGAATCCTCATTATGAATTACCCCAAAAGGCGCTCCCTTATGTCATCATTACCACCCAACCCTAAGGTAGGTGTCAAGAAACCGCATTATGAATTACCCCAACAGGCGCCCCCCCCACGCCATCACTACCACCCCACCCTAAGGTAGGTGCTAAGAAACCCCATTGTGAATAACCTCAACAGGCGCCCCCCTACGTCATCATTACCACCCAACCCGCCTTACTTGAACGGGAGAAAAGCAAGTCGTGTAAAATCTTAATGCAAAGGCCCATCCTAATCACCACCTAATGAATCCATCATCACATCCCATCCATTAGCCCCCACCAACCCCTAGGCCTAGTTAAGGTAAAGGGGGCATCGGGCCATCCACAAATAACCTAATTTACAACAGCCCTACTCTTGATGGGCTCCCCTTGGCTTGCTTGTTGTTGTTCCTTAAATATAAAATAGAGGCGATAAAATATCTGAATGAAATCCTTAATATTAAACACCAGGAGGCTCTTGAAAACGCCCTCCCCTCCAGTTACAGAGAAATGATGTGTTTAATTTCTTAAACACTTACATCAGTATAGGCCCTTCATTTTTTTTTTTTAAATGAAGAGCGATTTCAATAGTGTTCGAGGACAGCACTTGCTGTTTCACAAAGAAAGGGATCTACAACCCAACTGCGCCTAAATGATTGAAAGCCTAGAAAATTGGAGAACAGCTTTCTGAACTTGGTAAGATTCCGTAAAATAGCATCGTTTACGTCATCAACAAAAAATATATTTTAACAATATAGAATATAATTTAAACCCGCCCCTCACCTCCCACACCAAACCATTAAGTTTGTTAAAGTACGGTTTTTTCATTTTTTTAAAGAGGATGCTCTTAACAAAAAAAAAAAAAAAAAAAAAAAAAAAAAAAAAAAAAAAACTTGTTTTTCCAAATATCATAGCGTTAGATAAATCAATAGGCGACTATGCAAAAATGATGTATACAAAAATGCGTGCGGTTACGCAAATTGCGCGAAAACAAAACCCATAATGAGGAAATAATTCTTAAAGATTGTTCGTAAAATAAAAAACTATCAGCTTCACATAACAACACAAACACAACCTTGTCTCATCAGATTTATGAGTAGCCATAATTATGTCAGTTTCACATAACCACACAAACACAACCTTGTCTCATCAGATTTATGAGTAGCCATAATTATGTCAGTTTCACATAACAACACAAACACAACCCTTGTCTCATCAGACTTATGAGTAGCCATAATTATGTCAGTTTCACATAACAACACAAACACAACCTTGTCTCATCAGATTTATGAGTAACCATAATTATGTCAGTTTCACATAACAACACAAACACAACCTTGTCTCATCAGATTTATGAGTAGCCATAATTATGTCAGTTTCACATAACAACACAAACACAACCCTTGTCTCATCAGATTTATGAGTAGCCATAATTATGTCAGTTTCACATAAAAACACACACTCAACCCTTGTCTCAATAGTCATATGAGTATATATAATTCTGTCAGTTTCACATAACAACACACACACAACCAGCGGTGTATTGCCAAATTCGTAACAAAGGGTTCGCAGTTAGTATGTCCCCTTATGCCATATCGGCCACCGCCACAGTCAGTCATATTTATTATTTTGAACTAACTGTTCGCACGAACCTGACCGAACCGGCTCCAAACCACAGCTGCACACTACCCCTGTCTCAACAGTTTTATGAGTTGCTATAATTCTGTCAGTTTCACGGTACAACACACACAACCCTTGTCTCAACAGTCATATGCGTAGCTATAATTCTGTCAGTTTCACATAACAACACACACACAACCAGCGGTGTATTGCCAAATTCGTAACAAAGGGTTCGCAGTTAGTATGTCCCCTTATGCCATATCGGCCACCGCCACAGTCAGTCATATTTATCATTTTGAACTAACTGTTCGCACGAACCTGACCGAACCGGCTCCAAACCACAGCTGCACACTACCCCTGTCTCAACAGTTTTATGAGTTGCTATAATTCTGTCAGTTTCACGGTACAACACACACAACCCTTGTCTCAACAGTCATATGAGTAGCTATAATGCTGTCAGTTTCACATAACAACACACACTGAACCTTTGTCTAAACAGTCATACTAGTAGCTATAATTATATGCGTTTCATTAACTCTTATTTCTGGCATCCGTCCATCATAATGTGACGCCCGTCATAATGTGACGTCCGTCATAATGTGACGTCCGTCATAATGTGACGTCCGTCAAAATGTGACGTCCGTCATAATGTGACGCCCGTCAAAATGTGACGCCCGTCAAAATGTGACGTCCGTCAAAATGTGACGTCCGTCAAAATGTGACGTCCGTCAAAATGTGACGTCCATCATAATGTGACGTCCGTCAAAATGTGACGTCCGTCTAAATGTGACGTCCGTCAAAATGTGACGTCCGTCAAAATGTGACGTCCGTCAAAATGTGACGTCCGTCAAAATGTGACGTCCGTCAAAATGTGACGTCCGTCAAAATGTGATCATGGTGAGAACCTCGCTGAACGAAATCACAAGGCCTTGGATTTTGTTCTTCTTTAAGCAGGATAAGCAGGTTCACTAGACAGCAAATCGCCTCTCTCCACGCAACTGGATAACTTAAGGTAAATTGATTAATTGATTGATTTGAGTACCTAGATAGCGCTCATTTCCATGCTATGTTAGCCTGCTCACGTCGCTACAATGTCCCAAAATGCCCTGTCAAGAAATTACACACTGTAAAACGAATGAGTTTGTTTTGAGTGAAACGGTTCAGCTTCTAAACAGTCCATGAAACTTTCAGATCCAAAAATATCCAACTGTCCAGGAATATTCTTCGAAGAGAACATTTCAAAAAGTGTGCGTGAGATTTCACTGCTGCCTGTGTGGATGATACAGCTTGGCACCAGAAGCGTGCCATGCAGTTGCCGAAATTTATTTCAGTACTGGCCAGTTGATAGATCATGTAACCGATGGTCAGTTTAAGTTGCTGACCAATTTTTTTCTATCAGTAAACTTTAAATTAAAGCAGAAATGTGATCATCGAAATGTTTAAAGATCTCAACATGTGATCCTAATGCCTCTCGCACTGCTGTGTATGAAAACTTGAAATGGACTCTCCCCCCCACACCCGCCCTTTCCGACATTATTTCGGTCTGTGCAAGCTCTTTGTCTAGGGTTAGTGATTGACAATCCTTTAATCCGAGACGTCATGCGGCTCTTTAAAAGGATTTGATACGGCTCAATTGTTTTTTAAAATATATATTCAACCCCTGCCTGTTGCTCACAAAAAAATTTCCTCTCAAATTTAATTCATAAAAATAGTTTCGCTACCACACGCACACTCTAGAATAGCGGTGCTCACACAGGGGTCGCATAAGACCATCCGAAACCACATATTTATGAAGTATTAACGAAAATAATTTTATTGTTTGGGGGGGGGGGGGGGGGGGTCACAGCAACATGATAAACTGTATGAAAGGGTCGCAGCATTAAGAGGGTTAGGAACCACTGTTCAAGAAAACCGGTTAACACCAACACACTGTACAAGGCTCCCCCGGTCTTTTTTTTTAATGCAGACCCCGGGTATTATTAGCACATGACGAACGTACTATTTTTTTTAAGCAATATCAACACCCAATAGATCTTGTTCATTATATGAACTCTATTCCACACAAAGTAACCCACATTACATAATGGTATCTTTATCAGAGTAAGGGATCTGTTGTGATTGAATTGAAAACATTTGGGGGGGGGGGGGGGAGATCACCATTATTAAGTGTGAATGGTGATTGTAAATCATTGATTGTCAATATGTCCCTGTAACTAGGGATCGACATTCGAGTTCAGCTGGTTGATGTTACCTTAAACACAATCTTGTGAAGACCACCTACCACCGTCCGCCAAGCATACTGAATAGTGTGATGTAGACGACGTGTTTATGTCATCTTTCCCTGTGAATGAACTCTAGCTGACCCCAAGCGCGGAACCGCATTTAGGGTGTGGCTAACTAAAAAAATGTCTATCTTGATCTTGTTTACAACGAAATAGTATGTAATATTAGAATTCTGTAGAATAAACTAGACAAATCAGGAAAGGAAAAAAATGTGTAAGCCCCTTCGAGAAATGTCTTTGAAACAGGCTATATATATATATATATTAAGCGACATGAAGGAAGGGAGGGGTTTTTTTTTCGCTATCACTATAGAGATTTGCTAAAAGTGACAGAGATTTGCTTACTAACACTTGCTGTGTGTGTGTGTATAGATTCCTCTTCATCATTGTACCCTTTTTACAACATTGTATCTTCCTCAACATTGTACCGGTACAAGCCAACATTATACTGTAAGTCAAAAGCTTTAGTTTTATTTGTTTTTGATTTTGTAAATTATAATTAACTTAACACAATTATTAAACTGCAATTAGCCCTAGTTTGCATATCCTTTAACTTTGTTATCGCATTTAGTTTGTTGCGTACTGTTTGTCAACGAGCCATTTGATTAAAATAAAAGAGATTGAATTCTCTAACTTTACAACCGTACGTAAAAATAGTTTCAGAAACGCTGAAATCCAAAAATAAAACTAAAAATCCCTTTAAAAATATGTCACGGCTAATCTCTAACTATTAAAAATCACACGTCTTAAACAGCACATGCTATTTGTATACGATGGAGAATAAACCCGCAATCATATTATGAGTTTCAGTCTGTACACAAATCTCACACAAGGCCGTACAATTTAGGGCCGGGCGCTCACGTGCATTTTTTGGCAAGGAAAGCTACAGAAATAATAAGGTAATAACATTGGCGATAACTATAAATATGCCACAAGGACACAATAACTGTCGTACTGGAAGAGAAATCTACTTTTTTTTTTTAAACTGCCCAGTGCTGTAGCCAGTTATTTGTAGCATTTGTAATACTGTCTACCAAATCCAGGAGAGGTTTTAAAAAGAAGTAAACATTCTGTAAAGATACAAAAAAAAAAAAAGGATATTGCTTGGACAAGTGTGCTTAAGAAATTGGCAATTTAACACCTTTTCTTTGTTGACTTTTCTTTGAAAATTTATATATAAGGGTTTTGAAAAAAACAAAAACAAACAACTTATCGTCCTCGGAACAGATTAAATACGTGAGGAGGTTTGTTTGCAAGGGGGGGGGGGCAAAACCCCATTGTCATTTTACATCTCGAACAGTATTGCTCCAGTGGCGTTGTGAGGGATAGTGGCGCCACGGGGCGGACTTCGAGTTTGATCCCCCCCCCCCCCCGCAAAGGAAATATAGCAAATTTTGAAATACCACTGTTCCTGCCATATGTACTAACTTGCTCAGGAACGTGATAAATATTTAGCTTTCGTTGAAACTGATTTTAGTATAACTTTTTTTCGTCGGTCCCAAATGGTTTCAGTATTATCCAGGTTTCACAGCTTATAAAAAAAATGTGCCTGTAAGTCACTTTAGTCGGCTGTGGGGCGGGAGTGAGGTGGAGAGATCGAATCAAAGGCATTGAATTACACCCCCCCCCCCGAGCCAAACCAAAGTGTGGGCAAAGGTATGGAGGATGGAGGGGGAGTGTGTAATTGAGCCCCACCCTTAAATTTGTTGATAAATTCCAAGTACAAGGATTCGGCTGGGTGTATACCCGAATCTACACTTTGCATCAGTCTATACTCAATTGACCGAACAAAAGAGAAATGCTGTGTAATTTAAGTGTTCCTTGACCCCGGCCGTATTTATAGAAATAATTTATTTCTAATGGTTACCAAGTAGTCAAGATTTTTTATATGTTAATACATTATTTGTTACTCATTTTTAAAACAATTAATACCCCACACTTTGTTTTAAATTCTTCATTTGTAAATGAATATTATTTTTTTAAAGAAGGGTTTCCAATGCGACATACCGGTGCTTAACGTCATAAAAAACGCTTTGAGCGGGTTGTGGCGCTGAGTTATATTTGAGAGTTATATATCATAATCAGAGGCGAGTGGCTGATGAAGCAGCTTGTGAGTTCTATCAAATTTGGCATTTTTATCTCTATTATTTAAAAAAATTAACATTAAAGGGGCTTTCGTTTCCACGTTTTATTGTACCTTATTTATTATTGTCATCGTACAACATGTTCAATCCATTGATCTCATACGCCTTTTTTTCTCCTACGTAGACTGTACACCTTATCCTTCCTCATTCGTAGACTGTACCCAGAGATGCACACGTCTTATCGTTCCTCCTACGTAGACTGTACCCAGAGATTCACACGCCTTATCGTTCCTCCTACGTATACTGTACCCAGAGATTCATACGCCTTATCGTTCCTCCTACGTAGACTGTACCCAGAGATTCACACACCTTGTCTTTCCTCCTACGTAGACTGTACCCAGAGATTCACACGCCTTATCTTTCCTCCTACGTAGACCGTACCTAGAGATTCATACGTCTTTTTGCGATCATGCATCGTACATACCGGGGAAAAATTAGATTGTAAACAGGTGATAATGTTCAAATTTCCAATGGTTGATTTACTATAAGACTAAACGAAAGCACATTCTCTGGTGCAACATTCAAAAGATTTATTGGACTTTACCTGTACTTACAATATTGTGTGGATAAAATCAAAATGGTCGCATTTACAGATAATCTTTTATAAAGTGTATCTTTAGTAAATGGCTGCTTCTCGTGGGTCATAACTTCTGGAAGTTGTATTTCTTTGTTTTTAAAAGTTGATCTCTTTTTAGCTGTTATTTCAGGTCAACCCATGTCATCAAAAGCAAACGTCTCTCAAATACTGTCCTATGGATTGTGCTCCACACCAGTTTAATTGAAAGCACCCTAGTTAACTGGACTGCTGCCCAACTTGACTTGACTGCTACCCTAGATCACCTGACTTCCTCCTTAGTTAACTGGACTGCCGCCCAACTTGACTTGACTGCTACCCTAGATCACCTGACTTCCTCCTTAGTTAACTGGACTGCCGCCCAACTTGACTTGACTGCTACCCTAGATCACCTGACTTCCGTCCTAGTTAACTGGACTGCCGCCCATCTTGACTTGACTGCCACCCAGATCACCTGACTTCCGCCCTAGTTGACTTGATTAACGCCCTACTTGATTTGACTGCCACCATAGTTGACTTGATTGTTTCCCTAGATCACTTTACTTCTACCCTGGTTGACATGAGTTGCCGCGCTAGTTGACCTGACTGCCGCCCTAACGTTGACTTGACTGCCACCTTTTTAACTTGAGTGCAAACCAAGTCGACTTGACTGTCATCCCTAATTGAATTGATTGCCACGCTAGTTGACTTGACTGCCGCCCTAGTTGACTTGACTTTCATGTTTGTGATCCTTGGTGGAGGGGGATTCAATAATTGGGATTTTTATGACATTTTAGGGGTTATTTAATTATTTCCTAAAATAGTTGACATTTTATATAGGTTGGTGATTTATTACAACAACAAAAAATTAATCAAAACAAATAAATTACACTATAAACGTGAATAATTAACGTTGTAGAGATAACAGCGGAGATAACAGCGGTAACTTCATCAGCTATATAGTGGACACTAAGCGTCTGAAGAGCCATAGACTTAGTAATAGACAAGCGGGTACTGAGGCGATTGAAATACTATATTTGAAGCTTTTCGTTTTTGGTGCGCATGTAAAATATCGGGAAATCCCTACGGTGCGCCATTCGAGCAGTGTTTGTGTTCAGCTTTAGTAGTTGCGTCTATAACTAAGTTTCCGATTATATATCCGGTATCAGTCTGGCCTGCTTGTTTTCCAAGTTTGTACCGGAAAATGTCAATATCGCACAACACATTTGTACAACTTGTACCAAGGGTAAAAAAGTTTAAGTCAAATCATTATTTTAAAAAAATATTATTGAAGTTGTTGTTTTGTTTTTACACATTTTCAAATCATTGTTATCTCACTATATTTTTAATGTTGAAGTGTAGCATAAACCATAGCTCCATACTCCAGAACTAAACATAGCTCCATACTCCAGAACAAAACATAGCTCGGTAAATCTGTAGCTGTAGGGCCACTCTTTTTTACCATGGCCGCCATCTTGGTTGCCCCGACCCGCGCACTTTTACGTGTTCACGGGTCGGGACAACCAAGATGGCGGCCGAGGAAAAATAAAATAACTCATGTTTTTGATATAATGACGAATAAAACGTTTTTAAAAATGAAAAAATGATCTAAATCTATCCCTCACCCTAACCTGAACCCTAAATTCCTCCCTAACCCGGTTTTGACCCTCTCCCTAACAGGGTTTTGACCCTCTCCCTAACAGGGTTTTGACCCTCTCCCAAACAGAGTTTTGACCCTCTCCCTAACAGGGTTTTGACCCTCTTCCTAACAGGGTTTTGACCCTCTCCCTAACAGGGTTTTGACCCTCTCCCTAACAGGGTTTTGACCCTCTCCCTAACCAGGGTTTTGACCCTATCGGAACCAGCGTTTTGACACTCTCCTTAGCCTAACGTGGCGCTGGGTTTTGACCCTGAAAAGTAGGAAAATTAAAAAGAAAACAAAGAAAAGTGGCCAAAATTAATTATAAAATAAAGAAGTAATGAAAACCCAACTTACATTTTCATAAAATACACTTTTACACACTTTAGTTCAGGTTCCAACTAAAAGAATATCCAAAAATTAATGAAACACAGCGTGGTCACCCTCTAAGATTATCTTAAAAAATGGCGCCGCTTGGCGGCGCTTATTAACATATTTAATAGGCCAACCAATGAAATTTAAAAAAATTATAATTAATCAACCAATAAAAATTTGCCACCGTCATATGAATGAAAATGTAACTCTATTTAAAAAATATTTAAAAAATAAGGGGAGTGAATCCACGCAAATGACGCCATGGCCATACAGCTACACATAAGCCCATAGCTCCATACTCCGGAGCTAAACATAGCTCCATACTCCAGAACTAAACATAGCCCCATACTCCAGAACTAAACATAGATCCATACTCCAGAGCTAAACATAGCTCCATACTCCAGAGCTTAACATAGCTCCATACTCCAGAACTAAACATAGCTCCATACTCCAGAACTAAAGATAGATCCATACTCCAGAGCTAAACATAGCTCCATACTCCAGAGCTAAACATCGCTCCATACTCCAGAACTAAACATAGCTCCATACTCCAGAGCTAAACATTTTTCGGAGGTTTTTTCAAACACTGTCACATGTGACGTCCTCATGGTAAAAATTGAATAAAATCAAGCACAACCAATTTTTCTCCAGCACCTGTGCAATGTGTCTGTGGTGTAGACATCGCCTGGACTGGTAGTGCTTTAACATCCACCTACCTCCTTTCACGGGCCACCTTATTTTGGGAAACAATTTTGTTGTTAATTTTTTAACGCTATTTAATTAGGAGCCCTGCATCGAAGCAGAAAAACATTTATTGTGTCTCGTAGTGAACTCTTAAAAGATGACCTTGCTTCAGTAGGCCTGCTTGAGATACGAGTGACTTACACACTGGCTCATATCTAAAGAGGAAACAGTTATCCTTATCTCGCGCCTCGCTAACTTGGCTCCCCTGCAGCACCCAAATCTCGACCGCCCGGTCCTCAACCTTTCAGTGCCAAGGCCGGCCACCCCGTATCTCATCATTATGGCAGTTATGCTGGTAATTTTTGGCAAGTATATTTTCCAAGCATGATAAGGTTAACAAATTGATTCCCCCTTTTATCATGGAAAGAATGTTAAGCTGCCCTTTCCGCAACGACTGCGTGGATTAGCAGACATCGCTTGAAGCAACTTAACGAAATGTTGATCACAACTTTGAAGATAATATGTAAAGATATTATGTGGAGATATTATGTGAAGATAGCATGTGAAGATATTATGTGAGTAAACGTTACGCAAATAGGTTTTATAATAATAATACCGGACATGATTTCAGAAAATATGACCTTTTCAAATATTTTTTTGTTCCCAAGTATGATACAGCATTTGAGTCAACGTTTGAAGGATAATGGTTGACAACCAAAGTTTCGTCCTTTAGATGTAAGTATTGCGGTTATTATTATACGTCTAGATGATACACGTTAACCTTAGACGGTAAATCATATAAAACCCGCTGATGGAGTCCCGTAGGCGGTATGACCGTGACGCAGTGAAAATTCCGACAACTCCCAAGACGTGGTACGCATAAAGAGCACACGTGAGACACAAGAGACACTGCGGAATGTCCACTGCATCCCGATCTATTTCCCTTCGTCTTGGCCAAGTCTTGCCGTCGGAACTAATAGGCAAGGACGACACAGTGAGGCTTACGAGGTGATTAACTCTCCTAAAATTAGAACATAATGCAGCTCAATTTAAGGTTATACATCAAGTCGAAACCCTGGTCATCTTCACATGCGAAGAGCGAACTATATGAGACGTGCATTCTCCCCACGGGGCTCTAGTCGGCATGTACGACCCATTATTGCATGTCGATAAGAGGCGGCGGCCACCGACCACCTGGCAGTACCCGGGGCACAATATCACCATGTAGGGGACCTGCGAGCTAGAGATAAAAGTATTGCACGGTGTCTGGTTTAGAGAGAGGACAGATGCATGGTAACTACCCAGTGCAGTTGAAAATAACGCCAGAAAAAGGTCGGAATTTGATTACATGTTGCCGTTAATGGGTATGAGGCATGGGTGGGTTGTGGTTGGCCATGCCGATTATTCTATCATACAGCCTGTGAGGGGACTGTTCCTAGGCAACTGCTCGTCCCATCTACGATGTGACCTAATCACATCACAAAGTAGAAACCCCGTGTATAAATCCTTTTTAGAGGATGTCTGATGCCATCCCCGGGATGGTAAGTGGTGTTTTTTAGGGATGTTAAAATACATCCATCTCAGACCCAAGAAAGTTCGACTGCGGGTGCTGCGAAATCAGCACCACCAGACTACCAGGTGTTCCTTGGTTGATGCCGCCCAACTCGCATAGTAAGTCGAGTGGAAGGCGGGTTGGGGCTGTCTCAGAAGCATGCAATCTACAGTGCGACGCCTCGCGGCCCGACTAACTAACACACATATTCTGGTGAAGGTCGTGAGATTAAGCTCTTAAGACCCCGGCTAGTAAATTGGCAACCAGCTCCATCTGCTGAGCTGTGCCAAACAACATTTTCTTCACATAGGGTTCCCCCTCCGCCCTGGCCTCCCCCGGAAGCTCTAGTGAGGGACATTCGGTCAACAGATGCGCCAGCGTCTCCGGGGCCAGGTTGCAATGCCGGCAGGTAGGATCCCGATTGTTGTCGATCCGCCAGAAGTATGTGCCCATGGGGCAATGCTCGGTGCGCATTTGCGTCATGTCTTTTGCGTCGTACTCCAAAGGTCAGAATGCTGCCTAAAGACTATAAGCATTTTAGATGGGGCGTTGGACGTTTGCGAGATCAAATGACAGAAAAGTATTTATGCCATTTTCTGGCCATAAATCGTTCCAAAATTGAATATACCTGAAACTGATCATACGTGAGACCGTTTGATTTCAGAATGCCAACATACTCGTTTCCTAAGGCATCACTTGGAGCCCCAAAGATCTATTTCAGAACAACAGAGACGTAGCGGCGCGATAGAAAAAAACTGACTATGCAGACAGAAATAACTTTTCACCTCCAGTTGCATCAAACACTATTTGGCGCGCGGGATGCAAATATAATAAATTGTTTCAAGTAAATCTTTTCAAACGTGTCGACCGTAGGTATTAACACCCCCGGTCAAAAGTCACACATTATTGAATTAGGACATAAATACATTAAAATAGGGTGCTATTTAAAGGAATCTGCACGCCCCATTTCCTCCACCATTCGCCTACATACGTCATCACAACTAGTAGCACTGTCTTAGTAAATAGTTAGAATCTCTTCATGTGTTCCACAATGGCCTGCTTTCTCGATGTGTTCCACAATGGCCCGCTCTCCCTCTCTCTCTTGTTTGGCAGGGTCCTAATGAATGACCCCTTTCACAAAAGACTAGCAACAATTCCAGTTTCAAAGCCCACCCCCTCCCCCGCCCGAGGTACTGACCTACTTCCGCTGCTATTGTGATAAATAGCTGAGTCTTCGTTTACATTTAATAAAACTCGGTTAAGATTTGCGTCAACGCCATAGCAGGATTCGATTTTAATAACTGTTTTATTTCCAATTTTTACAATTACTTTTTTTTTCTGATCCAGTACTTTCTCTTTAAAAACATCTTTTATGTTGGTAGGTTGAAAGCATATATCTCATTTAAAATATTAAGGTAATAAAAATACATTGAGGGATTAAAAAAAAAACAACCTTACATTAGAGTAACATTTCTCCTATATGGGCACACCCCCCCCTTCACCCCCGGAAGGGAACAGAAGATGTATGAACTGCAGTCATTAGATTAACAAGGCTCCCCTTTGCACAGCACATCAATAAACATGTCTGGGTTTATTTTAGCTCTCCCCCCCCCCCCCAAAACCACCACAGCCGCTTACGGATCAAGCTCAAGACCAATCTTCTAATTAACTACGGGCCCTGTCTCCCAAATGTGTTACCAGTGTGTACGAAAAAGAATCAAGTTTCGGAGCTCCGGGATGTCATGATTAGTGGAAAAAGTCTAGGTCGAGAAAATGTGAAAACATTGTAGCTGTATTCGCTTGTTTAATTTGAAGGTGTATAATGTTACATTTATATCACTCCAGGGGAATGATTGTAACTGAATTGACCCAGTGGGGTATCTAGGGTTATGCCACCCTTCTCCCAAGAAGAAAACAACAACTCTCGAAAATTCACTTCCGTATAAAGTAAAACAACAAGCCCAAACTGGGGCGCACTGCCCCGTCTGGGGGCGCACTGCCCCGTCTGGGGGCGGACTGCCCCGTCTGGGGGCGCACTGCCCCGTCTGGGCGCGGACTGCCCCGTCTGGGTGCGGACTGCCCCGTCTGGGCGCGGACTGCGCCTTCCGCACCCCTATCGACACCACTCCATTGTTCTATTCATTCTTGACAAAAATATTATTTTAAGCTTGTTATTCATACTTGGTGATTGTTCCGCCAACGGGCCGCACAATCCCTTTGTCTCCCTCTAACGGTCGTTAGGAACCTACGGCTACAAGGCCCATAATCCCTTTATCTCTCTCTGACGGTCTTTTGGTACCTCCTCCCACCGGTACCAAAATCCCTTTGTCTCCCTCTGCCCACCGGCCACACATTCCCTTTGTCTCCCTCTGACGGTCGTTAGGTACCTCCATCCACCGGCCACACAATCCATTTGTCGGCCTCTGACGGTCGTTTGGTACTTCTGCCCACTGGACACATAATCCCTTTGTTTCCCTGTGACGGTCCTTTAGTAAATTTGTTTGGAAGAACCGACCGAAGCTTTCGAGCGGATTCTCCAGATGGGCAAGTCTGACATGATATGTAAAGTTTGACCAGATGGATCGAAGCTATATCTATATTCCCCTGAGGACCACGTATTGCAAACACTGTCTGATGAGGATACACGCCCCTGCAATAGTGGCAGAGACTAATAATCAAGAGACGCCCTCGCCTCAGCCAGGATCGTGTTCGATTTTCCTTGTCACAAAGTAACGAGTACCACATCTTAGTTGACACTAACTATAAGTCATTTTATTTTAAAATTCAAATTATTTCTGTTAGCTTTTTGGGACTTATAGCACTTAATTAAGCATTGTGTATAGCATGTCTGGAAGACTTTTCTTATAATGCTTATAATTTTGAATAACCAGCGAAACTTCATTTTGTATCAATGGCATTTACTATCAATTTGAAAATTTTACATTCCGATGGTCAAACTTTGAGTTTTTTTCCCCCCCAATGCAAGTCAATCATTGAGTTTTCTCATCATACGCGCTGTCATTCAGTACATGTATTACTACTACGGAATTACCCATAACTGATTCTTTTATCCTTGATTCTGGATTTTCTCTTCAGTCTGAATTCAACTATTCTTTAATTAATAAATCCACTTCTCGCTTGTGTAACATGTCTTCCATTTGCAAGCGACTGCTATGTTTTAAAATTGTAAATCCTTAATATTACCTTTGCTTATGATAGTGTGTTTCTTTCTGCGTTTAAGACAAAATGTATTTAGACGGCTCAATGACCCATTTCCCGTGTCATCCTTTCGAGCTGAAACTTGGCGCATAGACTTGTTGCCAATGACAACAAGTTCTTTCAAGAATCCGTTTTTCATGTTTTTCAAGAGGAAGATGAAGGAAGTATGATGCAATTAATTCTTAACAACCGTAGCCATGACTATGTCACACAAAATGCATATAAAGGATTTAAAATAAAATAGCTTGTTTTTATGGTTTGTTCAATTCTTTTTGCTTAAGTTCCATCCTAATTTGATTTTTGTTTCTTCTTTTCCACTCGTCCCTTGCTTTTTATTTCCTATATTATTTTGTCAACGACAGTGTAGTGGTTATCTTCCAACCCAAGCTCTTCCTCACTGAGAAGTACATACTTCATGAGTGAGTTAACATGACAATGCTTCGGGCCGAAAACGTCTCACACTGAAACGTGATCTTGGAAAAAATACGTTTTATGTGTTTAATGATAATTTATCTGTTGTTTTTTGTGTTGTCCTGTAGCAGGC
Organism: Omphiscola glabra; assembly: GCA_964017045.1. Classification (NCBI taxonomy): domain Eukaryota; kingdom Metazoa; phylum Mollusca; class Gastropoda; family Lymnaeidae; genus Omphiscola; species Omphiscola glabra. Next base: position 25,302,595 of record OZ024800.1, on the reverse strand, counting down.
GTCTGGCCGAAACGTCCGCTTAATCGTCTTGTCTTTTTTTTTTCCAAGCCTAAAATATCTTGTCTCACTATTTCTTTACGTTACATAGATTGAACACGAAGTCCATCTCACTCGCATGTTATCCTTTGAAAACTGATGCCGCAAAGCGCATATAATGAAAATACATAATAATAAATAAGCGCCTCTTGGTGTCTAGAACGGTTTACGCAGACGTCCACATCGTCATTTAGTAACATACAGTCACCCCAAGGCTTCTTAAATCATGTAAAACTTAGCTAAGGACTAATCTGATGTTTCCAAGGTGACAATTTCAATTCCATAAACAATTATCCAGCGCGAGAATCTCGCGTGTAGTCACGAGCGCCGAGGGTGTGGGGGGAGGGGGGGGAGGGGTGCCATTTAGGATAAATTATAGATGGCGGGAAAATCTGCACACGTCTGGTTTTCGGACAAAACTTCTGAGGACATAAGTACAATGGAGTTATACTGTTATCTAATCCAATTACATGGGATTCGTTCGGGTAGATTTCAAACGGTGGACGAGTGCTGAGTCAAACTGATTATCGCCCGTTATCAAGTTGATCAATCATTCTCTTGAGAGTGAAATAATATAAAGCTGAGGATGATGATGATAATTATGCCACGCCTGCGCATACCCTTGAACCGGAAACCAGGGCCCTCAATCTGGACTCTACAAGTATCTTTGGTTGTAATAGTCGATATAGCTCTGGAGGTATAACTCATACGATTGGTATGTTAAAAAGAAAGCAGACAACAACAAACAGTTGTAAACCTATCAAGTTCCATGACCTATCAAGTCCAATAGCATTTCGAGTTCAATGACCTATAAAGTGAAATGACCCACAATGTTCACTGACCTATCAAGTTCAATGGACTATCAAGGCCAATGATCTATTAAGTTAAATGACTTTCATGTTCAATGACCTATAAAGTTCGATGACCTAACAAGTGCGTTGACCTACCAAGTGCAATGACCTATCAATTTCAGAGGAAACACGATGAAAACATGAATGAACGATATTACCTGGACTACGTAAGCAAGCCTCAAAATAAAGGGAAGTAGCTCGATCAATTTTTTTTAATGGGTTGGGGGTCGTGGGGGGTGGGGCGGGAGGGTGGAATTGGTTGAGCGTGGTTGTATGTGGACACAGTTATACTAGATTGTGTTTTGACATCAACTGTAGATACTTTAAGGTGAAGGTTTAATTCAGGGGTTCTTAACCAAGGGTGCCGGATGGTGTTGGTGTTGGTATTAGGAAGCACCAGCGGGTGTGTGTGTTGTGGTGCTTGTGTACACGCATAATTTTTTTTTTCAGCTTCATAATAAAAAGAAGAAAAAGAAATACCTTAAGCGATTTAATTCCATTTTATTTTTAAATTTGCTTAAAATTGTTTTATTTTTATCTGCACTCTATCTGCTACATTCTGTCTCACACTATTTATGCATACATCTTTCTCTATATTTCTTCCCCCTTTCTAATCTCTATGTTTTTTCCATCCACTTGCTCTGTCTTCATATATATATATATATATATATATATATATATATATATATATATATATATATGAAAATACAGCGTGTTAGAGTGCGGCAAATATTTTAAAATCTTAAAATCAAGATCGTGTGTCTCACTGTAAAGGGGTTAGGACGTCGGTATTAAATTGGATTATATTTCTCTTGACCGGTAGGCCTGTGTTAAAAAGTAAATAAAAAAGTAAGGGGAGCTATAACATATTTGCGTGCAGTACATTTGTTTTTTACGTATTACCTCCCATACCTTAAAAACCGACGTTCCTTCCCCAGGTCCATTCAAAATTCAGTTTTGGTGAATTAACAAGAAGAATCTGATTGACAACACATCGGTTGTCTAACTAAACCATCATGACGACAACAGGTATTCTATTTATAAAGTTGTATGAAAACCCCATGTGTGTGTATATTTGTTTAAAGTAACGGCTCATTCGGATTTGATATTTCCAGATATAATTATTATAAGCTTTTTAAAAAAAAAATGTCAATTTTTGGATGCCAAACTTTAAGGAACATTAAGATTATTTAATTTTTAAAAACAAAGAAAATGAAATAATTTGTATTTAGAAAACATTGTACATATTCATTATCGGCATATTAAAAAAATACTGTCGGTGAATGTTCTGATTATGACATCAGTTTTAAGCCAGGGTAAAAAAAAAACTACAGTCAGTGAAAGTTCTGATTATGACATCAGTTTTAAGCCAGGGTAAAAAATACTGTCAGTGCATCTTCTGATTATGACATCAGTTTTAAGCCAGTGTCAACTTTTTTACGCATGTCATTTAAAAAATAATTTTTCCAGCGCTAAAGACATGAATTATTTGTCTTCCCACATCACTTGTATTATGTCATTCAATCTTTGTCTTAACCCCTAACTTCAATACTGCCTTCACACCTCAATTCTATAATGTCCTCCATCCTCTGTCTTCCCGTTTCACTTCTATAATGACATCCAATCCTCTGTCTTCACGTCTCACTTCTATAATGACATCCAATCCGCTGTCTTCACGTCTCACTTCTATAACGACATCCAATCCTCTGTCTTCACGTCTCACTACTATAATGACATCCAATCCTCTGTCTTCACGTCTCACTTCTATAATGACATCCAATCCTCTGTCTTCACGTGTCACTTCTATAATGCGACCGTTTACATCTATATTTAAAGTCATTGTTATTTTTTTTTTTTAAATCAGCTTTTAGGTTGTTGGTGCTGTTACGTCAAAATGTATGATGATCTCATTAAAATAATGATAACAGTAATAATAATAATAATAACAATAATAAAACTTGTGTTTCAGCCGTGCCCAATATGACATCAACACACACAACAAACACAACACACACAATAAACACAAGTGTTTTGACCTCCGCAAACCTCAGGAGCACGACAACGATTACTGTAAAAACCACTGTAGAAAACATCACAATGGCCGTAGGGACTGATTCCAACAACGGGACAGTGATGTTTAACACGACAATAAATCCACAGGTGACATTTTAAATAATGTTTTCTAATCTTTCTTTAAACAAAACAAAACAAATCCGGCAGGTAAAAACACACACACACACACACAAAGATGTATACTCTAAAGGGGAAAAGTAATGTTAATTATTCCATTATATATAGTCTCATCTACATCAAATGGAATCAGCATCAGGCTGGTTAATTTTTATTTTTATTTTTTTTTACAGTAGACTCAGGGGCATAGCTAGGGTTAGGGCCGCCCGAGACGAGCCTCGTAGAAAAAAACGTTGCGCAGTTAGCCGAAAACGAAGCCGCGTTAATACAAGTAAAATATTTCTTTCCTACGCTCTTGATTACACTTCTTCTACTTCTCCTTCTTCTATGTTTTGATGGCCCACGATCAATCAATTGATCATTATGGCTCCTATGGTTCAGAGGGTTTCGCGATGTTAATGTGCGTGGTTTTCAAGGGGACAATTCACTGGTTGCAGGACAGGAGGCAAGAGCCGCAAATGTGTCAAGTGTAGTCACCTCAACTGTTGCTTTTGGAAGCTTGTTCCAGTCCCTTATTGTCTTTGGCAGGAATGAGGAGCTACTGTACTGAGTTTTTGTTTATAAAAGTCGAAATTGCTTGTCGCGACCTCTTCGCTGTCTAGGGGGGAGATTGACGAGTTTCTGTTTGATACTGGAGCAGTGGACCAGCCCATTTTTGATCTTGTACAACATGAAGAGCCTAGATAGTCACTTGACTATTAGTCGAATGCGGGTGACGTTCGTTCGCAGCTATAGAAAAATAAAGCTAGTCCGTCATACAAAAGTTAAATTGTGGCTGACTAACCCTTAACTTCACAGTATGTTATGCTCAATTCTTTAATGCCATGGTACGAGCAGGATGTTTTCTTAATGATGTCGCTAGCGTCATACAATATACTGTTAATCCATTATTTTAAATCTTTTTATATGTAATGTTAGCCCAATAAGATCGATATGTTTAGAAATACATGATTAAGATAACTCATATCTGATCACATGTAAGCATCGCAATATCTTAGTTGTCACCGTGTGAAATTATCACCAAAAAAAAAATAACTCTAAATTTTATATATAATTTTTCATTACAACGTCTGAGATTTAACTTAAATATTTATGTTTATTACAATATCTGAGATTTTACTATATATATGTTCATTAAAATGTCTGAGATTTAACTATATAAATATTCTCATTACAATGTCTCAGAATTGGCTAAATCATTGGCATTTTGATTCGCTTTAAGACATTTCGATCAATATTTAAGCTGCCATTCTTTCTCGTCATTGCCTCGTGTTTTAATCGTCCGATTAATTTGACAATAACAAAACACTCTACCAGATGGCGCTGATTTCATTAAATAAAATTCCCGATAACTGCTACTTAGTGAGACTCTTAAAACAACTTGTTCGTTTGGTCCGCAGACGTTTCTTTTGTTTTACGTAAATAGTCGGTTTAATAAATCCGCGGTGTACAAGGGGGGGGGGGGTCTTATTTGACGATATAATATAGTTCAGTGGCGGTGGCGTTCTAAAAAGGGGGAGGGGGGGTAGCACTAATTGGGGGTTACATTAAATGCGTTACTAGAATGCATGTTTTGTCAAGTAACTTTTGTGGATGGAAAGTTCACGTACTGCGACCGCCAATGTTTGGCAAGCTAAAGCTATTTGTACAATAATTTAACAATTATTTTTGTAAAAATGATATGAATATTTAATAATAATTTAACCATTAAATAAATAATTCAACAAAATTTAACACTAATCTATAAATACGGTACTACTAACTTGTTATTACTAATTTAAAAATAATTACTAAATTTTTTTTTTTAAATTAATTTTTTTATTAATTTTTTTTTTTTTTAAATAAATTAAAAATTTAAATTATTTTCAGGATTTAGAGGTCTTTAAAGTGGGCCCAGAACAGTACGTACAGTTTGTTGATTTCACTTCATGTTATAGTTAGAAATTACGACATTTTATTAGAAGCCAATATCATAAAATATATATATAAATATCAAGAAATATAACAGAACAATATAGTGCAATACTTAACATCACTGCACAGTTATGAAGAATACTACAAAACCATCTGTGGCCCAGCCGTCGTTTGTATTTACTCTCACTGCGCGTCAAATTGCAACATAATAAACGTTTAGAGCGGTCCGGGAATATCAACATCCAGGGCCATAGCCAAAACATAAGTACAGACGCATATCTGAAGGTTCCCGAGCAGGGCCACCCCATGGTTCGTCGTTCTTCCGACGTGTGTATTTAAATTCTCAATGGAACACAAATAACGCTAGTTATCTCATAAACCCTTTTCACTGCCAAACACTTTCTTGGACTACACAGGTCCATGCATGTGTTTTCCGAAAAGAGTTCCTTCCACCCCACGCGATTTCAGGGACAAGTCTATCAAAAAAACAACAACAACAGTTCACAATTTCCTTCATAATTACTGACATCTCACCATGTATTATAAACAACTTCACCTTTCTACAATAAGGCTACATAAGTACAGCATAGTTCGTCCTTCACATGAGAAGTTGACCAAGGCTTCGTCTTGAGTAGTAGCTTTTCTTGAGTTGTATTATTATTATCTGGTTTTAAATTAAAAAGATGGTTGATCCATTGGTCAGTCTCACTCTCTCCACTTCTTCTTATATTTAAGGGCCCACGATCAATTTGTTGATCATTCTGGCTCCTGGTTTGAATTCAGAGTTTGCCCTCTCTTAGATTAGTTGCCGTCCAAGGCTAACGAGTCCCTTCCACCAGGGGTGCATGGGATGTTACTTTGGTGGGGATTGAACTCCAGACCACAAACTATTTGGTTTTAGTCAGTTTAAACCTTTGACTATTAGATCCAATCAAGACAACTGGAAATGGATCAGGATGCAGTAGATGACCAGGAATGTTATATTTTTGTGTGTTGTTTTTTCACTGTGCCCATTATGCGTTCCATGACTCAGGAGTCGCCGGAATTTACAGTGCGATTTCAACATTTGCCTTGTCTTAGATGTATTGCCATCGAAGTTTAACGTGTTCCATCCACCCTCGGGAGGCTGGTGTTCTTTGTGTACTTTAGTCCACAAACTTAGGATTGCCTCAGTTTAGACCGCGCGGCCACCCAAAAATTTACCGAAAAATACTACACATTACTACACGTATTGCACTATTATTTCGGACGATTAAATGTGTATTCACATTAATTACACATCATTTTTATAACATTAACAAAATCATTCATTTACTGCATGCAACTAACTAATTGTGGCGTTGGTTGAGATGCAAGGAATGGGCGCATGGAAAATAATAAACTCAGCTCACCATCAACCAAATAGCGTACGGTATTTATTGGTTTTGATTTGTACTATTCAATAATCCATCTTGCGACCCCGTTCACGCATCACCTGCGGTTTGAGTCGATGATTCCTATCTTTTCCCTCCAGTGGCATCATCATTGACGTCGTAGCCTTCACATGCAGCTTCCTGTTCGTCCTCGGGGTTTTCCTGAACATATCCGCCATGGGCGTCTTCCGATCACCAGTCTTTCACCTGATGTCGTTTGCCGCACACATGCAGATCATCTGCCTGTACAACATGGCGATTCTGGCCTTCGGTATGATACGTCATCACACTTTCAGGATGGACCTCCCTGGCCACTATCTCCCGTAAGTTGTTTGCCGATGCTTCTGTTGAAGATGGAATCCTCGGCGATTAATTTATGTAATTTTTTTTTTTTTGAATGATGGTATACCTTAAGTATGAAAAACAAGGATCGTTACATCCTCGTAAGCTGGTTAAGGATGGTAATCCCTTAGGATAATGGTCGCGACCTGAATGCGGCCACAAATCGGTTTTGACTCCAAAAAATCATGGTTATGGATTATGGACAGGTTCTTAAAAGAAAATGTGGCTAAAAAAAATTTTTAATCGCCCTGCTGCGGATTGTTTTGGGCTATTTTGACTAACGAGTTTGCCGACCATTGCCTTAGGAGCATCAGGAACACAACAGAATATTAAAATTTCAAGTTTTGTTCTTATAATGATAGGGCACATGTGTGGACACCCCACGCTTCTAACTTCCGGAAGTTTGTTTATAATCCTATACCGTCTCGAGATTTTGCCTTCAACAGTTTGCTTGAATGATGTCGCCTAGCATTGTTTTGTCGAAAAGAGTTGTGTAAATAATTGTGTTAACCCTATGATAATAGAGTTATAAATAATTTTATTTGAATTTTTTTTTTACCTTTGATATATCAATTTTGTGATTATGTTCATCAAAGCCAAATCTTTAAGACGTTCGTCATCATCATCATCATCATCATCATGTCGCTTAGTCCTTGGACCGTTGGAGCGGCACAGAAGACATGAAAACTATCCTTGTCCATTCCTCTCGGTCATCTGACCTACGCATAGCATAGCCTAGTTTTAATCTTGTCCACTCTTTGATGTTATCTTCTCTGTCTTCCACTTCTTCTTCCTCCTCTGGACGTTAACTGCGCTATTTCCATTAATTTAATCACCATTCTTTGGCTTCTGTAAATGCATACAAGGCTTTATTTGTTTGAACACGTTGGATGAAACTGACGAAAATGTAGATTGTGCGAATTTGAATTTTAGGTACGAAAACTAAAAATACAACAACAACCCAAAAAAAAAATTAATAGAACAATATAAGAAGTATCAAAACATTCCAAAATAATCAACAAACTTTTCTTAAAAATTTGCTTTAAAATCAGAACACAATTAAAAGTCAATTACTTTTTTTTTTATATCTTTACTTCGAAATAGGGAAGAAAAAAGACATCACAAGTGTATTCAGATATGGTGGTTTTCTTACATTATCGAAAACGGTCGATCTTTGAGTATCTCGCTTCTGCTCTACAACAGAATAAGGTGAGTGAACTCATGTGGACTTTGGTCGACATCGTCCGCTTGACACAACTGAGGCTCATCCCCGCATGCCGGGGTATTCCTACTGAATCGTGTTTGTGTTCACACATACGTACATATCCAATGGTTTCTATGAGTAGTCGGACTGGGAACTCTGCAAGCCGTGAATGGCCAACAGATTGATTGTTTCCCACTCAAAGTTTGGTTGTTGACTTAGCGAAAAGCTTTGATCCGTGAACCACTCAAGGGGCCCACCCCCTTTTGAGCCGGGAACAATTTTATAGAAACATAGTGATCCGTGACTCCGATACATTATAAAATAAATTACAACACGCTGAAACGAATTGGACATCAATGAAGTCTTCTACAATTATTCAAACTTTATTAAGGACTCTTATTTAAATAATTTTTTTGAGCTTTGGTTTTCGGTCGCCGACTCCCAAAAGGAAGCGTTCCCTGATTACACTTGGTGTTGGCAACCAGGAGTTAATTAAAGCTTGGGTGAACAGATGGTTCATACTGACTGAGCCGAACATGACGTATAGTGGACTGACCATTCGTGACTAGAACCGGTTTCATCCAGCGAGGAATGTATGCGTTCTGGATGCTAGAAAAAATAGATGGAGAAATAAACAACGAAGAGGGGAAAATAGAGAGAACAAAGTTTGAAATAATAGAGAGATAGTTGTGTGTGTATAAAGAATGGTAGACAGAAGGTAGTAGATAGAGCGCATTGGATAATTTATTATATATATTTCGCTTCTGGCTCGTGCCATATCCTTTTAACAACCGCCCCCCACATAAACATATTACTCCTTATGTTGTATATTAATAGTACAGAGTAAAAGAAAAAAGATGTCACGTAGTCAGCTTTGATGCGTGACGTCCGAATTTAGGTTACACGTTTTAAAATTTTCTCTTAAAGAGAAGTCGAATTGTATGTTAATCAATAAGGAGCCACGGGTATGCTAAAGGACGGTCTGTAGGACTATTGTTGAAAGGCCGGCAGGTAGGGTGTAGGACTATTGTTGAAAGGCCGGCAGGTAGGGTGTAGGACTATTGTTGAAAGGCCGGCAGGTAGGGTGTAGGACTATTGTTGAAAGGCCGGCAGGTAGGGTGTAGGACTATTGTTGAAAGGCCGGCAGGTAGGGTGTAGGACTATTGTTGAAAGGCCGGCAGGTAGGGTGTAGGACTATTGTTGAAAGGCCGGCAGGTAGGGTGTAGGACTATTGTTGAAAGGCCGGCAGGTAGGGTGTAGGACTATTGTTGAAAGGCCGGCAGGTAGGGTGTAGGACTATTGTTGAAAGGCCGGCAGGTAGGGTGTAGGACTATTGTTGAAAGGCCGGCAGGTAGGGTGTAGGACTATTGTTGAAAGGCCGGCAGGTAGGGTGTAGGACTATTGTTGAAAGGCCGGCAGGTAGGGTGTAGGACTATTGTTGAAAGGCCGGCAGGTAGGGTGTAGGACTATTGTTGAAAGGCCGGCAGGTAGGGTGTAGGACTATTGTTGAAAGGCCGGCAGATAGGGTGTAGGACTAATTTTGAAAGGCCGGCAGGTAGGGTGTAGGACTATTGTTGAAAGGCCGGCAGGTAGGGTGTAGGACTATTGTTGAAAGGCCGGCAGGTAGGGTGTAGGACTATTGTTGAAAGGCCGGCAGGTAGGGTGTAGGACTATTGTTGAAAGGCCGGCAGGTAGGGTGTAGGACTATTGTTGAAAGGCCGGCAGGTAGGGTGTAGGACTATTGTTGAAAGGCCGGCAGGTAGGGTGTAGGACTATTGTTGAAAGGCCGGCAGGTAGGGTGTAGGACTATTGTTGAAAGGCCGGCAGGTAGGGTGTAGGACTATTGTTGAAAGGCCGGCGGGTAGGGTGTAGGACTATTGTTGAAAGGCCGGCAGGTAGGGTGTAGGACTATTGTTGAAAGGCCGGCAGGTAGGGTGTAGGACAATTGTTTAAACGCCGGCGGGTATTATGTATGATTGTCTGTAGGGCCATTCTATAAAGGCCGGCACATATAACACAAAACGAGAAATTAACTGGGTTTTTTTTGGTCTAACACTTGGACCCACCGGGTAGCTTCTCAAAATATCCGGACCCGGTTTTAAATAAATACAGCACCTGGTTAAGCCTCACATTAAAATATTTTACTACCTCTCTCCAAGAGCGCAGAGAAAGCTGGACATGGAGAGCAAGTGCATTCTGGCACTTCGTATGCCCGTGCTGATGAACGCTTCGTTCATGTTGGCCTCCATCGTCCCTGTGTCGGGCTACATGAACTTCCTGGACGATATGAACAAACTTTACAACAGAACCGAGTGAGTCACACGGCGAATCTACGAGAGTGTATGAGAAAAAACACATTAATTATTATCATTATTTTTTTTAAATTTCGAAACATAATACCACGCGTCAATGTATTTACATTCTGAATTATGATAAATACAAGCTATATGCCCCCCCCCCCCAAACCTCCCAAATTAAATCCCTGAAACCTTGGCAGACGTAATAGGTGAATTTACCATATACTTAAATTAACTTGACAACACATGCGTTCAAGAAACGCACTTTATAAGATTTCCCAATCACGTTCCACCGCCTTAACCATGTAGGCCACCGCCCTTGACCTAAATTGTTATTCTATTGTCCCACCAACCTTTACACCGCAGGTTTAACACAACCAACTATTTCCGTAAAGCAAAAGGAACTATTCGACACCAAGCATCCCTGCGGTATTTACAAAAATTTCATTTAGCGTTGTTTGTTTGTTTTGTTTTTTTTTAGGGGGGGGGGGGTTTAAAAAAAAAAGTATTTGACCCTGCTACATAGAGAATTATGTATTTTGACGTAAAGTGTCGAATAACGTAAAAGCCCGCAATATGAATATTTTTATTTTATTTTAAAAAGAAGACAGAAACCCCCCCCCCAACCCCTCCCCAACAGACAGATAATATATGTATTTTTTAAAAAAGAAAATTAAAAAAAAACTCATACAGATTTCTTGTTTCCAGGTGCACTTTTGCCTTTCTAAAGCCTTACAACGGCCGCGTTCCACCAGACGTAGCCATCAGCGATGTCCCAGTCCTACAGGAGCTGCTGAACGCACTTCTTCTGCTCGTCCTTTGCTTTGAAATGTTGATGAAAAAATGGAGACATCGGAAGGCACTGGAGAGAGAGAAGGTCAGTAACGCCTTGAAGATTTTTTTTTTTACTTTGCTGAGATCTCCAATAGAGTTATTCTTCATACCGGACAGTTATTTGATGACAGTCTTCAATCGGAATAATTTTAAGGAGCAAAGAAAACTAAAGCAATAATTTTTAAACTGAAAAAAAAAATGTGTACGATGAATGAAAAAAAAAATGTGTACGATGAATGAAAAAAAAAATGTGTACGATGAATGAAAAAAAAATGTGTACGATGAATGAAAAAAAATGTGTACGATGAATGAAAAAAAAATGTGTACGATGAATGGAAAAAAATGTGTACGATGAATGAAAAAAAATGTGTACGATGAATGAAAAAAAAATGTGTACGATGAATGAAAAAAAAATGTGTACGATGAATGAAAAAAAAATGTGTACGATGAATGAAAAAAAAAATGTGTACGATGAATGAAAAAAAAATGTGTACGATGAATGAAAAAAAAAAAGAAGAAAATGTTACTCATTAAATGATTTACGATATTTTTTTCAAAAACATTCTCATTTAGCGTAGTTATCGGGATTTTTATTTCGTCAAATTAGTTTCATCATATTTCTTTCATCTTTCACTTTAACAAAAAAGAAAAACAGAAAACCCGTATTTGTGTGGTTTTTGGAGTGGGGCTCAGAAAGCAGTCTATGGGCCAAGATTCAGCTGGATAGGTCGACGTGAAGTGGGTCAATAAGCCGTCCCAAGACTTTTTTCCATTCAGCCACGAACGAAAGCGAAGTTAATATAAGGGATTTTGAGATTTCGTATCTTATCATAATCTTATCTTAGGCGACAACGTGGTGTACGTTATTTCTTTCAACTGTCAGCGATGAAATAACGTGTCTTAAATTGCCCTTATCGAAGTCCATATTCTAAATGCAACGCAGCGCTAACTCTAAAGTCGTTTTCGTGTTTCAATGCTAAAACCAGATACGGCTTTCAGCAATAATTATTATTTTATTTTTTGTTTGCTTTAAAATATTGTCGATCAAATTCGGTAACCGATTGACAAAATCAAATTTCCTAACGGATGAATATTGGGTTTTTTTTTCTGTTCAATCGTGTGGTAAAAGTCTTGTTTTCTATCTTCAAGATCTTCTCGTCTTTTGTCACTGTCTTACAAGGACAAAAAACCCACAAATATTAAGGATTAAAAACTTTAATTAATACTAAAGAATTAGTTTATTATTTATTTTAATTTTTTGGGGGGAGAAAGATACTAAAATTGGGATTTCGATAATGTTTTCATGACATAGCGTCAGTTCACACGATCAAATTAGCGTCAAATTTGTGTACGAGCGCATTATTTTGTTTGTGGTTTCCTTTTTTTTTTTTTTTGGCAAAAAATAGGAATTTGATCAAATAGTAATTTGAAAGTTGTGACAAGGCTTCGTACAAAAGTCGCACCAAATGCATGATCGAAAATTTTGATCGTGCGAACGGACGCAAAATTTCTGATTTTAAATATTGTCAGATGATAGCGGAGACGTCCAGTTCTGAGATGTTACTCTTCGACCTGGGCTTCTCTATCCCGCGTGCCTTGACCCTGCCTAACATTCGAGAGGAATTAATTAGTCGCCTAAGTAAGTTTCTCTTTGACAAACCAGTATAACAACAAGTAAAACATGCATTGCTTACACGAAGACGATAGTTCTGATAACACGTAATGTTATAAGAAAATAACGACAATTACTGTTATAAAGAAATAATGACAGGTACTGTTATAAGAACATAATAAAAAAACGCTATAAAGGAAATATAAAATTACTGTTATAATTTAAAAAATAAAAAAAATACTGTAATAAGGGAATAAAAAAAGTACTGCTATAAGGGAATAAAACAAAGTACTGTTATAAGGGAATAAAAAATTTACTGTTATAACAAAATTCCAGCAAACATATAAAGTCAATAACGGAAATTCGGCCTAATAAGATTACATAAAAAAAAAAAACTAATAACAAAAAGTGCTGTTAAAAGAAAATAGCATAAACTGCTCTTAATCGGAAACATAAGACATTAGTGTTTGAAGGAAATAACAGACAGTGTCGTCTCAAGGACAAAATGAAAGATGCAGTAAAGAAAACATGTAATTATAATTATGGCTGCTATTTTCTTTTCTTTTTTGGAATGTTTCATAACTAACGTTTTCTGGGGGGTAAAAAAAAAAAAAAACTTTCCTAAACAAACACATGGACTTCATATTTTTTTTAATAACCAGCTAACTATAAATTATTTTTTAAAGAAAGTTTGACAAAGTTAACGGCATAATCCTAAATTAAATAATTTAATATGGAAATGTTTATATATATATATATATATATATTTAGGCCGCAATCGAAAGTCCGTAAAAAAGGTGGACGATAAGACGTCCATGAAGAGCGCCTACTCGATCACCTCTGACGAGAACAAGCGCGAAGAAGGGAAAGACCTGCGGAAGAGCAACGTTTATGGGGAGTCCCCCAACAGGCGTGACAACACGAAGGAAATCGTCACGGTCTCCTCTACGGCCGACACGTTCGCCTCGTCTGACGTCAAGGCCCAGTCGTCTCAGGAGGACAAATCCAAGACTCGGTCGATTGCCAGAGATAAGGAGTCGGCCGTGTCTACGTCATCAAAAGAAGGGAAAGAACATGCGAAGGACGGAGCTCCCATATGTACACATTAGATGTTAATGGAATTGCGAAAAATTATTACGAAACCATTTTGTTTGAAACCAAATTGCTGGAGACCAACTTGATGGAACCCAACTTGTTCGAAACGAAATTGTTGGAGACCAACTTGTTCGAAACCAAATTGTTGGAGACCAACTTGTTAGAAACCAACTTGTTTAAGACCAAATTGTTTGAGAGCAAAATGTTGGAAACCAAATTGACGTAAACCAACTTGTTCGAAACCAAATTGTTGGAGACCAACTTGTTTGAAATCAAATAGCTCAAAACCAAATTGTTGGAGACCAACTTGTTCGAAACCAAACGTGTTGGAGGAATGTTGTGTTCGAACAGTACGATTTCATTCGAAAACAGGTTTAATTGGAACGGAAATTAGTTCGCAAGGAAACCGGAGGAAAAAATGCGATAGACTTAAATGTTATTAACAATGTTACATATTGACCTTTCTCATAACAACATTTCATTTCAAACAAACTTTCATTCGATCAACATTCCTTCGTACAAAGTGGTTTCGAATAAATCTGTTTGTTGCTCTTTTCCGTTAAATTGTTGAGAATTGTTTGCACAAACACCCAACCTGTTCAACAAATCGTCCCTTAGTTGTTGATTTTTTTTCTCAATTTAATGGGAGGTTTAACTTTTTGAAACGCAGGTATCACCCTATATTTAACACATTAATACATTCCCAAAATGAAAGCCTGAAACTCATTCCCAATGTAAGCATCAAACTCATTCCCAATTTAAGCATCAAACTTATTCCCAATGTAAGCATCAAACTCATTCCCAATGTAAGCATCAAACTCATTCCCAATGTAAGCATCAAACTCATTCACAATTTAAGCATCAAACTTATTCCCAGTGTAAGCATCAAACTCATTCCCAGTGTAAACATCAAAATCATTCCCAATATAAGCATCTAACGCATTCCCATGTAAGCACCAAACTCATTCCCAATATAAGCATCAAACTCATTCTCAATGTAAGCACCAAACTCATTCCCAATGTAAGAATCAAACCCATTACTTACATAAGCATCAAATTCATTCCCAATGTAAGCATCAAACTCATTCCCAATGTAAGCATCAACTCATTCCCAATGTAAGCATCAAACTCATTCCCAATGTAAGCATCAAACTCATTCCCAATGTAGGCATCAAACTCATTCCCAATGTAAGCATCAAACTCATTCCCAATGTAAGCGTCAAACTCATTCCCAATGTAAGCATAAACCCATTCCCAATGTAAGCATCAAACTCATTCCCAATGTAAGCATCAAACTCATTTCCAATGTAAGCATCAAACTCATTCCCAATGTAAGAATCAAATTCATACTCAATGTAAGCATCAAACTCAGTCCCATTGTAAGCATCAAACTCATTCCCAATGTAAGCGTCAAACGCATTCCCAATGTAAGCGTCAAACTCATTCCCAATGTAAGCGTCAATGATACATAACGGTCGAGAATACTTTTTTTCAAAACTATTAAAAAAACAAAAGAAATTATGCTAAGATTTTCATTTGATATTTTAGTAGATGACTGAGTTTAAGAGAGAATCACAAAATGCCATGGTGTTAGCAAATTACTGAGGTTTATTGCACATACCAGAATGCTATGTTGTTAGTTGATAACTAAGTTCACGTGCGAATGACAGAACGCCATGTTGTTGGAGGTTTCATTCATGTGCATCGTTATAATATTTTTTAAAAGTGAAACAACCCATTAGTACGTAACAGCGAAGAAGTGGAATTAAATGTTCAGGAAACTTGCTCATGCTTGATTTAAAACGTCTTTCCGATGGCGATTACCTTTGTCAAAATGACGTAATATTGAACGAATCCCTTTAGTCCTAGGACAATTTACAATTTTATAAATACCAATCTTCTTTACGTAAGAACGAAGCGAATGTCGTCTATTCACATTCCCTAATATCTTAATTTAATCGAGGGGTTAGGAGTGGTTGGTTGGGGGGGGGATGGGTACAAACAGCATCAAACACCTCTGGACAAGTCCATGTCACATGGGGGAGACATTCCTTCCAGGCTGTCACACTAATAGTTTGAGATGCACTGTTACTGACAAAACATTACTTACCAATTTATTATGCAATGCTGTTTTGTTATTTTATGTTAAAACATATCTGTTTTTTCCATGATATTGCAGTAAATATGACTTTTTAAAAAATAATTGAAATTTGATTATTTCTTAAGGTCCATTTTTTTTTACGGGGAACATAAAAAAATATATTGATACATATATTTAATAACTTAAATAAAATCCCATCTAATTTGAAATGATTCTTTTCATTTTTACACCCCCCCCCCTTTTTTTATCTTTGTGGGGGACACACACACTTTTGTCCAACTCCATCAAGGCCTATCCTTTTAAAATAGAATCACCTTTAAGTTAGGCAATACTTTAAAGATGACAAATATTAAACCGATAAACATTTATCTATATAATTACTATGTAAGTTTAACCCGGTTTTTTTTTTTAATTATAATTTTTTGTTTGCATTACAAATAGCCAATCAAAACATTGATCTGGAGTCGGAGAACAATTCGCGCCTGAGCATCGCTGAGCAGGATGGTAACGACGAGGACAAGGCCAGTGACGAAGGAGCTACCAACATGACAGGTGTTTATGAGGGGGGGGGGGGGCAGGAGAAGAGTACAAGTCAAAAGTAGACAATAATTAACTAAGATTCGGCACTATTTTTGGGCAATTAGATGGAAGTCGGTTAAATGTAAATGAGATGGATTTTTAGTAAATTAAAATAACAAAAAAACAAATAACATTTTATTTAAGAAGCTACAAATTAAACAATGAGCAAGCCTGTAAATTAACGTAATCAGAATTACTTAAGATGGAAGCAAAATGCCTTTGTGTAAATAAATTAATAACTGCAGTTTCGAGATCTACTGAAATGTAGAGATGAAAGTACATCGTTTTTCAAGCCTGACCATCACGATAAAAGTGAGCATACAGAGGATGAGTAAAAAATTCGATCTATTTAGAAGCGGGCTACTTAAATTGCTCTACAAGCTCTACAATCCATCCGTATATATAATCTTAGATATCATTCATGAAATTAGTCAAGGATTTCACCATTCAGATAAAGATAAACATTACTATTTTAACAGCAATTTGTTAACAAAATCTCATTTGTTTTCGGGTTGGTGAGAAATGGAAGTGAAGTAGGAAGTTAGAGATGTTTGAAAAAATATGCATCAACATTGTTTAGAGAGTTTGCATGAAGGCAGCACAGTATCAAAGATGAAGCATTCTGATTAAGCGTCAGTTCAAACGATGAAATTTCGAGTCAAATTTTTGTATGAACGCACTATTTTTTGCGTGGTTTCTTTTTGGGGGAATTTGATCAAATAGTAATTTGAAAGTTGTGACAAGGCTTCATACACGAATTGCATCAAATGCTTGAAGGAAAATTTTATCGTGTGAACCGACCCTAATTCCCTAAAAACCACCCGGATGGGAGACACTCTTGTTTAGTTGGAGACACGCTTGTTCTCAGGTCATACTTCAATTATGGAAAACAAAATGTGTGAACACAAAAATAACACTGAAATCGTTTTATCTATGCTTGACATTTCTTTCACTACTCTTATTTTCAAGACTCGCTTTATCCTCTTTGTGAGATTGAAGTGGATGGATGGTTTGGGGGCAGGGCCGGACTTAGGCCATTGCAACCTGTGCGGCCGCAATGGGCCCCGCACTTTCATAGGCCCCGCGCGAATTTATTTTCTAATACAAAATCTTAATTTTCACTTATTATCCTTATCCCTACCCAGACAGGGCCCCGCGCAATCCGTTTTGCATAGGGCCCCGCAATTGTTAGGGCCGGCCCTGGTTTGGGGGATGGGATGATGATGGCGGAAAACGGCTTAATTGAAAGTGAGATGCAACTCTCAATATGGAGCTATTTAAATTTAATATTTTTTCCGAATCAATTTCGATTTTTTTTAAACTGCAACCTCCAATTTTTGAGTGCTACTTAACCACCTTGCCACAAAGGACCCACGGCTATTTAATTCACAGTGGCTACATTCTATTTTAACAGTTTAAAAGTTTGCTATAACAATATGTTCCTTTCTCTCCCTATTACCCCCCTCCCGCTCCCCAGTGGTCTTGGTAATTCTTCATCTGCTGACCGCGATCCCGAGAAAAAGCCAGCACTCAGCTCTGATCGCCAAGTACACGTCGTACGCGGCCATCAGGTCGTACACGGTCTTGGCGCTGCTGGACCTCCTGACGTTCTTCTACCTGGGGATATTTTTTCTGGTGATGTGCGCGTGTTGTAGCATTTACAGGAACGAGGCTTACAGGCGTATGTTTGAGGTAAACAACCCAAGGCTTACCGGCCTATGTTTGAGGTAAACAATTCAAAGCAACGAAAAAAGAAAAGGAAATAAAACCTGTTCTTCTTGCTTTGCGAGAAATTTAGGATCTTTCAGGTAAACAGGTTTAACTTAATGGAGAGGTTACCAGTACAACGAACGATGCGATCGACTTAAGATCACTTACGTTTTTTAATTCATTTCGTTTTGTTTTTCCTCCCTTTTACTTATAACATTTATTTAAAATACGTCAAGTTTGATAGCATGAAAAGCCAAAAAAGTGTGCGAATATTCAGCCCCATGTGTCATTGGTAATATACTTAAAAGAAGGGACACTATTACACTAACAATCCTAAATGTGATATGATTCCCTTTACATCTCATCGAAATTTGTATCATCCCATTTTTATGAACATGTTAACTTTTTAAGAATCACTGAATTCCATGAGTATTACTTTACTTGTGCTCATGACGTGACCCTAGAAGCCGGTAGTTTCATACGGTGCATTGATATATATATATATATATATATATATTTATTTACTAGCTGAAGTACCCCTTTCAATGTCCGGGTGGCGAGCATTCGTATTGGCACATATTAATAAATCTGAGGGTGGCCATGAAGTTGTTGTTTTTTTTTCGGACGAAAAATTATGTGTGTAAACTCTGTGGGCTTCCTTTAACTTGCGTTGGTGGTCATTTCGAAAGACTTAATGAAGACCTTAGTGCTAAAAGTACTTAAGTCACAAAATGCACATTTTGAGATAGTCAAGTTCAAATATACTTTTCGTCTATAAAATGTGACTATTTTCTTTTATTTTTTTCTTGTTTAATTAAGGGCCTAATGCACATTTTAATGTCTTCAAATTTCTGCAGTACACTTGGCTAAACTTGGTAAGAAAAGATCACAGTTTAGATTGATTTTGATTAAAATGTGACTTAAGTACTTTTAGCACTAAGGTATTCCTTTTACCTTACACTTGGTGGGGAAAAAACCCAGTTCCCTGTAAAGAAATAGTGCAGTGACAATGATAACGGCAACTGTTTCTCCGCTTGCAATGTGAGCTCCGTTTCGGTCTCTGTGCACATTATTAACTTATTTGCTCTCAAGAGTCTCATGCTATGTTTTCAAATGTCGTTCGCTTTTCTCAGTTTGCCTTTGAATTTCGTCTTCTTCAAATTTGAGCATCTCATAGCCAAACACGTCATCCAGGCAAACCAAACAGCAACATCTACGAGAATAATCGGGAAACCAAATATGATCCCTAAAAATATATCTACCGATAAAGACACCACCCCACTACGGCGGACACACCCCCCTGCGGCAGACACCCCCCTACGGCAGACACACCCCCACTACGGCGGACACCCCCAACTACGGCAGACACACCCCCACTACGGCAGACACACCCCCACTACGGCGGACACCCCACACTACGGCGGACACACCCCCACTACGGCGGACACACCCCCACTACGGCAGACACACCCCCACTACGGCGAACACACCCCCACTACGGCGGACATACCCCCACTACGGCGGACACACCCACTACGGCGGACATACCCCCACTACGGCGGACACACCCCCACTACGGCGAAGACACCCCCACTACGGCGAAGACACCCCCACTACGGCGGACACACCCACTACGGCGAACACACCCCCACTACGGCGAAGACACACCCACTACGGCGGACACACCCACTACGGCGGACACACCCCCACTACGGCGGACACACACCCCCACTACGACAGACACACCCACTACGGCAGACACACCCCCACTACGGCGGACACACACCCCCACTACGGCAGACACACCCCCACTACGGCGAACACACCCCCACTACGGCGAAGACACCCCCACTACGGCGGACACAACCACTACGGCGGACACACCCACTACGGCGTTACATTACAGACATTTAACTAAACCCTGCTTTCACTTTCCTGTCAGTCATGTCAAGTATTAAAAAAAAGTCGTGATATCATCTCGTTCAGCGTGTTAGCTGAAGTTTGTGTTAAAGTTTTCAACGTTAAAACGCTTTTAGACGGCAAGGAGCAACGAATTGTACCCATGATCACGCGAAGATTGGACAAAGTTAGCAGCCACTCCAATCGCTAACATCACGGGTTTGGAGGGAATCGAAAATAGTAATTTATGCTCATGTATGTGGGCCCATTTCAATAACAAATAAGGGGATGCGCATATACATATTCAGGCTGGGACACTGGGGTAAGCTTTCCCTTCGTACGACGCCGATGTCAAGCTGCAAAAACTGAAGCGCCCTTTTATCATTTCATTCCTCATTCAAAAGATCGAAGACGTCACAAATGCATCCGAGTCGTCGCTGGCCACCGCAACCCGTTTGATGAACACTCACCTGCGACAGGTGGCCGCGGTGTGGAGCACGGAGGAGTTTCAGGCGGTGACCTCGGCTACGTCCGTCGGCAGAGAGGACGACATCATGGCCAGGTGTAAGTCTGCAATATCCGTAGATCATGTCCGCGTTGATTTTTGTAATCTTTGCATTGAGTCTCCTCATTAGATGGAGGAAAGTCTTCTTTCGATGGATGGTAATCTTTAGATGGACGGTATTCTTCTGATCATATGTATTCTTTGGATAGACAATATTCTTTGGATGGAGGATATCGATTTTGATGTAGGGTATTCTTCTGATTGAGGGTAATCGTTGGATTGGGAGTTATCGTTTGATGGAAGGTAATCTTTGGATGGAGGGTAATTTTTAGATGGAGGATAATCTTTAGATGGAGGGTAATCTTTAGACCGAGGGTAATCTTTAGATGGATGGTACTCTTTGGATTGA
The DNA here is from genome assembly GCA_964017045.1 of Omphiscola glabra. Taxonomy (NCBI): domain Eukaryota; kingdom Metazoa; phylum Mollusca; class Gastropoda; family Lymnaeidae; genus Omphiscola; species Omphiscola glabra. The sequence continues at coordinate 25,281,605 of OZ024800.1, read as the reverse complement.
GGGTATTCTCTGACTGTATGTTATTCTTTGACTGTTTGGTATTCTTCTGATCGAGGGTATTATTCGGATTGACGGTATTCTTTCGATGTAGGGCATTCATATAATGTGGACCCATCTTTAATTGTAATATCAGATCATCAGTAGTTTATATAACTTTTTTACTTTGTCATCTTAAATCATAATACTGTTTCGTTGGAAAACATAATAAAAAATTGAGGGAAACGTTATATTGTAATTTAAAGACAAAAATATTACCAAATTTAAAAAAATATATATTTTAAAGTGGATAAAACAATGAAGATTATTTTTTACATGAAAGAGTAGAAGCACACACACACAAAACTGATTTACAAAAGTGTTCACTATAGTCCATAACGCTTGAGAGCGTTAATTAGTTTTTTTTAAATATTTTGTTTCCGTATTTTCGTATCGTTTCATATAAGGCAGCGGTTCTCAACCTGCGGGTCGCGACCCCTTTGGGGGTCGAACGACCCTTTCCGGGTGTTCGCCTAAGACAATGGGAAAACACATATACTCTATAGTCATGAAGTAGCAACGAACATAGTTTTGCGGTTGGGGGTCGCCACGACATGAAGAACTGTGTTAAAGGGTCGCGACATTAGGAAGGTTGAGAACCATTGATATAAGGTATTAGCCAAGTGGTTTTTACGTGTATTGTACTGTGTTTAATTTCTTTCGTACCAATTTAACAGTTCTCAGATTATCTCAGGACTACGGGGCCATCATAGAGAACTTTGAGCTGAACCCTTACGTAATAACCTTCTCCAACCCAAACGAATGCACGCTCGATAAGGGAAAAACAGTGGACAGCGTGAGAGCATTGAACACATCCCCGGTCAACGACAAGGAGAACTCCCAAACCTGTGCGATGGTCAAGTCGGAGACGGACGTAGATTCACGCAAGTGCATCGCCGCCAAGGCCTTGCGGCTCAAAGAGCTCATCAAGGAGAGGAACATGACGAAGCAGCAGGAGAGGCTGGTGGCGAGGGAGAAGAGGAGGTGCGAGATGATGAAGGAATGGCACAAGCAGGGCACGTGGTTGTGACCCGTGTTCGGAGAAGATCTTTTTGGCGAGCTAGCTGTTGGTGGAACTCGTTCGCATGGGCTAGTTTGTTTTTCTGGTTGATATTTTACCTGATGAGTCAGTCGGCGGAAGTCGCTCTGGTCAAGGAGTTGGTTGTGGAAAGAAATAGCTCTGACGAGTAAGTCAGTGGTGGAAATTTGTCTTATGAATTAGTTAATGGTGGATATGCACCGTTAGAGCAGTAGCTGGTGCAGGTTGATGAAATGGTGATTTGGAGGTCATAGTCCACATCAATTACTTGTTTGGGAAGGCGGTGTTTATTAAAGAAAATGTATATTTGGTCGAGGAGATTGATATTTTTGTTAGCTGTTTGTGGTTTTGGAGGAGCAGATGTGCTGATAAAATTGTTAGATACATTTGAAGTATACTGATCGAGAGAGAAATGCTTATATAATCATGGTGGCGAAAGTTACTCTGACGATAGTTAATTGTGTGTGTAAGAATCCAGGAAAGGTAACAGCCTATATAGTAGATTATACAAGTCTATTTGATTCAACTCGCATTTGAGGTAGTAAATTGGGACAGGAGTATTAGAAATGGGGTCAGAAGTATTAGAAATTGGGACAGAGACATTAGAAATTAATGTGTAAGGTATTAAAATTGGGTCAGAGAAATTACAACTTTGGATTAGTCTTACAGTAGTCTGATCGTGTGAACAACATTAAAGTGTTTATGGGGTGACACGTTCGTTGTCATAACGTTGTTAGCCTATGGTAGACAGTCATGACGTTGTTAGCCTATGGTAGACAGTCATGACGCTGTTAACCTATGGTAGACAGTCATGACGCTGTTAGCCTATGGTAGACCGTCATGACGTTGTTAGCCTATGGTAGGCTGTAATGTCGCTGTTAGCCTATGGTAGGCTGTAATGTCGCTGTTAGCCTATGGTAGACATTCAGGTCGTTGTGAGGCTTTGGTAGACAGTCAGGTCGTTGTGAGGCTTTGGTAGACAGTCAGGTTGTTGTGAGGCTTTGGTAGACAGTCAGGTCGTTGTCAGGCTTTGGTAGACAGTCAGGTCGTTGTAAGGCTTTGGTAGACAGTCAGGTCGTTGTGAGGCTTTGGTAGACAGGTCATTGCTAGGTCGGCTAAAGTTTGACCAAACAACGGAGATTGCGTAAAGCTGCGCTAACGAAACAATTGAGTTTCGTCGGAGAGTGTATTAAAAAAAATTTTAACAATGAAGTACTTCAAATTGTGTCAGAAATCACGAGATTGCACTCACAGGTTGCTGGTAACATGGAGCATGGTGTCAAAATATAAAGTAACTGTTACACACACACACACATTCGCGCAAGCTCACATGCACACTAGCATGTTATAATTGTGTCCGATTGAAAGGAGAATTTCTGGAAACAAACAAATAAAGTTCACCATCCTAACTTATTTCAGGCTTTCTTATACTTATTAAACAAATTGAAGTTCATATTTTTAACAATTTGTGGATATTTGTCATTTATGTTTCCTTTAACTTAACATAAAAATAACATTTAAACAATTTTTAAAAACAATTTCTGATATTTTTCGAGCTTACTTGATAACAAGTAACTACTTGAAATTTGGGTTTTGTGGAAAAAAAGACAAACATAAAAATAATTTTGTATGATGGAAATGATTTTTTAATATTACATCAGCCTTGATGCATCTTCCCGCACCAGGGGCTCTTAACATTTCCGTTGCCCGACCGTTGACCCCCGTTGACCCCCGTTGACCCCCGTTGACCCCCGTTGACAATGAGGGACATGGACAACTGTTTCGATTGTTTCTGTTTAAAAAAAAAATGCATATATTCTAATTACAAAGGCAAGTGTTGCAACAGACCACCTGAACCACAATCAAGATTACAGGCTAAGAAATCCTGACACAGATCAATATGAAAAAGGTCCTATATCGTCACAGTTCTAAATGCTTAACATATTTTCACGAACATTGAAATATGATCATTGAAATAAACTCGGATGACATCTTTTATTTGAAAAAAAAAACAGCAACAACAAACAAACAAACAAACAAACAAACAAACAACTGGTCGTTCTTATGTTGGCGTCAACATCGTTTGGTCTTTGATAGACGCCTGGTGCAGTTTCTTATTTTAGCATAATTGTTTTAAGAGTCTGATTCTATGGTTGGAGGAATCTGATCTAACTTACGAAAGGAGACGGTCATAGTGTGTTGATGCTTAGCAATTTAACTCGCCCAAGAAGTAACCCGAATCGGAAATTAAAGGGGAAGATGATTCTAGAATCTTAGTGTGGCTGAAGCGGAGACGATGGAGTGTGGGGAGAGGGGAATAGGTGGTGTTGTGGGGGAGGGGGGAGGGTGTGTCGGTGTTGAGAGGTTGGTGTTTATATTTTATAAACACTGGTGTTGACTGTAGTTGGTCAGGGTTAAGAGTGAGCACGTGTGAGAAGAAATAAATATGGGGATGAAGTGGAAAGCAAATGGCGGACTAGGTGGTGGTTGGGGGGTTCATATAGGACCGGTTAAAGAAAGATCGCTGGTTAGCTCGCTAAGTCATTCTTGGTCATGTATTATAGGTGAAATTGATGCAACCACACACCATATATTGCATTCCTGAAATTTCTATTCGGATTAAACACTAGTTTGACTGACAGGCACTTGATAGACTTATCAGACAGGTGACAGAAAGTAAAATATGTAACGAATTATTTCATGAAACGTCTAGACAAAACAATAAAACACCCTTTATTTATTTTTTTATCAGACAATTAGCTCCTATCATACAGGAGAAGGTATCACTGTTGCTTGTCATATTTCTTTTTGTCTTGTTTGTTGATGAAGGCTCTAAGCCGAAACGTCCACATCTTTTTCTTACATTTCATTTACACAAATTGAATGCAGTCCATCAATTATTACAGGAGAAGGTTATCAGTTTAACGATAGAACCTCAACTGTATCACGACCTATTAATTTTTTTGCTTTCTGATGAAGTCTTTCTTCAAATACTGTTAGGCCTAATTACTTAAGTCAGTTTCCTCCGTAAGGTACCTGGGTGTTACCATTCAAAGATACGTCCGCTGGGACGAGCATATTAACAATGTGTGCAACCAGGCAAACAAGACCCTTGGGTTCTTAAGGCGTAATCTAAAGATCAGCAACTCCAGTGTGAAAGAAAGAGCCTATAAAGCCTTTCTCCGGCCGCTTATAGATTATGCATCTTCGGTCTGGGACCCATTCACCCAGAAGAGCATCGACAAGTTGGAGGCAGTACAGCGAAGGGCAGCAAGCTTTGTTCTGAACCGCTCAAGGAATACCTCTAGTGCTGGCAGCATGCTGGAAACACTGGGCTGGTCACTACTGGAGGAACGACGACGACTATCCAGGCTCTCCATGATTTACAGATAAATAATGGGTTAGTCCACTGCTCTGGCATCAAACAGAAACTCGTCCCTCTCCCCCATAGACAGCGACGAGGCCATGACAGGCAGTTCCGGATCATACCAGCGAGAAGCCAGTATAGGAACTGCTCATTCCTGCCAAATACAATCAGGGACTGGAACAAGCTTTCAAAACGAACAGTTGAGGCGACAACACTTGACTCATTTGCGTCTTTTGCCTCAGGCCTTCCACCACCCCCCTCTCACCCCGTGCATGATACTCTCACAGTTATTCTTCCAACCAGTGACATATCCTAATCAACAACAAGCACAGAAACATTGCAAATCCCATCTACATTCATAGGAGCCATAATGATCTGTAAATTGATCGTGGGCCCTTAATATATAGAAGAAGAAGAATTAAGTGATTTAAGGACAGTTATTTCCGTCTAAAAGTTGTATTATTTAAATACATTTTAAAAATAAATTATTCGTCTTTTTATGCGCGTCACATTGGATTTTCCCTATCATTTAAAATCTCAAACATACTGGACACGTTCTAAGTTTTGTTTGCTTATATCTTTGGTAATAAATAGCCAATTTTCTTTAAAAAGTATGTAGGCTAATGTTAATCAGGATACGACATTAGTATTAATTGAGAGTAACATTTTGTTTTAAGGAAAGTTTACGTTTACCAGCTCATAAAATTTCGTTCAAAATAACACGTACAAAATACTGTAAGCTACTATAAGTTTAATGTATATAAATTTGAATGCACTTAAAACACGTACATTAATGTTAGCTCTCAAAACGCGCAATACTGAATTATTTTTCAAAGTGTTTGACTACTGCGACGTTAATTATTGTAAATTCATGAAAAAAACGTATTAAAAACGTAAACCAGTTTAAGTCCTGGAAAGCATGTGCGTTAATAGCAAAGATGTTTAAAAGGACAGAGGATGATACATGAAAGTTTGCGCTCCAGCTGCGGAGCAAAGTATGCGGAAGCTTCAAGTATAAAGATAGGAAAATACAAGAAGAACGTTTTGGGAAAAAGAAAGAGAAAGATTTGATAATTTAAGATTCCTTATTAACCCAAACAAATGAAATTGATTTTTTTTTTTTTAATTACATTTTCAGCACTTAAATAAATATATATTTAGTTCACAGCACATTTAACAAATCTATACATAATAACTACCTCAATTTATTTAAATACGTTTTAAATGGAACGCCCCATCCCCCACTCCCTCCCCCGAAAAATAAAGGTTTATTTTTACTATTATTATTATTATTAACGGGATTTCATGTAGCGCAGCATCCCGGCCTAGGCCTAGGCTCACTGCGCTAAATATAAAAGTTAGCCATTACAGTGAAAAATATTAACAAAAACATTCAATTTATTTTGGTACTAAGTTTTAAATCATTGTCATCGCACTATTAAAAAAAAACAGCCGTATGATTCCTATAACGCTGGCGGTGTTGGTTATTACAGCCAGCTGTTTTTTTTGAAAAAACGCCATCATGCACGACAAAGGGACGCCCAACACAGAGCAGGACAACAACTCCACAATATACCTGTTGGACGCTGACCCAGAGGTAAAAAAACTGAGTCTAACTCTGAATGCTAGCAGTTAAAAACAAAAATATTTTTAAAAAAATATACGCAGTGGTGACGTGCTACGGATTCACGCCCGTTCGCGCGAAGCGGTTCTCAAACTAAAAAAAAAATTAAAATTAAAATAAAAAGCTCAGCGAAACGGTTCCCAAAATATGTCAAAATAGCTACTAAAGATTGCCTTCCTTTAGAGCAACAACGGTTTCTAGAAATGCAGGATGCCACCCACGTTAGATGCCGTAAAAATTTTTGACTACAGCGCTATTCAAATTAGCCGTTCTTAATCATTACAATGCAAGTGGGTAATGATTTGTTACGCTTTTAAATAGAGCGGGAAGCTTTTCCCCGAAAATAAGATGGGCTTCGGTTGTTTTTTCCCTTTTATGTTTTATGTTTAAATCAGTTTTTCCCTCTTTGTTTCATGTTTAAATCAGTTTTTTCCTGCATTTCAATGGAAAGATCAAATACAAATTCCGAGAGCTGTGCTTGATGATTTTCTTTTTTGTGATTTTTTTTTGGGGGGGGGGGGGGGGGTGTGGGGGGGGAGGAGTCTTCTTTTAAAAAAAATAAAGAATATAGCGAGATTTTACGTTATTGGAAACGTATCATCAAAATACATAATTCTCTATGTAACAATGTCAAACACATTTTTTTTTTTTTTTTTTTAATTTGCACTAAACGAGATTCTTAAAGATACTGCAAGTGCGTTTGGCATTTAATATTCTCTTTTGTCTCTCTTTAAATAAATCTGCTGTGTAAAAGCGGGTGGGTCATTAGAATATTAATATAGCTCAGGGGCGTGGGAAAAAAAGTGCGCGGTTGCGAACCTTGAAAAAGGAGTGGGAGGGGGGTGTCTAATTTTGATTATTATAAATTGCGTTGCTTCTTTGCATGTTTAAAAAAAACTTCCATTAATCACCAAACAGTAAAAACGAGTAAATGGTTATAGTGTACGCTCGGCGATAATTTCAGTTCATAGCTAAAACTAACAAATTCTGCCCGAACTTTATTCCGAGTTAAAAATAACACATTGTCACGATGTGACAATACAGTAAATAAAAAAAAATCGAAATTGCAGCAAAAAAAAATAAATAATAATAATAATAATCGGTTAAAAAATATGAACACAACAGTCAATATATTTTTTAAAAGAAATTATCTTACGATCCTAGCTCCAGCTTGTTTTTTCATCACATTTATAAACTGAAAAGGATTTCAGAAAGCAATACTGAAAATTATTACACGACTCGTATCTATGTACGCTTAAAATTCTGATTCTGAAGAACTCTAATAATTATTTAAAATGATGCAGTCATTTTCCCCCAAAATGTAAAAAAAAAAAAAAAAAAAAATTAACTCTACTCGTTATTGATTTCTAATGCAATTTTCTCCAACTCCAGTTTTACCAGAACTTCAGTTTCTATGACGAGCCGTAAGTGCATTTATGTTTACGACCATAATATATATGTATATCTTTTTATATATATCTATATCGATCTATCTTTATAACTAAATCTATCTATCTCTCTCTATATATATATAGGCTGCGACTTTTCGTACCCGGGTACTAGAAGTGAGAGGTTGGGATTAAAAAACTATTTAAAATATTATTTTTGGGTTTGCAAGACAAAGTTTGGTATCAAATGAAAGATGGTTGAATGGACTATATTTTCGTCAACTTACTTCTTCAGTTTAACTAAAATAAACTACCACAAATTACACCAGAAAAGCATTGAGTCTAATGGGACCCGGGTGTGACTGGCGGCGCTGCGTGTCCGGGTCGATTTTGACTAAATGCTATTCGGATGTCACTTGTGATAGTTTATTTTAGTTAAACTGAAGAAGCAATTTTTTTTTTTTAAGTGCCAACATATAAGTCAAAGCCAGTCATCGACATAAGCATTTCTGCGAAGACAAATTTAAGTCCAAATTTTGAGTTGATTATGCACTCTTGAAAAAAAAATATCGATAACCCCTTGCTCTCGACCGCTAGGAACGAGATCTTAGAGCTGACGACCCTGGCCAGTAGCGGCATCCTCGTAGCCGGCGTGTTCTTCAACGTCACGGCCATCGGTGTGTTCAGCAGCGCCGTGTTCCACAAGATGTCCTTCACCGTGCACATGAAGATCATCTGCTGCTACAACATCGCCGTGCTCTGCCTGGGGATGATACGTCACCAGTCGTTCATGCTGGACGTTCCTGGCCACGCCAAACCGTGAGTTTCCAGGTGTCATAATCTCTTCTACGCCATCATTTCACAGATGGTCCCTCTAAACCAGCGGTTCTCAACTTGTGGGTCGCGACCCCTTTGGGGGGTCGAATCACCCTTTCCCAGGGGTCGCCTAAGACCATCGGAAAACACACGTATGCTCTAATGAAGTGTCAACGCAAATAATTTTGTGGCTGGGGGGTCGCCACAAAAAGAGGAACTGTATTAAAGGGTCGCGGCATTACAAATGTTGAGAACCACTGCTCTAACCCAAACTCCACCACCCCCAGCCCCACGAATTTTTTTTTTAAAACCAAAAATGTAATAAATAAAGATAGGAACATACAAACACAAGCAAGAAAAATTAATGGGAAAATAATAAATAACATTAAGAACATAGAAGAGTAATACAGATTTCAATGTAATATTATGAATTTCTATTTGTATCATACTTGAATGAATCGTAAATAGATTTTTTAGTGAAAATGAGGGGTAGTTTCGGGACGGGCATCAAATGGCTTATGTTGAAGAAACAAGAAAGATTCGTATTTGTTCTAAACTAAAACAGTTTTATTCATTCATTGTTTATTTTTAATAAAGTTAGTTTTCACTAGTCTCCCCTCAAAGGGGCAAGGAGGAAACCTTATTACCGATAAATTCGATAAAATCGCATTCTTTTTCACGTGTTTATAGCGCATACCTCATGTTAAGGGCCATTCCCTGTCCTGTGGTCGTTGCTCGGTACCTTTAAAGTGTAATCTCAGGGGCGTATTTAGGGTGGGTCACCTTTGGGGGCCAACCAAGGGTTTTTGCCGCCCCATTCCACGAAAGTTCCGCCCCACTATGTAAAGAGAAAAGTTCGGCCCAGGGCGGAGCACCCCTCCCTCCCCTCCCCTTCACAGTGCCCCTCAGTAAAAGTATAACCTAACTGTCTTGTAATCAATGAATTCATTTTTTTAATATACAAAAATTGCACACTTCTTTCTTTTACAGGGACAAACGACACTTGCTCTGCTTACAAGTATTGTGGTTCTTCCACGTGTTTGAGAACACTCGGTCCGTGAGCATCGCCTTACTCCTGTACAACAGAATCAGGTACACACCTCCAATCTTTTCTTTTTGTACTTCCTCCCAGCTATTCCCAATATTGCTTATTATAATTTACCCATTATAATTACTATAAAAGATTTCCTATTCCAGCCAATAAAAGCCAGCCAATAAAAGCTAGCCAATAAAAGCCAGCCAATAAAAGCCAGCCAATAAAAGCCAGCCAATAAAAGCCAGGCAATAAAAGCCAGCCAATAAAAGCCAGCCAATAAAAGCCAGCCAATAAAAGCCAGCCAATAAAAGCCAGCCAATAAAAGCCAGCCAATAAAAGCCAGCCAATAAAAGCCAGGCAATAAAAGCCAGCCAATAAAAGCCAGCCAATAAAAGCCAGGCAATAAAAGCCAGCCAATAAAAGCCAGCCAATAAAAGCCAGCCAATAAAAGCCAGCCAATAAAAGCCAGCCAATAAAAGCCAGCCAATAAAAGCCAGGCAATAAAAGCCAGGCTATCCCAAGGTTCATCAAATGCCCCTATAAATGCGAAACTACCACAACGTTCAAAAATGATCTGTAAAGGAAAATCCCAGTTTTGCATTGTCATTTACTTCCCGAGCCATCCAGGCGTTCCGATATCTTCTTTTGAATGACGGGCCACACTAACTGCCAAACAGTGTGACTCAAATGTCGGGCTGCCCCCTTTTTTTATCATCACTTTCACTCCCCCAACATTTCAGAGCTCAGAGGCAGACAGACAGCCACCATAAATCCGTCATGGCGCTTCGACTTCCGCTCCTGATGAACACGGCTTCCTTCCTCCTCATGGTCATGCCGGTGTCCACCTACGTCACTCACTATCGTATCCTGTCCACCCACTTTAATCGAACAGAGTAAGCTTCATACACGTTAATACTACAATTATTTTAAGAGTTATTTTTAATATTTTCATGCCAATACTGTGATACTACATTTTTAATTATCATAATGATAATAATAATAATGTTAATAATAATAATAGTAATAATAGTAATAACAGGAACAGCAACAGCAACAGCAACAATAACAATAAAATAATAATAATAATAATAATAATAGAGTTCATTTCAACACGCTTCATCTCTAACAAAGGCTCGAAGCGCAATAAAATTCAAGATGCAACAATACAAAATCTACATACAAGCCCAAATATCTCAAATCTTCACATGCCAAAATGCACAGCTTGGCAGGCAAGCAAAATTTTGTTACGCCTGTATTATGGGTTAAGATTTCGTTTTAAGGACATTCCATAAAACAAAACGACACTTGCTGTCTAAGTACAAAGGAGTGTTTCAAACACCCGATTCATTTACGCCAGGCCTGCGCAACTCAAAAATGTAAGGCGGTCCGCAATATTTTATGAAAAACTTGAGCGGGCAAAAAAAGAAAATAGGACAGAGGGTGGGAGGGGGGGGCGAAGCTATTTAGAATATAATAAGAATAAAGAATATTTCGTTACCTCGCGGGCCGCAAAGTGGATGCTGGTGGACCGCATGTGGCCCGCGGGCAGTATGTCGTGCCGGCCTGATTTACGTGATTTATGTTCTATGAGCTTCCTGGGACGTTGACGGCACACCATGTGTTGCGGTTGACAGAAAGGATGTCTCGTGTTTAAGATACCGCAAGATTCTTGTATTGATCCTAATAATGGTAGCGTGTTTGGATTACATTGCGCATATTTATTCTCAGCACGTGGATAAACATTCGTAGCATGGGAACAATTAAAAATAAATCCAAAAATTTGAACCATTTAAACCAGTGGTTCTCAACCTTCCTAATGCCGCGGCCCTTTAATACAGTTCCTCGTGTTGTGGCGACCACCAAACAACAAAACTATTTTCTTCGCTACTTTATAAATGTGTGAGTACATGTGTTTTCCGATGGTCTATGGTGACCCCCCCCCCCCCCCTAGAGGGGTCGCGGCCCGCAATTTGAGAACCGCCGATTTAAACGAACGACATTTTCAACTATTCACCAAGCGCAAAAAAAAAACAAAAAAACACCGTAATAATAAATTTTATAAAACCTTTCTTCGGTAATGGAAAAGTGACTTTGAGGTGGTTGTTTCATTTTACACAGCTTGAATTTGGAGTGATGCTCTATGTTTTTATTATCAACATTTTTTTTTTATCGAAGATATTATAAAGATTTCTTGCCATCTACAAAACTTAGGAAAAAGCTAAGAATGTAGTTCTCTGTGTTTCTTTGCTGTCATCTACATAACGTTACATCAAACATTAGAGCGTTTCTCTATGTTTTTTTTCTTTCTTGTCATCTACATAAGGTTACAACAAGCTAAGAGTTTTTGTCTGTGTTTCTTTGCTGTCATCTACGTAGCGTTACAACAAGCTAAGAGTGTAGTTCTCTGTGTTTCTTTGCTGACATCTACATAGCGTTACAAAAAGCTAAGAGTGTAGTTCTCTGTGTTTCTTTGCTGTCATCTACATAGCGTTACAACAAGCTAAGAGTGTAGTTCTCTGTGTTTCTTTGCTGACATCTACATAGCGTTACAACAAGCTAAGAGCTTTTGTCTCTGTGTTTCTTTGCTGTCAAATGGTTTTTTCGCCGAAGCGTTCGCTTTTTATAGTGTTGTCCTTTTCGAGGCCTTCTCTAAACTGTGTATATTTCTTCATACTTCACCCTGAACGCACTTCTCCACGTATTTCTCTTACAATGAAAACCCACATGCTAGAACTAATTTATAAATGGTCAGGTATATTTTTACAATTCTAAGAATTTGTTCACCAACACCAGCGTGCGCATGTACTGGCCGCGGTTCCTGTGATGGTCTGTATCATTTCAGATGCGTGTTCGCCTTCCTGAAGCCATTCAACCTAGAAATTCCTGCTGACTTGGCGTTAAGCAACGGCACCATCGTGGAAGAAGGTTTGAACGTTGGGCTACTGCTCGTCCTCATCCTTGAGATCTTCTTGAGACACTTGAGGCAAAAGAAAGCCTTTGCGAGACAGAGGGTAAAGGAATAAGAGAAGTGATCTTTTTAAGATATAGAGGGAGTGTAGGCAGATTAAAAGATATACAAATGGAGAAAGAGAGAGTGAGCGAGGGAGAGAGAAAAGGAGAGAGGAAGAGATAGAAAGAGAGAGAGAATATCGTAGCAGTTATTTACAAATAATGCAAACAGTACTACTAATAATAAAGTGTATTTGAAAATCACGCTTCATCCACAAAGGCTCGAAGCACGGTACAAAGTTAACCATATTAAAAGAAACATGAAACAATCTATATTTTACCACATTGAAATACAAAACGCAACAATAAAAAAACTACATACGAGCATAACTCATTCAAAGTCTTTCATCCCTTGCAACCATAAACAACACAAGCCAATATACATCTAGGCGATAATAACCTGCTGGAAAAGATGGTAGACATCATCACCCCCAACAGGTTTTTGTGAAATAGATGTGTTTTCAAATCGCCTTTGAAGGACTCCAGTGTCTGGCTGTTTCTGAGAGCTATATGAAGGGTGTTCCAAATTGTTGGGCCAGCAAATGCGAGAGTGCGCCTTCCGTAAGTCTCAGGGCGAACACGCGGTATCGAGAGTTTGCCACTATCGGATGAATATCCAAGAAGAGATATTCCAAATAATTAGAGTTAATGTCCAAATAGATGTATCCCAAATCAAAAGAATGAATGTCCAAGTAAAGATATCCCAGTTATCAGATTGAATGTCCAAATAGAGATATCCCAATAATATGAATGGATTACCAAGTAGAGATATCCCGATAATCAGAATGGATTTTCAAGTAGAGGTATACCAATAATCAGAATGAAAGCAAGTATTTTTATTGTTTATTATAACCAAGCACATGACAAGATTTTGAGTTCAAAAACCCCATGTAAAATAAGTGTCTTTTATTATCTTTGTTTAAAACACCATGTCATGTGAACGCCTGACATCAACGTAGCAGTAATCTCTTTTCAGGGCGTCGCAAAGGACAGCAGTTCCGAAGAGCTGATATTGCGGCTGTCCAATTTGAGGTTCTCCATCGTCAGCAAATTATCCAAGGTACAAGACGACCCGAGCAGTAAGTTGACTTAATTTGAAATCTAGGAAACTTGAACTGTGTACAATACTAAGTATTTATTTATTTATTAATTACGGAAAAAACGTATAGGCCAAATAGGATTCCAAATATTTTTAGACACGTTGAGCCATTTTAGAAAATTCATTTAGGGGAGCCCTTCATACATACCCTCTCCTCTGACAAGTTATTTAGTGTTTAGAAGTTTCTTGATACGGCCCCGTGTCCCTGAAATTAATATTCAATATCGGACTTGTTCTTTTTTAAAGGGCTAATTTACCTTAAAGGACGGACAATGTGACGTGAAATAATTTGTCTTGACCTACAAATGTGTGGATCCACCTTTACGTTAAATTGCACCGCGTGTTCGCCTTGCTGATTCTAAAAAGAGGGAGGATGAGGCTTGGGTGGGGGTGTCATGGCGCTGTGTATGGCTAGTGCCATGGCATTTATCTCCATCTGTTTGGTCAGTGCCGACCAACGTTCCCGGTTAAACACGAGCTGCTTGTCACCCTAGCGTCCCCCAAGGTCAAATGTGGGTGACCCGGTTGACGCGTCTGAAGCTGTTGCTGATTCCGGTTGAAGTATAGGAAGTACTGGGCAGCAACTCTCCATCTGACTTTCTCTAGTCTCTCTTCGCCTAATTGTGGTGTTTGGCAACGTTTTATTTAAGTAGTTCATTGTGGGCACTGAGGACACACACACACACGCACACAAATGTTACACAACAAAAAGAATAGAAACTGCAGGTTTGATAAACTCTTTATTTTTATTTTATGAAAATAATACTTAAGCCTTTAAACATGAAAATTACAATCTTCTCTAAAATACAATTATACTATTGTAATTTTGGGTGGGCTGCCTTTTTGCCTTGTGTGCTCGCAAAAACACGGACAGATTACAAGGAAACATTGCTGGGCTATTTGTCGTGTGTATGTGAGTCACCAAACTCTACGCTTCTTCGGTTACAACACGCCATCGTTGTATGCATTACAGAAAAAATGAAATAGAATAAATATATTTGCTTTTTGGTACCTTTCTCGGGAGAGTTTGAATACGTCACACATGGTTAATGTACTGTAATTATTCGTAACCACTAGTTAAGGGCCGTTCACAATGCTACGGCCATTGCTCAATTCTTTAAAGTAAAGTCTCAGTGGCGTATTTAGGGTTAGTGCCTCTTCGGGGCCAACCAATATTTTTTGCCGCCCCTTCCACGAAAAATCCCGCCCCTCAATATGAATGGAACAAGTTCCGCCCAGAGCGGACCACCCCTCCGGTCCCCTCCCCTTTACAGTACCGCTGAATACAAATATAGCCTAACTTTCTTGTAATCAATGCATTCATTTTTATATTAAAAAAGTATTGTACTCTTCTTTATTTTACACGGCCAAACGACACTTGGGGTGCGTAACCAAAGTTCCTATTGTGTTTACATTGGCAATGTTCGAGTTCATCTAATTTCTCTGCCACGTCCTTACATTTCCCTTTCAAGCTTATACTCTTTTAAACGAACTCTTTCAATTTTTGCTTTGTCTTTGAACCGATTACCTCTCTGTTTTACAGAACGCTACGAGAGTTACCCTAAAATGCAGGGGGCGCACCAGCCCGAGAAGAGAACACACACGCCGATCCCGCAAGAGAGGCACGACGCCGTCGAACAGTGGCAGCGGGAAACCGGCAGACGCTCCCCTTCGAACAAAGAGACGTCCGTCTATTCGGCGGAGCAGCACCGGGCGTCGTCGGTGGACCGAGTGGCCGACGACTGGGATCGAGAGACGACAGGGAGAGACACGATGATCTTCGCGGCGAGTCCGCGTAAGTTGTTCCTGGAAATGGTCGTTTTGGTCCCTGGCAGAACAAACCCGATGCAGTTTACCCGTAAAATTGTTAGGGGCCGTCCTTCCTTTTTTTTTCCGCCAAGAATCTTCTCTTCTTCAAATGTGTTAATGCAAAACAAAACATAAAATAAGTATAT
This sequence comes from Omphiscola glabra, assembly GCA_964017045.1. Classification (NCBI taxonomy): domain Eukaryota; kingdom Metazoa; phylum Mollusca; class Gastropoda; family Lymnaeidae; genus Omphiscola; species Omphiscola glabra. Next base: position 25,266,236 of record OZ024800.1, on the reverse strand, counting down.
ATCATTTAGTTTTTTTTCAAAAACGCCTATAGTCTGATGCGTTAGCAGGCCACGTAACAACTTAGTGAACATCACTCTCTGTGATGTTTTCTTTCAGCGTCTAATAGTTTGAGTGATTCCCCCGATGTGACGGTCCACAATCTGTTTAATGTGAACAAGAGACGCGAGGCATTAAGAGCGAGAGATAACGGCGCCACACGAATGTCAGGTGAGTTTCAGGAATCTCCTCATATACATATTTTTGCTTCTGGTGTGTCCTGTTTCCTTTCCGAAACCGCCCCACAACCAACTATACACGTTTTATGATAATTGTAATGAGCGAAAGAAAGGCTTTTGTGCGTGACGTGTGAACAGGGGTAATTTTTTTTAGCTTTAGGGGGAGGCGTCTATTATATTAATCGAATAAAGAGCCACAGGTATGTGAATGACTGTCTGTGGGACTATCTGCAGTAGTGTCTGTAAGAATATTGTTTAAAGGCTGGCAGTTAGGGTGTAGGACTGTCTGCCCCCTCCCCCATCCCCTGTTTAAAGGTAGAAAGTCTTTTTGTTTTTAAAACTTATTCCTTCTTTTCGACTTTTTAGAATTAAAATTATATTTTTCTAAAATTATCGAAACTAGTAGAAGCATTGACCTTTTTTTTAAAAACATCGAATGTTTACAAAAATCCCTAACAAAGTGGCTTGGCTCATGACCTCGGCATAAAACTAATCTTTCGAGCCGAGCCCACCCGCCCACCCGTCCACTCAGCCGCGACGCAGAGGTGGCCCAACCCCGATAGTTTAAGAGACAGTGTCAACTCGCCTCCCTCGTTACCCATCATCAAGGAGCTTGCTAACTCCCTTACCCACCGCGATCCAGCCGTTCACCAGGTGAACACTTGCACGAAAAAATAGCCCGCGTTTTAAACAAACTCAAAGAACGCTCCCACACGATGGAAATGCGGGTAAAGAGATAGTCTTTAAAAAAATTGTGCCTCGTAGATTATAGCAAATCTTTGTGACATGGTTGATGATGGCCTTATATCTTGGTCTGTGGAGTTGGCCTTGCCGAATGACTAGACAAGTGGGAAAGGACGTTTTGCAATGTAAACAACTGTAGGTTGTTTGCTAAGTTTACAAGTACAAGTTTTATTTCGCCACCCTGTTGCCCCAAGAGTAAGATGTTGCCCAGATAATAGATTTTATCTGACCACAAAAAATGATATGTCACCCACTTAAAATGAAGGATTAGCCCCCCCCCCCCCCCAGAATGAGAGGTGGGGTACGCGTAAAAAAAGGTTGCAAACACTAGCTTGAAAATGGATCTTATGATACGTTAAAAGAGTATATTTTATGACTTTATAAGATAAGATATTTTTAATGATCCAAATGAAAGGGATATTTTTACATTCATCCTATATATTTTTTTTCGCTCTTGAGTTGTTTCGTTACTCCTTAAAATTAGTCTGTAGCAAGACACTCGTGGAATAATTCCAAGATCATTATATTTACAAAGATGCAATTTGAATTACTTCAACGTGATCACATTTCGGCGCAGTCTGGGGATTTCCCTATTCTATTTTTAGAAGGAAAAAATATGTGTAAGAGATACCTTTTCGCGTACATTTTTAATCACAATCTCTCCCTCCCCCCCCCCCCCCCACCCCCAAATTTCACAGTTGTCATGGTAACGCTGCACATCCTGACCGCCGTTCCAAGAAGAGTGCAGCACAGTTCCCTGCTGTCCACGTACATCCCGGCTATCACTGCTCCGTCCTTCCCCGTCCTGGCTTTGATGGACATGATTATGTTCACGTACCATGCGGTCATGTTCGTTGTCATTTGCGCCTTTTGGAAACTCTACAGGAAGGAGGCCTACAAACTCTTGTTTGAGGTGAGCGATGGCCACTGCCTAATTAAAGCAGTGACATTCATGTCAAACTATTTTCTTTTAAATATAATTTTTTTTTAACAAATTATTTACTGTTTTAAAACTTTAGCCCATGTTGGAATTTAATATTTGAAACAATAACAATGTGTAGGATGTTTCTTTTCTTTCGAAATGAGTGCGAAATATAATTCTCTCTTTCGGACCGAAAGGTTTGCATAGGGTTGATCATGTCATCCAATGTTGTATCAATGAAACGCTATTAAAAAAAGCTGTTGATTTTAAATGTATATATGTCTGCTTGTAGTTATAAAAGAAGGTGTTAAGATTTGTTTGATAATTCAATAGTCTTTTCTTTTATTTAACAGTTTGTTTTTATTTATTTAAGGGGGGGGGGGGTTGTAGCGACTGGGTACACATTTTCTAAATATCTTTCCTCCCTTCCTGCACCAAAAGCTTTCATTAAGAGCCTTATTTATTGATGCTTCTCCTAAGCTATAACACTGTCTTTTAGCTGTAAATTAGAATTTTTAGTTGTTTTTTTTTTAAATTTTATTTACATGTCGATTGTTGACAACCTCAGACAGAGGATGATGGGATGAGTGATTTTTCATTCCCTTACACGTCCCTGGTGATCAGCAGACTTCTTCGTCACGACGAGGAGGGCTCCGCCCCGGAGACTTTCCACACGAGGAGACGAGACATCAACAAGCACAACTTGCCTAAACGTAAGCTGTCCGTGTAGGTTGTCGTTGTAGGTTTCCCATGTAGGTTGTCCATGTAGGTTGTCGTTGTAGGTTGTTCAATGTAGGTTGTCGTAGGTTGCCCATGTAGGTTGTCGTTGTAGGTTGTTCATGTAGGTTGTTCATGTAGGTTGTTCATGTAGGTTGCCCATGTAGGTTGTCCATGTAGGTTGTCGTTGTAGGTTGTTCATGTAGGTTGTCGTTGTTGGTTGCCCATGTAGGTTGTCGTTGTAGGCTGCAAATGTAGGTTGTCCATGTAGGTTGCCCATGTAGGTTGCCCATGCAGGTTTCCCATGTAGGTTGTCCATGTAGGTTTCCCATGTAGGTTGTCCGTGTACGTTGTCCATGTAGGTTGTCCATGTAAGTTGTTCATGTAAATTGTCTACATATATTGTCCATGTAAGATGTCCATGTAAGGCATCCATGCTAAGAAAAAAATCTTTGCTATACAACCATTCAACTGTGAAGGACATGAATCGCATTTATTAATTGCTGATTATCTATGATCCACATTTGCGCATCACCAAAGGTTTGTTAACATCTTTTAAAACAATTTTAACCATAAATAAACATCTAACGACTTGTGTCATACAATAATGCAAATTTATCTAATTGTTGTCTCTAAAATGTCATTTTAAAAAAAGAAGAAAGAAATGGGTAATTAAACGCCGTAAATATCGCATCTGCTCGATCTGGCTTCCATCAGTTGGTAAAGAGTCATTGTAATGGTAGTGCTTCTACAGTTCAAAAAAACACGACGCTCTTACCAAGACTATTTTGAAGTTTGCCGATGAAGAGTTAAACCTGTATTCTTTTTGAATGTGTATATAGATTCTTGTTTTCTGGTTTTCATTGTGCCAAAGATAAGACGTATATAACTCATCATTTTAGAATCTATCTATCTATATATCTATCTATCTATCTATATATCTATCTATCTATCTATCTATCTATCTATCTATCTATCTATCTATCTATCTATCTATCTATCTATCTATCTATCTATCTATCTATCTATCTATCTATCTATCTATATATCTATCTATCTATCTATCTATCTATATATCTATATATCTATCTATCCATATATCTATCTATATATCTATCTATCTATCTGTCTGTCTGTCTGTCTGTCTGTCTGTCTGTCTGTCTGTCTGTATATCTGTCTATCTATCTATCTATCTATCTATCTATCTATCTATCTATCTATCTATCTATCTATCTATCTATCTATCTATCTATCTATCTATCTATCTATCTATCTATCTATCTATCTATCTATCTATCTATCTATCTATCTATCTATCTATCTATCTATCTATCTATCTATCTATCTATCTGTCTATTGCTCTATCTGTCTATTGGTCTATCTGTCTATCTGTCTATCTGCTGTCTAGCTGTCTATCTGTCTATCCGTCTTTCCGTCTATCCGTCTGTCCGTCCTTCCGTCTATCCGTCTGTCCGTCCATCCGTCTATAAATCTAAAATATCTCTCTCTCCATATATATATATATATCTACTAGCTGGGGGCAACCCAGCCACACGGCGCGTGTAAAATGCGGGGAGCAAATCACCATGTATATATCAATACATATCCCAGTTGGCGCTCCGTATATCCGCCGATGCCTGGTTGTGTTGACTCTACGTAGAGCTGGTGGCACTGACGCTGTTGTCGATATCTTGTACGTTCTCAACGAGCGTGTCAATGAGCGCACGCATTCAGTAAGTGTAAGAAATAAATTACCACCATAGACCGTGAATACTCCGTGACTGTGCAAACCCCTCCCTAAAAGCGTACGAAATCAATACAGTAAGCCAATAACAGTCAGAGCTCAGAGCCACCATAAAAACCATTTGCCCGTAAATGCGTGACAATTGTATACAACTACAAGTTGCTTTTCCAGCCCTTAAGCAAAAAAAAAATTGATTCCAAATTTCAAGGGATTTAATACAATTCAACCATTGTTACAAATTCTTTATTCATTAATTCCCTTGCGACGTATACGATCTGTTCGGGAATTATTATCAGTATAAATATTTGCTTGTGAGTCACAAAAATACATTTAAGAATTTATAATAAAACACACTGAGACAACACCTATGTTGGCATTTGTGAAACAAAAAACCTCACTAAAGCCTTACAGCCGTACAACATTGCCTCACTTATCCACAGTGGTGAAGGCCCTGGACAAGACCAGCTCAATAACAGACATGTTCTCACCAAAGATCACGGCCACCGCCGACAACGGCATGTGCCCGCAGACAAAGCGTCGCTCTCTCATTCACGACGACCAGCTGTCGACCAATAACCAGATCTCCACCAACGGTCGAGCATCCGTCAAGGATCTAGCATCGACCAAAGATCAACTGTTTGACCAATCGGCAGTGAAAGGTCCACGATCGGCAAAGGAACAACAATTTGACCAAACGTCAATAAAAAGCCAAAAAACAGCTCAAAACCAGATGTCAAACAAAGATGATATTAAGACCGGCGACCAAATTAAAGCACCGAGCCAAGCACAGGGCCCCGACCGGATGTCCGCTAAGGACCCAAATGTATTGAGGGCGAACCCACGGGATGTGTTAGGTCATGGGAAGGAATTTGAGACCATAAGTTTATCGTCCAAAGCTACCAGCCGAGGCCTGTGAAGGAAAAAAAAATTTAGCAAAGGGGAATGGGGGCGGTTTTTTTAAATGAAAATGTTAAGAATGATGTTTTCGATGGATATAAGAAAAAGATGATCTCGAAAAGCTTGTAAGGATAAAATATTTGATTTATACAGTGCCGTGTGTCTGTGTGCTTGGAAAGAAGAGATGGGGGACGCTAATGATGAATAGTGAAAGCCTGACTGATGGTGTGGTGAAAATTTGAAGGCTAGATGGAATGGCAGCAACCAGGTGGTATGGGAGATTGTTGTAGGTTAAGAGTTGGAAAAGAGAACGAGAGAGAGAGAGAAGGGGGAACGAGTGGCAGTGAGGGAGAGAGGTACGAAGGGAGAGAGGGAGAGGGAGAGAAAGAGAGGGAGCGAGAGAGAGAGAGATAGATAATGGAATGAAATGCGAAATAGCGATAAAATATGAGATTAAAAATAAATGTTATTCGTTTGTAGGAATGAACACATTGTTAAAAACTAGAAACAGTCTTTTAAGTTAAAGAACAGTCTTTGGTCATTTGTAAGAAAATAGGAAACGTACACAGAAGAGTTTACCTTGCACATTCAAAATTCGCACCGTCCTCAAATGAGTTGTTGTTGTTTTTTGTTTTTTTAAACCAAAATAAAAACGTTACGAGATAATGTGGAATTAAAAAAATACTGAATTATGTGTCCAGTTTTATCTAAAGTTCCAATATATAAAACTATTTTCATCCCCATTGTGATGTTTTTGCCAATTTATTTACATTTTTTTTTCAATTAATTTAACTGGGTATTTGCATTAATGTTGTAAAATATTTTGATTAAAAAAATGTATATATTAATAAATAATTAATTTTAAAATAAATTAGATAAAACCGTGGATGATGGGATGAGTGATTTTTCATTCCCTTACACGTCCCTGGTGATCAGCAGACTTCTTCGTCACGACGAGGAGGGCTCAGCCCCGGAGACTTTCCAAACGAGGAGACGAGACATCAACAAGCACAACTTGCCTAAATGTAAGCTGTCCTTGTAGGTTGTCGTTGCAGGTTGTACATGTAGGTTGTCGTTGTTAGATTTTTAAAAAGTTATTTTTATGACAAGTTTCATATCTTATTCATTTCTTTTGTTTTAAGGGAATAAACAAATATTTTTACAAACAAATTGTATCTGTAAAAAAAAAAAAATGTTTTTGTTCGTTTATGTTTTTTTTTTCTTAAGTTTTCAAATTATTTATGAATGTCTGTTTGTTGTTTGTAAAGAATATAATGACTCTAACAAAAGGAGTTATATTATGTTACGTCTTTATTGATTCTAATTGGTGGGGAATTCAATGATACGGAACCGCACTTCTTTCTTGGCACTTAGGTGGAATAAATTGAGTGGAAAAAACTGACTTGAGTTGATTGTCTAGAATTTATTGGAATAATTTAACTTGAGCGGAATAAATTGACTTGGGTGGAATAACTTGACTTGGGTGGAATAACTTGACTTGGGTGGAATAACTTGACTTGGGTGGAATAACTTGACTTGCGTGGAATAACTTTACTTGGGTTGAATAACTTTACTTGGGTGGAATAACTTGACTTCGTGGAATAACTTGACTTGCGTGGAATAACTTGACTTGCGTGGAATAACTTGACTTGCGTAGAATAACTTGACTTGGGTGGAATAACTTGACTTGCGTGGAATAACTTGACTTGGGTGGAATAACTTGACTTGGGTGGAATAACTTGACTTGGGTGTAATAACTTGACTTGCGTGGAGTAATTTGACTTGGGTGGAATAACTTGACTTGGGTGGAATAACTTGACTTGGGTGGAAAACTTGACTTGGGTGCAATAACTTGACTTCGTGGAATAACTTGACTTGCGTGGAATAACTTGACTTGGGTGGAATAACTTGACTTGCGTGGAATAAATTGACTTGGGTGGAATAACTTTACTTGCGTGGATTAACTTGACTTGCGTGGAATAAATTGACCAGCGTGGAATAACTTGACTTGGGTGGAATAAATTGACTTGGGTGGAATAACTTGACTTGGGTGGAATAAATTGACTTGGGTGGAATAAATTGAGTAGAAAAACTTGACTTGAGTTGATTGTCTACAATTTATTGGAATGACTTGACTTGGGCGCAATAAATTGACTTGGGTGGAATAAATTGACTTGGGTGGAATAAATTGACTAAGGTGGAATAAATTGACTTGGGTGTAATACATTGAGTAGGAAAACTTGACTTGAGTTGATTGTCTAGAATTTATTGGAATGACTTGACTTGAGTGGATTAACTTGACTTGTGTGGAAAACATAATTTGTCTTAGCTGTAATAACTCGACAGGAGAAATAAATGTACTCGCTTTGAATGACTTAGAATAAGTTCAATAACTTGACTTGGGTGGACGCATTTGACATTGTTGGATTAAATTGTCTTTATTGGATGGAATACCTTGATTTTAGTTCCTTACCTTGACTTGATTTATATAACTTTAAATGTTTTGAGAAACTTGAATTGAGTTAAGCAAGTACCTGTTAAATGACTTGAATTGGGTTCGTTGGGACTAAAATCAATAGAACGGAACGATCGCTAAAATACTTCCTTTTTTAAAAAAAAAATTACTACATGTGTATAGCTGGACAAACATTCATTGGTTGTAGAGAAACTTTCATTGTTTGTACAGAAACGTTCATGGGTTGTACAGAATTGTTCATGGGTTGTACAGAAATGTTCATTGGTTGTACAGAAACGTTCGTAGGTTGTACAGAAACGTTCATTGGTTGTACATAAACGTTCATTTGTTGTACAGAAAGGTTCATTGGTTGTACATCAATGTTCATTGGTTGTAAAGAAACGTTCATGGGTTGTAGATAAACCTTCATTGATTGTACACAAATGTTCATTGGTTGTACAGAAACGTTCATTTGTTGTACAGAAATGCTCATTGGTTGTACAGAAAAGTTCATTGGTTGAATAGAAATGTTCATTGGTTGTAAGAAACGTTCATTGGTTGTACATAAACGTTCATTTGTTGTACAGAAACGTTCATTGGTTGTAAAGAAACGTTCATTTGTAGTACCGAAACGTTCATTGTTTGCACTGAAAACTTTATTGGTTGAACACAAATGTTCATTAGTTTTACAGAAACGTTCATTGGTTGTAGAGAAACGTCCATTGGTTGTACACAAAACTTCATTGGTTGTACACAAATGTTCAATGGTTTTACAGAAACTTCCAGTGTTGTACATAAATCTTTATTGGTTGTACACAAATGTTCATTGGTTGTAAAGAAACGTCCATTGGTTGTACATAAACGTTCATTGGTTGTACAGAAACGTTCATTGGTTGTACAGAAACGTTCATTGGTTGAAAAAGATTAATAATCGACGCACAAAAAGGTCACGTACTGAACACAAAATGTCTGCGTTCACTGAAATTAACTACATTCACAATATACGTCACTCGCTGTAAACTAAATGTAATATACCGTACACTAAATATAATTTAATGCAACTAAATTTATGTAAAGTACATTAAATTTAATGTAATATAATTTTACACTTAATGTAAATTAACTAAATGTAATGTTATATAAACTAAATGTAATATAATGTAGCTAAATGAATGTAATGTACACTTAATGTAATGTAGTGCAACACAATATAGTTTAATAAACACTAATTGTAAATCAGTGTATACTAAATTTAATATAATGTACTCTGAATGTAATGTAATGTACACTAAATAGTGTAATGTAATCCACACTATATATAATGTATTGTAGGTTTAACGTAATGTGATGTAGAATACATGTAATGTAACGTACACTTAATTTAATGTAATGTACACTAAATATAATGTATTGTACATTAAATGTAATGTAATGTACACTGAATGTAATGTAAATTAACTAAACATAATATAATGTAAACTTAATATAACTATATGTAATGTAATTTACACTCAGTGTATTTTAATGTACAACAGATGTCATGTAATGTGCATTTATGTAATGTACACTGAATGTAATGTAAAGTGCACTAAATGTCACTCGATGCACATTTGAGGTCACTCTATGTGCACTTAAGGTTACATTGGATATTCAAGATCGCTGTATGTTCCCTAAAGATCCTAACTGATTGTCTCCCTGTAACCATCTCAAACTTAAATTCTTCCAAAAGACGGCACATTTCAAAACTTAAGACCATTCTATCATTAAAGATGGTAGCCAAAAGACAGCACATTCCAAAACTTGAGAACCTGCTGTCATTAAAGTTGGTAGCCAACAGACAGCACATTCCAAAACTTAAGAACCTGCTATCATTAATGATGGTAGCCAACAGATAGCACATGGTTTTACCAAAAAACTGTGTTGCTACTTGATCGAGCGAGATGTTATATACCAAGGGTCCTCATAATACTCTAAACAACTATAAAAAAAAAGACACAGTGATTTGTCTACACGAAATGGGGTTACGCATACATGTTTGCACAACAATATCTTTTCAGTGGTTATTGTCATTGTTTTTTTGGTAAAATTTTTGTTAGTTCCAACATCATGTTTGTTGGTGGGAGGCTCGATTAAAGTACATTGAGTAGGGCTAGTTATAACACACCGAATAAAATATATTAATAAAAAAATGAGTGTCTAATTATATATATATATATATATATACATATATTATAGAATACTTTTAATCTGAAAAACATGTCTTTACTTGCGATTTAAAGGACCGTCATCCAATCCATGTTTAAATTACTAAATTTTAGCAAGGATCAACTGATATGAAACAGTAACTAAGCAACTCGCTCCCCCACCCCCCCCCCCTCCCACACCCCCGAAAACAACCCCCAACCAACAACAAACCAACCTAGATAGTCTAGTAACCTGTATCAACGGAAGCTAAAAAAATATGTTCAACGGGATCCGCTTCGTCCTTGGCATTTCATTGTTTTCCCAAGCAAATCCCGTACCCTTAAATTATTCCGTATCCTACTCAAAGAAATCTCAACAGGAAAATCGTCTTGCTAAGATTGTCAAAGCAAGCTTTTGTGTGTGCATGTGTGTGTGTGTGTGTGTGTGCGGATGGGTAGGCGGGTGGGGGGAGGAGACAAACTAAAAGTACTGCTCGCATGGCCAGGACCTGGTGTTTGTTGGCTTAACCCCGTAACGCGTCGACAGAGTCTACTCGCGTCTAACCGTGTAGACCGCGGGATGCCAATAGGATCCGATATCGCAGCCATTCATTATACCCCATCCATTGTGATTTTGTTGCTTCTCGTGACCTCAATTGACGGTCTGCTAGTTTTGGTTTCACAGTCACTCGTTCATTGACCTGACCGGAATAGGCTGTCCCAGTGTCATCAAGTCCTGTTGGAGAAGACCCTGTCGCAGTGGTCCTCAACCTTCCTAATGCCGCGACCCCTTTTTATACGGTTTCTCATGTCTTGGCGACCCCCCCAACCACAAATTATTTGCGTTCTACTTCAAAACTGTAGAGTATATGTGTTTTCCAATTGTCTTGGCGACACCTGTGAAAGGGTCGTTCGCTACCTTATCGCGTCTGTCCCACGTGTAATTAGCTGAAACAATGTGTTGTTGTGTGGTGTGCTGACGAATTTATCAAAAAGGAACACATTAACGGTAAGGCGTTATTCTTTTTTTTTTTTTTTGTGATACCTGCTTTTCCAAAATAATTATTAAAAAAAACCCACATAAAAGCTTAAATTTTTGTTAAAAATATTCAATTAAAACGTTTGTATTCTTTGAAAGAATCATGTATTAAAAAAAAACTTTTGAAATCGTAGACACTGCACCATACAAGGAACGGACACCTCTTATTATAGTGCTATTCGTCAAGGAAGAAACGAAATTAATTTTTTTTGAAGATCAATAACGATATTCGAAAACTGTAGAAACATGACCTCTATTGTCCGACGAGGACAAAGATCCAGCTCTTTGTAGCTTATCCATCAAAATAAATATTTATTTTTTTCATTATGGTTGAGAAAGAAACCTAGCACCGAAGGAAGAGAAAACACATTATACCTGAAAGCAAGCAGACAAGCGATTGTAACGAAGGGATATGCGACCATGCATACATGCAAGTGTTAAGGGACGCTGTCAATAGAATTGCCTAAACGAGGGTTTCCCCACTTCAAAACATGGTTTGACAAGCTTGATTTTTGCGTCTGCCACAAAGTGAAAGTTCATTTTACCAAAGACCCTCCTCCTCCTCCACCCCCCCCCCCTCCTTTTAGGCCAAATCCCTTCTCTCGCATGTTTCGCAATACATGAAGACATAAACTTAAAATAAAATATGTTACAGAAACCGTGAAATTCGTAACAGGTGTACAAGATTGCTGAATCCCATGGAAAAAGTTTCGAAATAAGAAGCGACTTAAATAACATATAGACTGCATAACGTACATAGACATATATCGTTAGATTTGTAAGCAATTAAAGAAACATTATATGGCTATACCCCATATCGTTACCAGTTACCACATATAAACAATGCGGTTAAGCATTCCTGGAAATGTATCATACTCGTAATAACCATATTAAGGGTTGGAGGGGGAGAACTGCGATCAGGTTAGGTAGAAGAAAACATGTAATACAAAGTTGAAGAAAAAAAAGGGGGGGGGGGGGCGGGCGTAAACTTGAACCAAAAAAAAAGACTTAATTAAAACAACGAACGCATCGGCAAAAAGCCTTCGTCAGCTAACAGAACAATCGAAGAGAAAATTCAGCTGCTCTATTGTATGCTTCATGTCTGCTAGGATTTTATTTTTATTTCTATATGTCTTTTTCTTTGTAACCTAGGGGTGCTGTCCTTCCATTTATTGCCCATTTCATCTTCAATTGTCGTGTTATTCTTCCTTTTTAAAAGAAAAAATCTCGACACATTTACTGGCATATCTCTGAAAGACGCTTCGAACAAAATTCAAGAATGGTTACTTAAGAATGTTTTTTTTTTTTTTTTTTTTTTTTTTAATATATCGGAATCAATTATCGATTTTTATATTTTCAACGCTGTATTCCAAAAAGTATTTGAAACAAATATTATTACTTTTCAAATTACTCTATACGCTGTCATTCAGATTACCACTGTCTTTCTGTTGCCGTAAGTGTGCACGTGGCATGGATTCTTAGAAGGCGTTATTCTCGGAACTCCTTGGGCTGAAATTTGTATTACTTGCCAAGAACATGGATTCCTATTCAAGTTCACATTTCCATTTAGAATATTTACCATGATTTGCACCATCATCATCATTGGCTTGGCGCTACAGCCCATGTAGGGCCCTGGCCTGCTCAACCACATCCTTCCATTCAGAACGATCCATGGTTTTCCGCCTCCATGCGCGAATCCCCCAAAACTGGTGTAAATCATTCTCTACATCGGCGATCCATCTCAGCCTTGGGCGACCGTTGAGTCGTCTGCCCCTAGGTTTCTGCACTACATTTTGGCCTCTTTTCAAAATGTCCTGCCCAGCGCAGTCTGCCTTTTTCCTTTTACCATAATTTACGTCTATATCAATTTGTTAAGGTCGTCTTACCACAAAAAAAAAAGAAAAAAAAAAAAGAAATATATCTGTCATTGTTTGTTAAAAAGGGTGGTCATTTTTTTATCAGAAATAAAAAAAAAACTCATTTTTTAAAAAATAAATAAATGGGTAGACTCTAATTAAATGCTGAAAATATCACAGCTGCTCGCTGTGGCTCGTTTAACTTTAGTGTCATTGTAATGGTAGTGCTCAAACTGTTAAAATTATAGCACGGTTGGTCATGGTTGGTTTAGATACAAAATAAAAGTATGCTACCAAGTAAAAAAAAAAAAAAGGCAACTGTGTTTAAAACAGTTCATAACTTTATCATAAGAATTTGTTTATTTAAATTACATAACTCATTACTTTAAAATGAGACAGTACACTGTATCAGGTAAAGTACAATTTTATTCACATGTGTATGGTAACATAATTATTAAGACATTTTACGAAAGCTTATTTTTACATTAATGGAACCAGTTTAAAGCATTTTTGTTTTTTTTACTCTTGACATTACCATGACAAAAAATATTGCTGGTCATCAAGGATCGGTTGTTGCCCAAAAACTGGTTACCAAATCCTTTATCAGTAATCATTAATCCAGACATAGAAATATGATGACAAGTAGGCAGATCTGACAGACAGCCTCGGGTATACGGGTCCAAACTCACACACAATGGGTAACAAAACACCTCTTATGATTATAAACATGACGTATGATTATAGCCACACATAATCATGGTAATTAAACATCTGACGTGGGATGTCTTATAAAAATGTAATTAGACAATCATTTATCATACATCCCCATTTGCAGACATAACCTCACAAACAATAAATACAATTATTCGAGGAAAATCTTGCTACAAACAAATTTTAAGGAATGACAAAAAACTCAAAAAAGGATTTTCAATACTGAACAAAATATGTACGATGAATGAAAAAAAAATTCATTAACTTGAATCAATAAAAATATCTTATCTTATCTTACATTAAGTTTTTACAGCCGTCAATTACACAAACTTAAATGAACGATTATGAATACAATTACACACAATTTAAGAAGAAAAACATATTAATTGCTATGGATCAGACCATAATAGTAATGGCGGCACATTAGCAACACCTTTATTCACATGCGTTATTTCATATTTTTAGAGCGTCTTGAGGTCCATATAAATGTGTCTTGTTATTTGCGATTTTGTTGGCATTAGGGAAAGTGATGAAGGGATCTAGAATCTCCTCGTGGGAAATCCCTGTTTAGGCAACTTCGGGGGATACAGGATTTGCTTAGAGGCGTTAGGATTTGCACTCAAGGGGGAGCTCGGAATTTTCCCATGAGCTGATCTACGATTACCCTTAGGTTGGCTAGGATTTCCCATTCGGGACCTAGGGTTTTCCCATCTGGTGGACTCATCATCATCATGTCCCTTAGACCTTGGACCGTTGGGGCGCCACAGATGACATGAAAACTATCCTTCTCCATTCCTCTCTGTCTTCTGCACTGCGTACAGCATCGCCTATAGTTTTAATCCCGTCCACTCTTTGATGTTATCTTCCCATCTTTTTCTCTGTCTTCCTCTTCTTCTCCCTCCTCTAGTTGTGCCCTGCATGATTTCTTTGGCGAGCCCTTGTTTCCTTGTTACGTGGCCAAACCATTCAAGTTTTCGCTTTTTTTACCAGCACCAGGAGGTCATCTTATTGCCCAATTGCTTTACGAATCCTTTCTTTCACTTGTTCATTGGTGATGTGGTCTCTATAGCAGATGCCAAGAATGCTTCTGAAACATCTCATCTCCATCGCATTTATTTTCCTTTCGAGTTCTGCGGTTAATGTCCAGGACTCACAGGCATACAAGAAAATGGAGAGGACTAGTGAGCGCATCAGCCTGATTTTGGTGCTGGGGGCTATAATTTTGTCTGATGGACTACATATTGCTAAGTTGGGATATAAGATTTGCTTATGTGAGAAACTTGAACCACCGTACCTCCCTGAATTATTAACCCATAAGCAGCTGAATCTTCTATATGTTATTGTAGAATAACTATGAATGTTATCGGCGGTGTGCTATTCACGATATCACTTTAATAATATGTTGGTCGTTTTTTAAAAAAAGCTTAAAATTATTATTTCAGATGTATGTTAAAAAACAAAAATATATGTAAATATAGCAGTTAAAAATAAATACACACTCATAAAAATAAAATCACATGTTGAATATAGGTCAGTGAATATCATTATCGGTGTTCATACTATGAAATAATTGTAGGTTATTTGTAGCCCACATAAACCTTTGTACTGACTCGTGCGATAGGGAGCGCATAAAGAGCACATTAACACACAAGACACACTGCTGGTCATCCACTGTATCCTGATCTTTTTCTAGTCGTCTTGACTAAGTCTTGCCATTGGAACAACAAAAAGGCAAGGAGGAGAGAGTGAGACTTTCGAATTGAGCAACTCTTCATTATCGTAAACAAAATACAGCTCAAGTCAAGGTTACTACTCAAGTGGAAGCCTTGATCATCTTCGCACATAAAGGACACAAAAAATGTTTATATTAAGCAATGCAGAGGCGCATCAACACAAACCTAGGTCAGTGGTCCCTTGGGGGGCCGTGTAGCGTTTTTATGATGAGCCTGAAGGGATCAATTAGATATACACATTGGACTATTTCCGATTGTTGCCGCTGGTTTACTGTGTCCCTTTGAGGAATCCAAGTTAGTTCCCAAGAAACCTGGTATATTCACTTAATTTTTGAGAACCGCTAGAATAGTGTAGTGGCATATGCACACTTCATTCTCGGAATCCAGCCGATAGTGCGTCGAATTTTTAGGCCCATTGTGTTCCCAGAAATCTTTCGCATATTGTGAGGCGTACAAAAATAACTGAGCAGTCATTTCATTTCGTATCTATCTCTCTGATCTTTTGACATCCGGCCTGTCTCAATTGCTAGAAACTAAGAGCAAGACTGCTTACTAACCACTGAATGGAATCTTCGGTCGGGCGGAGGATGCGTCTAAAAACTCATTTGGTGCCAACGTGATGTGTTTAAGAGTCATCTGAAGGAGACACTTTGTGCGTTGAAACCTACGTCATTTTTCTCATGCAACGGGTTATACTTTGGATGTTCTATTAACTTAATTAATTTGTCTATTTAATATACTTTTTAATTGTTAACTTAAACAAAATTATCGTCCAATTTATCATTAAAATTTTAACACGTAGTTTTTTTAAAATAGTATAATTTATGCCTCCTAAACAGTTATTTAAATATAACTTTTCAAAGTTGAAATTTGGTTTTGACACTGCACGATTCATTGCCGTGCCTGGACAGTTGAAAAACTATTCTCAGTGAAGTGATCACAGCAGTAAACTTCATTAAAGCCAATGCACTCCACTAACTTTTTTTTTTCTGAGTTATAAGAAAAAAAAATAGTTCTGAATTTGAAACACTCTTGTAGCACTGCCAGGTGAGGTGGCTTTTATAAAAGGAAATGTTTGACGAGTGGTTTCAAACCACGTGAAGAAGTGCGGAAGTTTATGCAAGCCCAATATTCTCCGCAAGTTCTTATATCCCTTTTATTAAAGTGTCGACATAGTTAAATCCAAAAAATTCCATCAACATGGGTCTTCAATGACAAGAGATCTTAGCGCTTCATTGTCAGGGAACATTCCAAGCTTTCAAACACACTGAAGCTCAAAACTGTGACATGCAAAGTTAGAGAAGAACGGGTAAACGCATGGTTTGATGAAAATGAGTTTTACGTCGATGACAACATCAGTGACGTGATGAAACAGCGGGCATCCATTTTCAAGAACTATAAAAAATTGTTGTAAAATAGTATTGCTTTATCAACAACCCGTTTGTATCCTCCATTAGTGATTCACCTTCATACGAGAATATAAATCGAGAACAGTGTATTGATTTGATAAGGAATGGGGGCGCAAAATATGTCTTACGTAAAATGTGTCGCAGTTAATATTGTATAGAAATGGTGGAGTCCTGTCCCGAAGTTGTAAAGATGGCTGTAAGATTGCTGATTCCATTTGAAACCACCGATCAGTGAAAAAACGGCTTTTCCCAATCTACTTGATGTTAATATAATATCCCGAAATGGATTAGATATTAAAAAAGAACATAAGACTTACACTGGCCGAAGCAAAATCAAAACTAGAAGAACTGGTTAAGACAAAGCAGATGGACTAATCCCATTGAATGTCCATTTGATGATAAAGTTATGACATTTTCTGAATAATCAATCGTTTGTTAAAAAATGTAATGGGAACACTAGCCTACATACTGATTTTAGTTAATTTTAAAGGGTCAGTGAGCATTAACAATAATGTTAAGAGACCGTCACCCCAGAAATCCGAAAACGTTTGAGAACGAGTGGTCTAAATAATAGCACTAACAGGCTTCCCACTACAAGGCTGTAGTCATTTATTGAATATTTTGTTTATCAAATAACCGAAATCATGATGGACAGTTAGTTCCGGTACAGTGCGAAATGGGCTCGATGTGGTGTTTTGTTTTTCAAACATCAGTTGTATGGCGAAGACATCATGTCTCTGCCTTTATTTGAATAATGAGGCATGTCTTTTGGTGGTTGTCGGAACTCAATAATATACCCTTTTAGGTTTAGTCTTGTCCTCCGTTCAAGTATAGCGAAGTTAACTGATCATACTTTATAGATAAAATGTTCATGCTATGTTACCATCATTAGTGAACACGTTGTCAATGCGATGTTAAAATGAAACGTTTCAGACAGATTGCTCAGCAGTGTCCGTACTCCTGGTGCTGTGAAGTCTGTGCAGCCGAGAGGTACTTCCGGTGTCCTGGCACTGCTGGTGCAGCAAACGCGGATGCTGATACTGACCGGCGGGTCCGAAACCCAGTCCCTGGCTGACGGGCCCGCTAACGTTGCTGGTGCTCACCGGAGCGTGTCCGTTGTCGAAAGTGCCACGCTTGCTCCCATTGCCGGCGCTGTAGTGGTGATGGTGGGTGTGCTGCTGCAGGACGTGGTTCAGCTGCTGGTGCTGCAGGCTGACCGTTTGTCGCCTCGTCGCCCAGACGTCTGTGCCGACATCTGAGAAGTTATTGCCCGATAGGGACTCGTGGCGATGGCCTGCGGTGGAAAAAAAGTGGAATACATTAGCGGAAACAAAAGTATGGCAGTGAAACTTGAAATGCATCAGTGAAAAAATACATTAGTGAAACAAAAATATTTTTGTATAAACATTTGGTATGGTATGGCATCTTTCCGTCTACGAGAGACGATAGATTATCTTGTCTGGTTGCAGCTCTTCGTGTGGCTAATGAGACCGATCCTTGAATGGCAGTCTCTTGTGCATGTCCCGCACACGAATGCAGTGGAGTAGTGTTTTCTTGCCTTTCTCCGCGCTCTCTTCACAGCTGCTTCCGCCCTGTAGACCTCCTCGGCACGTAGTGATCCTTCCTTCACGATGCCCCGCCATGTGGATCGATCCTCCGCCAAGTCCTCCCAATTTGAGATGTTGATGTTAGCCGCCTTCATGTCTCTTTTGCAAATGTCTATGTATCTGAGACGAGGCCGTCCAAATGACCTTTTTGCCTGTCGCCAGCTCGCTGTACAGCACGTCCTTAGGTATGCGACCAGGTTGCATTCGCTTGACGTGCCCAAGCCAGCGGAGGCGTCTTTGGACTAAACATTTACACATCAGAGAATAAAAAATAACAAAACAAGCAACTGTGAAAATCAAAGAAAAACAACTAATTTCAATGTGTAAGGTAAGCACAACGTTAGAGCACTAAGATGGCTGATAAGAGGAAAAAACGAATGTGGGCTGAAGGACGACTTGGGGGGGGGGGGTTTAGGAGTTCGAGGGGGGGGGGTGTCGTCGTCTGGTTAATGTAATGTTTGTATTCATCAAGGGGAGCAGAGAGGAACGTATTAATCAAGAGCTGTCACAAGTTGACGTCAGAGTCGGTCAGTTGAGAAGTTGGGCTGGTCGGTTAGCGGCCGGGTCAAGGAGTGTTGTGCTTCCTGCCTATGGGTGGATTTAGAATCAGGCCGAGGAAGCAGCGGAATACCTGTAGCAAAATAATTCTCAGTAAACACAAACTTTTTTTTGGGATTTGAGGTGTAAGCTTAATTATGATTAATGTACTCTCCGTCGAATCTTTCAATATCTCTATTATATGGTTAATAGGTATAGCCCGCCAAACATTGGTGGCAGCAATGCGTGAACTTCCCATGTACTAAAGTTATACTTGACAAAGCATGGACTCTAGTGACGCACATTTAAGAATCCCAAGTTTTTCTACACCATCCCCCCCCCCCAATGATAGGTCACTAAACAGTTTTTATTTCACGCCCCTGAACAATATTAAATATTCTGATGACCCAACTACTTTTAAACCGAATATTTTTTACACCATACTTAAATTGAGACGATTTCATTTTCTGAAAAAAAAATATTACGAGCCAAACGCAGTTGGGTTAGCTAAAAAATATATCATTTAGACTTATTTTATTTGTAATATCCTCTCAATACCAAATTCGCTGATTAGGAAGCAGTCCACGAGTCACACCAGAAGAGTTATATATATAAGAGATTCTCAACAGTACATTTTTTATTATTCAAAGATCTCAGTTTTACCATGAAGCCTAATATTTCTTTAAAATTTCTTTTTTTTTTCCACTTCTATTTTTTTTCCAGTAAAGAAATTGTGTAGTTTATTAAGGGAAACAAATTAAGTTTTGAATTATTTCTTTCACTTAGTATCACGCGGAATACCCCATGAAACCTTAACAAAGAGAACAAAATAAAATAACCATAGAGCCGGCCCAAAGATTTGATCACGGGTCAGCAATATACAGCCACCGGGCCAGCCATCATCTTTCATTAAAAAATCCTTTACTAAGAGCGTAAATAATAGAGCCCTAAGGTTGAGGTGGTAGCGTAAGTATCTGTGTCGGCTCGCCATCAACCATAGATTTTAACACTTGTCCCCGGGGTAGTGAAATGGGAGCCGGTCACGGGCTTCCGATGTATGAGCCATGTCATAGTTGCGACCAGCCTATTCTCGGCAATAACCGGATGGCCGTCAGAGGTGGGGGTTATTTCAGGAATGCCGCGTGCGGCTTTTGTATCCTCGTGAGAGGAAGTGTGTTGCGAATTGGAATTTTGCGGTCGACCCGTAAAGAGTTCGTTGAGGTCCTGGGCATCGTTGTTATTTCTTTCGTAGATTCGATTATTTTAGTTGAGGCTCTACCCCCCGGGATTCCGGTTGACAAGTCTGTAGTGGCTTGCCGATTTGGAAGCGCTGGCCACCGACCCCCTCGGCGTTAACCCGGGGCACATTACAACCATTGCGTGTCCCGCGTGGCAGACACGGCCATGCATGGTAGTTGCCGGAATAAACAGCTCCTACAGGGCTGCCACCTGTGATGCTTCACAGGGGAAAGAAAAGGCAAACACAGGGTAGGGATCATGATTACAAGTTGCCGTTAAGGGATATGAGGCGATAGGCTGTGGTGGAAGCCTATGGTCGATGATTCTAAATATGCAGCCCTGAGAAAGCTGCTCCTAGGCAACCGTTTCGTCCCAGCTACTTCGCGAGTTAGTTGCGAGGTGGAAACCCACTGTAGAATCCCTCTTAGAGGGCGTCCTATGCTTCCCCGGGACGGGTGGGGGGGGGAGATATTAGGACGTTAATTTACCGTCCCGGCCCCTAGGAGAGTCGACTGCGGACGCTTGAAACACAGCGTCTTCTGTCAACCAGATGTCTCCGGGCGGGGGGGGGCCTCCATCAGCAAACTCGATCGAGCAGTTGCTGGTGGGGGCGTCCAACGCCCGGGGAGGTTTCTGACGTCTTCCCGCACGGCCCGGCGCCGGGGACACCCGGCGGCTGGCAGGTGTGGGTGGACGCCAGGGAGGGCATTAGGAGCACTAGCTCGACGGCCCGCTGACGCCATTTCCTAATGAGATATTCCAGTTGAGGCTCTAGCCTGGAGAAGTAAATTAGAGACCTTAAGCTAGAACGAAGAAGAAGACTTAAACCAGAGCCAACCAGTAGAGGCCTTAAACCAGAGCCAACCAGTAGAGGCCTTAAACAAGAGCCGACCACTAGAGGCCTTAAACAAGAGCCAACCACTAGAGGCCTTAAACAAGAGCCAACCACTAGAGGCCTTAAACAAGAGCCAACCACTAGAGGCCTTAAACCAGAGCCAACCACTAGAGGCCTTAAACCAGGGCCAACCAGTAGGGGCCTTAAACTAGAGCCAACCAGTAAATGGATTAAACTAGAGTCTACACTTAGAGTCACTAAACTAGAGTCAACCAGTCATCTCACTAAACTAGAGTCAACCAGTCATCTCATTAAACTAGAGTCAACCAGTCATCTCACTAAACTAGAGTCAACAACTAGAGGCCTTAAACCAGAGTCAACCAGTCATCTCACTAAACTAGAGTCAACCAGTAGAGTCATTAAACCAGTCAACCAGTCATCTCACTAAACTAGAGTCAACCAGTAGAGTTATTAATCTAGAGTCAACCAGTAGAGTTATTAAACCAGAGTCAACCAGTCATCTCACTAAACTAGAGCCAACCAGTAGAGTTATTAAACCAGAGTCAACCAGTCATCTCACTAAACTAGAGTCAACCAGTAGAGTTATTAATCTAGAGCCAACCAGTAGAGTTATTAAACCAGAGTCAACCAGTCATCTCACTAAACTAGAGCCAACCAGTAGAGTTATTAAACCAGAGTCAACCAGTCATCTCACTAAACTAGAGTCAACCAGTAGAGTTATTAATCTAGAGTCAACCAGTAGAGTTATTAAACCAAAGTCAACCAGTCATCTCACTAAACTAGAGCCAACCAGTAGAGTTATTAAACCAGAGTCAACCAGTCATCTCACTAAACTAGAGTCAACCAGTAGAGTTATTAAACCAGAGTCAACCAGTCATCTCACTAAACTAGAGTCAACCAGTAGAGTTATTAAACCAGAGTCAACCAGTCATCTCACTAAACTAGAGTCAACCAGTAGAGTTATTAAACCAGAGTCAACCAGTCATCTCACTAAACTAGAGTCAACCAGTAGAGTTATTAAACCAGAGTCAACCAGTCATCTCACTAAACTAGAGCCAACCAGTAGAGTTATTAAACCAGAGTCAACCAGTCATCTCACTAAACTAGAGTCAACAAGTAGAGTCATTAATCTAGAGCCAACCAGTAGAGTCATTAAACCAGAGTCAACCAGTCATCTCACTAAACTAGAGTCAACAAGTAGAGTCATTAATCTAGAGCCAACCAGTAGAGTCATTAAACCAGAGTCAACCAGTAGAGTCATTAAGATAGAGCCACACTTACAACAACTTAATAGGTTCCTGAAAGCCCTTTTAAACTTGACAGACATGATGTTGTAGAGGACCGGGTTTATGGCACAGTTGACGTAGATCATGGTGCGGGCAAACAGCAGGAACCACAGGTCGATGTAGGCGCTCTTTGCAAAGCTGTTGTACACCACCATCACCCGGTACGGCATCCACAGCGAGGCGAAGGCCGCGACAACCACCACCAGCATGCGCACAACCTGAGAGGAAAAAGGAGGTATGCATTGAGGTGCGGAGCACTAAGAGTACAACCTTAAACATGGAAGTTAGTCATGTGTGCTGCAGGCGCATAACCTTAAGGAATAAGGATGGAAGGTAGTCAGGTGTGCCGCAGGCGCATAACCTTAGGGAATAAAGATGGAAATTAGGTGTGTACAGGCGCAAAACCTTAGGAAATAAAGATGGAAGTTAGTCAGGTGTGTACAGGCACACAACCTCAGGGAATAAAGATTGTAGTTTGGCGTGGAGCAGGCACACAACCTTAGGGAATAAAGATGGTAGTTAGACGTGGATCAGGCGCACAACCTCAGGGAATAAAGATTGTAGTTAGGCGGGGAGCAGGCCATGCAAATAATTGTCATGTTTAAGAATGTATAGATGACGCTGGGTGGGGAATAGAGCTAGATCAATAAGTTCGTAATGAAGCTTTCCAAAATGGCGGCCCGATTGGAAATCTTCAATTTTTGTAAAGATAACCATAACCGAATTTTTTTTTTTTTAAAATGCAATTCTTATGAGGTAAGTCAGAAATTAAAATAATAGTTTACATTCATTAACATCAATTATTCGGAGCGTCATATTAATACATCGCAAGATTCCGTCACTGAATGAAAGCAATATTCGTTTACGTTAATGTGATCCTACAGTGCAGGTCAAAAGCGTGGTGAAAACTGAAGCGCCGTTAGTAGAGCTTGACCACTCAGATGCGTACAAAACACTCCTCGACTAAGTCCCAGGCTTGACCACAACAGTGACCCAAAGCTGTCGATATCGCACATTAGCCCCCCCCCCCCCAAACCCAAACGCCCGTTGACTGCGTGCCCAAACTTGAACTTGGTGAAGCTGGGGTGGTCCCATGCTGCAGAAGTGGCACAGTCAACGAGAGGGAGCTTGTCGCCAATGTATCAGGTGGGGGGGAGGGGGAGGCATAACGGGTGAGTAGCGCGCCCCATCCCCAAATCGTGGATTCGTATTGAAATCTCAGTGGGGCAGACTAATATAAATGACATCGTACCGTTTTATCCCGAAACTGAACAGTGTTCAGATCGTAGACAAGAAGAAAAGATCATGGGCATTTTATTATTTTTTAACCTATATTTTTTCGTGTCAAGAATCTGAGTTAAATACGTTGTTAAGGGTGAGCGGTTGTAATCTCGTTTTGTAACAAGTTCTGCAAACTTAGGAAAAAAAAAAAAAACTCCTTCAAGGAGATCAAATTTTTAATGAGCCGGCTCTAAAGAGATACATTCACGGGGGTAAAGCTTGCGGGGAAACGTTAGAAATGTCAAGAAAATTATAACCAGGGAGAAATTGGGATGTTCTCAGTCCCTTGTTATCGGCCATAAATCAATACTAGCACTGAAATATGACGAAAAGATTTGGTAGTACTGTTGTTTTTTTCCCTCCTTGGCAAGCATTCTCTTTCGAGCGTAATTCAGCAACCATATTAAAATTATCATTTTTTTACTGTATTCCTCGTCTGAAATATTTGAGGGTTATACCACGTCTACGTTCACACAGACTATTATTTTTTTGCCCGAAAAATGTATATTAGTTTCAGACTTAAAATCTTTAATTTCTCTTTGACTTTTCTATGTATTCAAAACAAAACTCGAGATTGTACATGTATCCATGATGGCATAGAACAGCGGTTCTCAAACTGTGTGTCGCAAACCTTTTTGGGGTCGCACGACCCTTTTCCAGGGGTCGCCTAAGACCATCTGAAAACACATATACTATACAGTTATGAAGTAGCAACGAAAATAATTTTGTGGCTGGGGGGTCGCCACAATATGACGAACTGTATTAACAGGGTCGCGGCATTAGGAAGGCTGAGAATCACTGGCATAGAAGCTGAATTATTTTTTTTCCTTTAAATAAAGGTTTATATTTTTTTTTAAAAGACGACCGTGAAATTAAATGCAATCATGCGGAGTTTCTCCAAATACATATTTAAAAACATATTCTAGCGCGGGTGCCGATTTTTCAGCGAGGAATAATCTTTGTAACATGAGATCCACTGGTTCTCATTTCGCAGTTATATTCCAGTTAACCGAGCATGTGAGCTGTACGCGGTAACAAAGGGCCCCCAGACGCCGAAGCCGAGTTCTAATCTATCCCCAGTCTTCAGACCAAACACGGAGCGACAGAGAGTGGAGTTTGAACAGGGGGTTCGCGAGGTACGATGAAAAGGATTTATGAAACGGCTGAAAAAAAAAGAGTAAAACCTACACTTAGGGGTTATTTTTTTTTTACTCAACCCTGCTGTCAGAATGCCAAGCAGTCTGGCCTACTCCTCGCCCCGTCCCCCTTTTCCAATGCCCCCCACACAGCATCGGTTATTTTTGAAAGCAGCAATGACATGAAATCGACAGCGAATCTTTCACACCGAGATATTGTAACTATTATTGGACAACTACTACGTACGGTAAGATTTTATTTTCCGATTAAAAACCAAAAAAAAAACAAAAAAATCATCAGACGGTGATACTCATGACGTCATCGGAAAAGAAAAAAAAATATATTTATATTTATTTATAAAAACGATTAGTCACTTCTTGGTGCTCTAAATACATTTATGATGTATATTCCTGACCTGCTTACTCTTAAGATTTCGGCGTACAATGTACGATTTTGAGGTGTTTACATTATATATACTGTATGTTTACTTTTTCACTTTTAAGATAATGTTTTGAACGATTTTGTGATGATAATGCACGATTTTAAGAGTTTGAGGGTCAATGGGTCTGATATTCTAATAAGCATTTATAGATAATTATGTAATAGATAAATTATTATTATTAATTCGAAGACACATTGACCTAGATGTTTGTCTTCATGCTACCACCCCGCCGTCTAATTTTTTTTATCATGATACCATTTACTAAGATGATGGACGTGTTTTCCGTTTTGAATTATCCTGGAGTGTTAGAATTGTGTTACCTGAGAATTGCAAGCCAAACTTTTAAATTGAAATTTAGCCTCTAAAAAATTAAATATGATTTACTTCCGGGTTGTCGGGCTGCTGGCTACTCGATTGCATCTATGCTTCAGTTGTCCAGCTTTTGATATAGTTTTGATATATTCTTTTCTTAGGAATAAAGAAGTGTTTAATAAATTAAATGAGCTTTAGACAACAACTTTTTTTTGGTGAAAAACAGCGTTGAAATGGAAATTTGTGGACTTTATAGTCGTTAACTAACACACATTCCTGCGTCGGTCAACTTGGCAACAAATGATACGCAATCTTGTAAAAAAAAATATATTAAAAAATGGCGATTTCTAAACAATCAACCGAAGACAAGTTTGCTTCATCTAAGATCGTGGAGGAAAAAAAAATATGAGAACACCGTTCAAACAAAAAAAAGCATTTTCACTCTGTAGATGTATGAGTAAGTCAATGAATGGCGTGCCACTGACCAGTGTTGGGGAGCAATACAAGTTCAAGGACTTTCATAAGTGAAAACATGTGAATCCATTTGTTAACATTTTATTTTGATCAATAAAGACATCTTAAATTATATTAACTTCCTATTGTCTTATCTTAACCGTAACTTTATCTATTATCTAAATATTTTCTTATCTTAAATTTAATCTTAATGTTATCTTAGTGTTATCTTAATGGTATCTTAATGTTATCTTAAGTATATATAAATCTTAATCTTATCGTAATCGTATCTTAATCGTATCTTTATCTTAATCTTATCTTAATCTTATCTTAATCTTATCTTATCTCATCTTAATCTCATATTAATCTCATCTTAATCTCATTTTAATCTCTTCTTAATCTCTTATTAATATTATTTTAATCTTATCTTAATCTTATCTTAATCTTATCTTAATCTTATCTTAATTTAATCTTATATTATTCTTATCTTATCTTATCTTAATCTTATCTTAATCGTATCTTAATCTTATCTTAATCGTATCTTAATCTTATCTTAATCTTATCTTAATCTTATCTTAATCTTATCTTAATCTTATCTTAATCTTATCTTAATCTTATCTTAATCTTATCTTAATATTATCTTAATCTTATCTTAATCTTATCTTAATCTTATCTTAATCTTATCTTAATCTTATCTTAATCTTATCTTAATCTTATCTTAATCTTATCTTAATCTTATCTTAATCTTATCTTAATCTTATCTTAATCTTATCTTAATCTTATCTTAATCTTATCTTAATCTTATCTTAATCTTATCTTAATCTTATCTTAATCTTATCTTAATCTTATCTTAATCTTATCTTAATCTTATCTTAATCTTATCTTAATCTTATCTTAATCTTATCTTAATCTTATCTTAATCTTATCTTAATCTTATCTTAATCTTATCTTAATCTTATCTTAATCTTATCTTAATCTTATCTTAATCTTATCTTAATCTTATCTTAATCTTATCTTAATCTTATCTTAATCTTATCTTAATCTTATCTTAATCTTATCTTAATCTTATCTTAATCTTATCTTAATCTTATCTTAATCTTATCGTAATCTTATCTTAATCTTATCTTAATCTTATCTTAATCTTATCTTAATCTTATCTTAATCTTATCTTAATCTTATCTTAATCTTATCTTAATCTTATCTTAATCTTATCTTAATCTTATCTTAATCTTATCTTAATCTTATCTTAATCTTATCTTAATCTTATCTTAATCTTATCTTAATCTTATCTTAATCTTATCTTAATCTTATCTTAATCTTATCTTAATCTTATCTTAATCTTATCTTAATCTTATCTTAATCTTATCTTAATCTTATCTTAATCTTATCTTAATCTTATCTTAATCTTATCTTAATCTTATCTTAATCTTATCTTAATCTTATCTTAATCTTATCTTAATCTTATCTTAATCTTATCTTAATCTTATCTTAATCTTATCTTAATCTTATCTTAATCTTATCTTAATCTTATCTTAATCTTATCTTAATCTTATCTTAATCTTATCTTAATCTTATCTTAATCTTATCTTAATCTTATCTTAATCTTATCTTAATCTTATCTTAATCTTATCTTAATCTTATCTTAATCTTATCTTAATCTTATCTTAATCTTATCTTAATCTTATCTTAATCTTATCTTAATCTTATCTTAATCTTATCTTAATCTTATCTTAATCTTATCTTAATCTTATCTTAATCTTATCTTAATCTTATCTTAATCTTATCTTAATCTTATCTTAATCTTATCTTAATCTTATCTTAATCTTATCTTAATCTTATCTTAATCTTATCTTAATCTTATCTTAATCTTATCTTAATCTTATCTTAATCTTATCTTAATCTTATCTTAATCTTATCTTAATCTTATCTTAATCTTATCTTAATCTTATCTTAATCTTATCTTAATCGTATCTTAATCGTATCTTAATCGTATCTTAATCTTATCTTAATCTTATCTTAATCTTATCTTAATCTTATCTTAATCTTATCTTAATCTTATCTTAATCTTATCTTAATCTTATCTTAATCTTATCTTAATCTTATCTTAATCTTATCTTAATCTTATCTTAATCTTATCTTAATCTTATCTTAATCTTATCTTAATCTTATCTTAATCTTATCTTAATCTTATCTTAATCTTATCTTAATCTTATCTTAATCTTATCTTAATCTTATCTTAATCTTATCTTAATCTCATCTTAATCTTATCTTAATCTTATCTTAATCTTATCTTAATCTTATATTAATCTTATCTTAACCTATCTTAATATTATTTTAATCTTATCTTAATCTTGTCTTAATCTTACGTTATCTGGTAGAAACTAAAAAAAATATTGATAATAACTAATCAACGCTTATGTGTAATAAGATCTTTCCATAACTACCAGCGTACTTCACCGGCATTTATTAACAAAAATCAACTCTCTTTAGTCGATAACATTGTCTTTGAGAAAGTAATGTTTAAGGAAATGATGGCTAATAATTGCTTATGAGAAATACTTGAAAATGACTAACGAATGAAGTGTTGTAGATTATATTTTTTTTTTTTAAACTGGAAATCATAATGTTTATCGTAACGCTGAAAATAGCTGTGTACAATGTCATCGAAAGACATTTCCAATTATTTGGATCAATAAAATAATCTCATCTATCTTAAAAAGGTTTAATTGAAGGGAAAACAAATCACATCGACACATTAACAATAATAGCCTCGGACCGAACGAAATACGAATGGGGAAACAAAGTCAAGAATTCTTGGATCTATTTTATAATGGCATATCTTCTCTCCTTGTACGTTGTCTGGTCGCCTGGACACATTGACGTTAAGTGGGATGATCTAGAGAATGAGAAGCCCCATGCTGGGGTGGGCGGATCGCGGTGACGTTAAAGCCCAAGCAATAAAGTCCCTTGTTTGTCGCCGGTCTGAAAGCTTACGTTCATTGCATATGGTGTTTTTTTTTTTAAAAAGTGTGTTGATACAAGTAGTTGGTCTTACAAGAACCAGTTCCATATGTAGCTCTTATAAAAACCAGTTCCATTTGTTGCGCTTACAAGAAGCATTTCCATTTGTTGCTCTTATAAAAACCAGTTCTATGTGTTGCTCTTATTAGAACGAGTTCCTTTTATTGCTATTACAATGACCAGTTCCATTTGTTTCTCTTATTAGAACCAGTTCCTTTTGTTGCTATTACAAGAACCAGTTTAATTTGTTGCACTTAGAAGAACCGGTTCCCTCTGTTGCTCTTAATGAACCAGTTCCTTTTGTTGCTATTGCAAGAGCCAGCTTCATTTGTGGCTCTTAGAAGTACCAGTTCCATTTGCTGCTCTTAGAAAAACCAGTTCCATTTGCTGCCCTCAGAAGAACAAGCTCATAATGACGAATATATGAAATCATATGTCTTTAATATATAATGATGTTCAAAACCGCACAGACGTTTTAGTCGTGGTTCTTATTCTGTTATCTCAAACGATTCTTTTACCCACAGCCATTACCTGATTCACTTACTACATTCAACACACGCTACATTGAGATTGTACGGGTGGTGCAACGGGACCACACAGAGTTCTTAGTACATAGGTCGAGAACCACCGGCCCTTTAAACACTTCGGATAATCAATGAGACGCAAACCTTCACGAACTAATATCAAACTTTACGAACACAAATGAAACTTCACTAACAAATATGAAACTTTACAAACTAATATTAAACTTTTAGAACTTATAAGAAACGTTACGAACCAATGTTTAAATCCCTACCGCCGATGACATTTCATGGCTCATACTTCATAGTTCAGGCTAAAGAAATAGTTCTTTAAAAATCTACAGAAGCACCCAGAGCAAGAAGACCAATTATCACATCATTAAGTCAAAATTTTGTCTTCTCTGGCTTTGAGAATAGCGGGAGAAGCCTAACGCACACAGATCTTTCCTCAACGACGCAAAAGGCCAACGTACAAACCCAGTTGTTTGTCTCATAATGACTTTAACTGAATCTTAAAAAACGTGGCCCAGATCAAAATTTGGAGTTTGTGTGTGAACCAATCATCTATCTCCCTCCCAACATCTCTTTCTCTCCCTCTTCTCTCTCTTTCTTCATATCTCTCTTTCTCTCTCTCTCTCTTTTCTCTCTCTCTCTCTTATCTGTCTCTCTCTATCTGTATCTCTAACTTTCTGTCTCTCGTTATCGCTAACTATATATCTCTTTCCCTCTTTCAATCTATCTATATAATCTATATATTATATAATGTGTGTGTCTGTATATATATATATATATATGTAATAATATATCCTCCCTCTCATTATCTCTCTCTCTTTCTCTCTCTCTCTGCCAATCTCTCTCCAAGCCTCTCTTTGTGTCTCTCCCTCATTGTCTCTCTCTGTATCTGTCTCTCTCTGTCTGTCCCCCATTGGGAAAAAAGGAGCACCAGTTAGGTCTAATTTGAAGGGCGGGGTGGGTCAGGCAATAGCCTTACATGGGCTATAGCGCCACAGAGATGGATGGATGTCTCTCCCGTATCTCTCTTTTTGACTCTCTGTCTCTCTCCACATCGCTGTCTTTTCTCTCTCTCTCTCTCTCTTCTTTGTGACTCTCTCCTCCTCTCCCACTCTCCCTCTTTAACCCTCTGTCCCTATCTCCATTTCTCTCTCTGCCAAAATCTCCATTTCTCTCTCTTTTGTCTCGCTCTCTCTCTCTCTTGTCTCTATCTATTCTTTTTCTCCCTCTTCTTTCACTCTCACTCACTCCCTCCCTCCCACCTTCCCACCCACCTTCCCTCCTCACTCTCTCTCTCTCCCTCCTTCTCTCCCTCCCTTCCTCCATCTATCCATCTATCTATCTATCTATCTATCTATCTATCTATCTATCTATCTATCTATCTATCTATCTATCTATCTATCTATCTATCTATCTATCTATCTATCTATCTCCCCATCCTCTCTCTCTATCACATCACTCTCTCTCCTATGTTGCTTTTCCAAACAAAGATGTTGACGATTGCATCATCGTGATCGTGTTGCCTTATGTGACATACGGACGACTTAGAACATAACACGTGAAGATGAAACTATATGTACTCATTGAGAACACAACGGGTACATCTTACTGTGGACATGAAACAAAAAGCACTTTTGAGGACGCAACTGGTACATCTCATTGATGGACATAGTCATTTATTCACATTTAAGGCAATTCACAAGAGGAAATTTGGTGGGATAATTCTGTTACCAAATTCTTGACCCTTGTATCGGTCAGTGTTGAGATCAGAGTAAACGGCAAGAGCCTCTCGTGGCCGGACATCATGCTACTTTGTTGATGGTACTTATTTTCTTTTAAATATTACAAATAGAGTTGCAAAAGATCTAGGCGGACATTCTCAGTTTTATTGTTACTTAGGTCAGTGGTTCCCAAACCGTTTCCATTATCAGCCCCCTGTCTGATTCCATGTTTTCTGAGGCCCCCTATGACAAACTATATACATTACATCTTGCAGAAGCAACTTTAAGAAAATAGATTTATGATTATATAAATGATATAACATGAGATATAATAATAGTAATAATAATAATAATAATATATAGGAAATAAACATAGATTGGTGGCCACACAGCACCATCTAGTAACAATTCGAAGGGGTTTCTGCAAAGAGCAACTACTAAGCCAGTTACTTGTTAGCAGCAGGTCCGCTAAATGTCGCGTCATATCACATTTAATTGAAAACATATATAGACATATATATATAAATGTTTTAACATTCTGCAAAAATTTCACGGTGCGATGACCGATGATGCGAGTTAATAGTGTGCGTACCCATTTGAATAATGCGTGGGGGTGGGGGGCGCTGGACTTTCCAACTTCGCATCTGTTATAATGTACGCTACAGAAAAAAAATAATAATAGTAAAAATATGTAGACTAACATCTAGTGAGAAGTACGAATCAGAAAATCGACCATGTGGCCACGATGAAGACAATAAAATGTTTGAAAGGCGTGAACAAAGATGTCCTGATCTTCGATGAACTTTTCCCTTACAACTTTTTTGTTTCTTTTTTGGGTTTGTGGGGGTGTGGATTGGCTGGGGATGCGAATAGATCCGTTTGAAGAAAAAAAAAAACAAAAAAAAAACAAAAACCTTAAGAAGTATAGTCGAACCAAATGCGTTAGACGTCACCACGATTTAGGAGCGTATAAATCTTTCATGCGATGACATTCGGTCAGTCGTACTCCCCTTTGTGTGTATACCCTACGAGAATATCGATCTCCACTGCACTCCCTAACCCACTTCATAATCCCGAAGACACTGACGGATTATGCCGAGTAATCTACCTCTCATGAAAACCATATATCCTATACTCTGTGAACTCGACACACTTATTGGATGGGCTCTACGACCCCGTGACCTAATGACCTAAGTCTGTCGATTTGGTCATTCCTACCGTAACATCATCGATGAGTGATGCATCACGGGATAATTGTGGAGCTTTACATTTCACATTGTCAAGCCTTTTGGGATACGTCTATTCGAGGAAATATCCCAATATATATCTATACAAATATATATATTGTTATGTAGGCGACGCACGCTTTACCCGCTTTCCCCGTGCATGACCTCTTGTAGTCAACACGCTCGAGGCCGTTTTGGTGTTGCGCTAGCGAAATTATATTCTCCCTGTAAACTTGTTTTCAACAAGTTTAGTATAGCCCAGGGGTGGGCAAACTTTTTGTGCGAAGGGCCACATTGACCAAGGTAATGCCATTGGGGGCAGCATGTATATTATGTCCAATTTTTAAATATCGATAAAAATTTCCCTATATTAAAATCGATTGTTTCGCATTTTAGCATTACATGACAAAAGTCAAGGACTGTTTAAAAAAATAGAAAATTAGAAAGAAATTTGATCAAAAATGTTTTAAAAATCATAACGGTGTATGAAATTCTGTAAAATTCAACAACATAAATTAAAAAGAAAGTAATTTTTAAAATTTCTAAATGCCTTCGAGGGCCACATAATATCAGTTGCCGGGCCGCATGCGGCCCGCGGACCGTAGTTTGCCCACCCCTGGTATAGCCTGTTCCTGTCGAAGATTGTCGAATAATCGGGAGTGTGCGGGAAGCACTTACAATGCGTATTACATCTTCTGGAATGATCTGACAGGAACTGAATATCTATATATATAAAAAGGCTGAAGATTAAAGAAGAGAGAGGGAGAGATCCTTTATCACGAGACTGGGAGCGTGTGTTATTATTGTACTACTAGACAGTGCTTTGTTGTGTGTAGATTTTCTGTCATTGTACAACTTTTGCTCTTTGTATTTTTATTAAAACAGTACCGGTACCAGCCAAACTGTAAAGTCAATAGTTTTAATCATAGTCCCTTGCTTTTGTAATTCATTGAAATGAACACATTAAAAACTTATTAATTGTAATTAGCCCTGGTTTTGAGTATCATGTTATTTGTTATTGCATTTAAACTTTGGTATCGTCTTTTGGTATGGACTGTTTTTGGAACGAGCCATAGACTTAAATAAGAGATAAAATTCACCATTAATAACAGTAATAACAATTGATAAGTACATATATAAACTGATCGCAAATACGTAATGGAAACGTTCACTATAAGACGCCATTGGTCCAGAAATCTGTACCAAAACAAAGACAAATTTTCATCAGGAAGACAGAGCCAAATGACACCCCTCACCGGCCACTTACTTCCGGTCAAATCGTAGCCGCCGGCCATTTTCGATAACTCATTTACCCTCACTTCAGTTTCTCGAATGACAATTTACATTCACTAATTGTGAGCCTTGGCTACTTCTCGGATCCGACGGGGCCAGCAACGGTGAGTGGAAAGGAGGGGGGTGAGATAGTGCTGCGAAACGTCTTCTCGTGTCCGTCTATAGACACTGACAGGCCATCACACCCATGGGCAGAATTATTGAGAAAAATTGAAATGAATCTCCCCTGATCCACACCACAGCTCATTACCATAACCCAGGGGGCCGGCCACATTTCGAGACCCAGAACCGCATAAACTACATCTGGTACATTTGATTATACATATCAAACAGCTGGCAGTAGCGTAGCTAGTTAGTTACGCCCCCGTGGGGGGGCTCTCGACTTTGTTGCCCGCCAATTCACGCAGACAACAAGGCATACGCAAAGCACATAATAAATAACGTATATGTTGTATGAAACTGACCCCCCAACCCTTACCACCAGCCAAAATACAAGTGCCAGCAGCCAAGGAGTACCCCATATCCACCCGTAACAGTTTTTACAAGCCAGTGATAACGTATCGTAACATCACAGTTGTTACGTAATCATAACAACAGTTCTAAAGATGTAACGGACACCTGGCGTAGCGCGGATTAGTAGTAGGGAGGGGGAAAAAAATATCATAAGTCTTAAACGATGTTTGGGGGTAGATCCCCAGCTTGAGATTATCCCTGCCCCACACACATTTCATACAAAGTTTGTATAAATATTTATTTAAAAAAAAACAACAACAACAGAACCTCTAGCTCCACAGCACTCTTTATGCATGCGACTGAATTATGAGACACTTTAAATACTGTGCACCCCCATATACCCCGCAAAGAACTGCCGTTTATTAAAATAGTACAACGTTTATTTCCGTTTGTTAAAAGACTATGGTTGAATGAAATAGGGTATCTTTGCTCGTGTTTGTAATCGGGGGAAAAAAATTAAATCTAAAGCACTATTATTATAATTATTATTAGGTTTTTTTTTTATAGCGCAGTACCCCAGCCTAGGGCTAGGCTCACTTATATAGCTCAGTACCCCAGCCTAAGGCTAGGCTCACTTATATAGCTCAGTACCCCAGCCTAAGGCTAGGCTCACTTATATAGCTCAGTACCCCAGCCTAGGGCTAGGCTCACTTATATAGCTCAGTACCCCAGCCTAAGGCTAGGCTCACTTATATAGCGCAGTACCCCAGCCTAGGGCTAGGCTCACTTATATAGCGCAGTACCCCAGCCTAGGGCTAGGCTCACTTATATAGCTCAGTACCCCAGCCTAGGGCTAGGCTCACTTATATAGCGCAGTACCCCAGCCTAGGGCTAGGCTCACTTATATAGCGCAGTACCCCAGCCTAGGGCTAGGCTCACTTATATAGCGCAGTACCCCAGCCTAGGGCTAGGCTCACTTATATAGCTCAGTACCCCAGCCTAGGGCTAGGCTCACTTATATAGCTCAGTACCCCAGCCTAGGGCTCACTTATATAGCTCAGTACCCCAGCCTAGGGCTAGGCTCACTTATATAGCTCAGTACCCCAGCCTAGGGCTAGGCTCACTTATATAGCTCAGTACCCCAGCCTAGGGCTCACTTATATAGCTCAGTACCCCAGCCTAGGGCTAGGCTCACTTATATAGCTCAGTACCCCAGCCTAGGGCTCACTTATATAGCTCAGTACCCCAGCCTAGGGCTCACTTATATAGCTCAGTACCCCAGCCTAGGGCTCACTTATATAGCTCAGTACCCCAGCCTAGGGCTAGGCTCACTTATATAGCGCAGTACCCCAGCCTAGGGCTAGGCTCACTTATATAGCTCAGTACCCCAGCCTAGGGCTAGGCTCACT
Source organism: Omphiscola glabra (assembly GCA_964017045.1). Taxonomy (NCBI): domain Eukaryota; kingdom Metazoa; phylum Mollusca; class Gastropoda; family Lymnaeidae; genus Omphiscola; species Omphiscola glabra. The sequence goes on along the minus strand of OZ024800.1, from coordinate 25,230,804 downwards.
TATATAGCTCAGTACCCCAGCCTAGGGCTCACTTATATAGCTCAGTACCCCAGCCTAGGGCTAGGCTCACTTATATAGCTCAGTACCCCAGCCTAGGGCTAGGCTCACTTATATAGCTCAGTACCCCAGACTAGGGCTCACTTATATAGCTCAGTACCCCAGCCTAGGGCTAGGCTCACTTATATAGCTCAGTACCCCAGCCTAGGGCTCACTTATATAGCTCAGTACCCCAGCCTAGGGCTAGGCTCACTTATATAGCTCAGTACCCCAGCCTAGGGCTAGGCTCACTTATATAGCTCAGTACCCCAGCCTAGGGCTCACTTATATAGCTCAGTACCCCAGCCTAGGGCTCACTTATATAGCTCAGTACCCCAGCCTAGGGCTCACTTATATAGCTCAGTACCCCAGCCTAGGGCTAGGCTCACTTATATAGCGCAGTACCCCAGCCTAGGGCTCACTTATATAGCTCAGTACCCCAGCCTAGGGCTCACTTATATAGCTCAGTACCCCAGCCTAGGGCTAGGCTCACTTATATAGCTCAGTACCCCAGCCTAGGGCTCACTTATATAGCTCAGTACCCCAGCCTAGGGCTAGGCTCACTTATATAGCTCAGTACCCCAGCCTAGGGCTCACTTATATAGCTCAGTACCCCAGCCTAGGGCTCACTTATATAGCTCAGTACCCCAGCCTAGGGCTCACTTATATAGCTCAGTACCCCAGCCTAGGGCTAGGCTCACTTATATAGCGCAGTACCCCAGCCTAGGGCTCACTTATATAGCTCAGTACCCCAGCCTAGGGCTCACTTATATAGCTCAGTACCCCAGCCTAGGGCTAGGCTCACTTATATAGCTCAGTACCCCAGCCTAGGGCTCACTTATATAGCTCAGTACCCCAGCCTAGGGCTCACTTATATAGCTCAGTACCCCAGCCTAGGGCTCACATATATAGCTCAGTACCCCAGCCTAGGGCTAGGCTCACTTATATAGCGCAGTACCCCAGCCTAGGGCTCACTTATATAGCTCAGTACCCCAGCCTAGGGCTAGGCTCACTTATATAGCTCAGTACCCCAGCCTAGGGCTAGGCTCACTTATATAGCGCAGTACCCCAGCCTAGGGCTCACTTATATAGCGCAGTACCCCAGCCTAGGGCTAGGCTCACTTATATAGCTCAGTACCCCAGCCTAGGGCTCACTTATATAGCTCAGTACCCCAGCCTAGGGCTAGGCTCACTTATATAGCGCAGTACCCCAGCCTAGGGCTCACTTATATAGCTCAGTACCCCAGCCTAAGGCTAGGCTCACTTATATAGCGCAGTACCCCAGCCTAGGTCTAGGCTCACTTACATAGCGCAGTACCCCAGCCTAGGGCTAGGCTCACTTATATAGCGCAGTACCCCAGCCTAGGGCTAGGCTTACTGCGCTTCATATTTAAACAAATTAGCAATTACATAAACGGATACATTTAACGGACCTCACCCACCCAAGTACTATCTACGCATGTCTAGTCATGGACAGCACCCAGCAGAATCGAGCGTAGTTTATCAGTCACACTAAAATTTAGGGACCTGACTTATCATCATCATCATCATGTCCCTTAGTCCTTGGACCGTTGGGGCGCCACAGATGACATGAAATCTATCCTTCTCCATTCCTCTCGGTCTTCTGCACTACGCATAGCATCGCCTAGTTTTAATCCCGTCCACTCTTTGATGTTATCTTCGCATACTCAACAAACTGACAAGACTGAGGGAGACCCACGACCCAAGACCCACAACCAAAAGGCACTCTCTACAATCAACCCCTTCAGTATCTTGCAAATGCCGATGCCATGACACTATTGGGTAAATTCGTAAAGATATATCAAAAGCCTTTATTGAATTAGAAGACGCATCACTAAGAGCAGGGCTGGAAGATAAAAACCCCAAAAAACAAAAACAAACAAACAAACAAAAACAAACAAACAAAATACATGACTATGATAAGAGAAGAGCAGGCAGGTGAAACCATTAAAATTATAAACTACACTTTTGAAAAAAAGTCAATCAATTGAAATAACTAGGATCTTTATTAAATCAAAGAAATGAATAACTAACAGACATGAAAGGAAGAAAGAATATCATTGAACAGCAATAACAATAGAAAAAAAAATGACATTAGCATTCCTGGCGACGGTTGTTAATACTATAAGCTCAAAATCCACCCGTTTTTTAACGTATCCGGAAATTTGATCGAAAGAAATTTCGTCGACGGAAAATTGATCGACGGAAATTTGATCGAACGGAAATTTGGTCAAATAGTTTTTTTTACTTTACACTTTAAAATTTTGCGTCAAATTTCTTTTTGAACGCATTATTTTGTTTTACTATATAGTTTAGTGCGTTCAAAAAGAAATTTGACAAAAATTTTAACGTCTGAACGGAAAAAAAGATTCTACCAAATTTCCGTTCGATCAAATTACCGTCGATCAATTTTCCGTCGACGAAATTTCTTTCGATCAAATTACCGGTAACCGTTTTTTAAATTTATATTTAAAAATGCATTTGTACGAAATTTCGTCTTTAGTGTAATTTTATTTTTATAGCTCGCATAAATTTAAAAGAAAGTAAACTTGATCTTTCATATAATTTTTAAAATGTGGATAAGTTGGATAACTAGCAACGTTATGTGAACAAAGTTTCTAAACTAAATAGTTTGACAAAGAGGACACCATTTTGAAAAATGTTGATATTATTATTTTGAAATGCTCTAATGTTTTAAAGGAGATCATCTATTTTTATCCCGTTTGTTCTAGATGCAGAATCGTACGTAGCAGTTTTCATTGCAGCCTTAGCCTTCGTGTACGGCTTCAGCTGTTTTTGTGGACAATACATTCTAGAGCCCCTTACACTCGTTTGCAACATTACACCTGATGTGGACGAAGAAATCCACAGAGTAGTGCTTCTCAACCTTCCCAATGCCGTGACCCTCTAAAAAAGTGTTTTTTTTGTTTTTTTTTTTTGCTGCGGCGACCCCCCAATCACAAAATAATTTTTCGTGACTACTTCATAATTGTATAGTATATGTGTTTTCCGATGGCCTTAGGCGACCCCTGGGAAAGGGTCGTTCGACCACCCAAAGGGGTCGTTACCCACAGGTTGGGAAGCGCTGAGATAGCGACTTGGAGAAACAAATGAAACATAGAAATATCATAATTAACACTACCAACTCGATATCTGTTGTCGTAAAGAAAAAAAATTAACTAGACTCATTTTTAGTGTCTGTAATTTACAACATATAAGAATTACATTTTTTTTAAAAGTGAGATATGCTATAGAATGAAATGTTTCCGTGTGTAACAAATGATGCCTTTGAGACATTGCTTTTCTCAAACAAAATGCACCCATCCATTCAGTGAAGTAGTTTTACTAAATGCGGTTGATGGGATCAATCATAAACGTGCGATTCTTCCTTCCACACACACATACAAACACACACACACACACAAACACACACACAAACACAAGCATCTACTATAGAAAAAGTTGATGATTTAAATTAATTCTGGAAAACCAATTACTGTAAAGTCCTAGATACCCCCAAAGCAGCATTTACCCACGCCCCTGAATTATGCACGCCCCTGAACTATGCACGCCCATGAACTATGCACGCCCCTGAACTATGCACGCCCCTGAACTATGCATGCCCCTGAACTATGCACGCCCCTGAACAATGCACGCACCATGAACTATGCACGCCCCTGAACTATGCACGCCCCTGAACAATGCACGCACCACGAACTATGCACGCCCCTGAACTATGCATGCCCCTGAACTATGCACGCCCCTGAACTATGCACACCCGGAGCTATGTGATAATTCGAATGTTTTATTTTTTATAAAGCACATGAAATAAAACTTTATTTAAAATTCGTGCACCAATCAAAAGTGCGCCGAAAACCTTTCTCTAATATACGTTTGAACGCGCAATGTTCTGAATACAGGCTTATTAAAACGCGTACACTAAAAAATAACTTCACTTGAAGCAATGCATAATGTAAGCAAAATTTATTTTGTGTTACTCTTTACTCCCCACACCTCTTACTCTACATTTTAGAATGTTTTAAATTGCACCTTTTGGGATAACGAATATGAACCAACATTCTAGGAACCATATGTAGGTCAGGGGGAATGACCAGGTCATTTTTGGTTGGGATACATTTTTCAGTTTTCTTGTGATTGATCGATTCATCTACAAACACACAAACAAACATAATACTCCGAGCTTGTTATGGTAGATTATGTTCGTATGCTTTTTTTTTTTTTTTAAATCCTCACTTCGTAACGCAAATGATATTAAACAAAGTGATTGATGATTGTAATTTCCTGTTTCCTAGCCCGGAGGAGGATCAAGCAACTTTTTTCATGGAAATTTGAACTCAGATATTGAAAAAACAATATAATGTGACGATCTTTTCCAAAATGTAAATCTAGACTTCGCTAAATGGTTGATACCTCCAAATTTTGAGACAGTGGTATACCTCTTTACACTAAGCTTTAAATAAAGGACTGCACTCAAGCCGTGTGAAGGAAGTAGTAGAACAGCGTACGTTAAAGCTTGAATCAAAAGACAGGACAGTAAGATGTGAACGTTTCGGCTTAGAGCCTTCTTCTGCGAACAGAACAAATGAAAATACGACATGAAACGGAGCACAGTACACACTCGAGAGATCTCCTTTGTTTTTAGCCGGAAGTAAGATTACAGGAAGTGAAAGAATGTAAATATTAGTACTGTGATACCTCTTCACCCACTTTCATGAAAGACACCAACTAAGCTTTAAAAACATTTAATTCCCTAAACGTTGTCCTAGATATAACAAAAAACAAAAAAACGTACTGTTTTCACTTGATGCCTTCTCCTCATGCGAATCAATTCCACATGATATTACTCCCTATACTAAGCGTTTTCCCTTAGATCTTCATTCGGCGATGGATTGGCGGGTGTAATATAGGGAGGACTGCTCACAGTTTGAAGTTTGTTTTTTTGTTGTTGTTTTTTTAATTAAAAAAAAAAATTAAAAAAACAACCAACACATTGCATATACCCTCAAAACAAATGACATGGCATAATACTTTTCCGTCTACACATTTTCCTTGGGTTTATTTTTATCATCATAATAATTAATAATTTGTTAATTAATTTTGAAAAGAATGATCACAGCAAAACTGATCATTGAAAACAGAATCAATTATTGAATAACTGATCATAAGAACTGTGTTCAATAGTTACGTTAAAAAGAGAAGGGAAGATCGAATTCCTACGAAACAAATAAATTTGAACCAAAATCATCTCAGATTAGATTCCTTCTTGATGTTTTATTAAAAAAAAAAGAAAAAATAATGGAATGCCATCCCACCTGCACTCTGGAGTCGGCCCTCCTCTTCGGCGACCGACGTTTCGGCACTCGATCGTTCTTCCGCAAGGCTCGGCTGAGATACAGTATCCGACCAATCAGCAGGTAGAGCACGGTGGCGATGATGAGCGGGATGACGTAGAAAAGGATGAGATCTATCATGTACAGGACGAGATACGACGATCTCGCGAAACGGAAATGGCAGCTCTCCACCGTCTCATTGTTGACGGATATCGACTTTTTGATTTCTGGGGAGGAAAAAAAAAAACGAAAGAAGACATTGCAACGTGGTTTCTAATGCAAAAAGTAGGAGAACGTTCTTTCACAAGGGTTCTCATTAGGACGCGCTTTAAACAGAGCTCAAAAACAACATTAAAAAAAATAAAATAAAAATAATAAATTATATAAGACTACATAGATGTATACTTAAATGAATAGGTGCACAATAACTCACACACATATTCATTGATTTTGATCAATAAAATAATCTTATCTCATCATAAACTCATACAAATGCTGGGAACAATGTATGTGATTCCCCCCCCCTCGTGCGTCTTTGTAAACTTTAGAATGTGCCCCGAGCGATGAAATACGACGTTTGCATGGTGCTAGGGCTGCGGTTCTCAGCATGTCGGTAGCGTCCCCGTTTGGAGGGTTGAACGACCCTTTCCCACGCGTGCACTCTACAGTTATGAAGTAGCAACGAAATTAATTTCGTGACTGGGGGTCGCCACAACATGATGAGCCGTGTTAACGGATCGCGGCATTAGGAAGGTTGAGCACCTCTGTGCTAGAGAGTTTCCATTGGAAGTCGTTAAATACAGCATCGGACAAGCGGTACATATTACAAAAATTTATGACTGTGCACATTGTTTATGGTATTTACAATTTCGTTTTTTCCTCCATTATGTATCAGCTTTCTTTATATCACTTCTGCTCTATATCAGCTTTATTTACGCCACTACTGCCAAATATCAGCTTTCTTTACATCACTTCTGCTCTATATCAGCTTTCTTTATATAACTTCTGCTCTATATCAGCTTTCTTTACATCACTTCTGCTCTATATCAGCTTTCTCTACGTCACTTCTGCTCTATATCAGCTTTCTTTATATCACTTCTGCTCTATATCAGCTTTCTTCATATCCCTTCTGCTCTATATCAGCTTTCTTTATATCACTTCTGCTCTATATCAGCTTTCTTTATATCACTTCTGCTCTATAGCAGCTTTCTTTATATCACTTCTGCTCTATATCAGCTTTATTTATATCCCTTCTGCTCTATATCAGCTTTATTTATATCACTTCTGCTCTATATCAGCTTTCTTTATATCACGCCTGCTCTATATCAGCTTTATTTATATCCCTACTGCCAAATATCAGCTTTCTTTATATCCCTACTGCCAAATATTAGCTTTATTTATATCCCTACTGTCAAATATCAGCTTTCTTTATATCCCTACTGCCAAATATCAGCTTTATTTATATCCTACTGCCAAATATCAGCTTTATTTATATCCCTACTGCCAAATATCAGCTTTCTTTATATCCCTACTGCCAAATATTAGCTTTATTTATATCCCTACTGTCAAATATCGCTTTCTTTATATCCCTACTGCCAAATATCAGCTTTATTTATATCCCTATTGCCAAATATCAGCTTTCTTTATATCCCTACTGCCAAATATCAGCTTTTTTATATCCCTACTGCCAAATATCAGCTTTCTTTATATCCTACTGCCAAATATCAGCTTTTTATATCCTTACTACCAAATATCAGCTTTCTTTATATCACTTCTGCTATATATCAGCTTTCTTTATATCACGTATGCTATATATCAGTTTTCTTTATATCCCTACTTCTAAAACACAAAAATATCAAAACATTCACTTTTTTTCCAAAAAAAAATATTTTTTATGTTAAATAATGTATGCACAAGAAACGTGTGCACATTTAAATATTAAATTTCATTTATTTATCCGGTACCCTCGCAAAGTTTACATACACATCTTCGCTGCAGTATATCTTTATACGCAGTAAGCATAACCGAGTTGAGATCCTCTGCGATAAAGATTGTGGACTGCGGTCACGTCAATCAAGACGTTCCAACAAAAAAAAGGCAAGTACTTTGATCATTAGGACAAGAAACGTGTAAGGAGGGGGGCGGGAAGGCGAAGCGTTTGATTGTTACATTTTAACAACTGAGGAGTTCTCACTACTCCGGTCAACTGGTTGATCGCTGTCTGCGCGGAGGAAAATAAAACCATGGATTGAGGCCGTTCTTAAACATTCAGGAAGCAGATACCGTGGATGAGAGCTTAAAGCGGAAGGCACTTTACATCGATGCCTTCGTGATATACATGTGTAAGTTTCTCTCTGGGGGGGATCATTAAACGACCACTTAAAACAAAGTTTTTTCCCCCGTAATGCATCCTTAAGAAATGTAATACCGAGCAATGGGGTGGGGCTGAAAATTTTACAATTCATGCAATCAAGTAAAGCATTTTACAAGAGCCCAAGTCAGTGCTACAATCACCACTACCCCCCCCCCCCCCAAACTCCGCCGCAAGGCTCGAAATCAGACATATTTTTTTCACGCCCCTGAACTATATTCTAATAACCCACCCGATTTTTACCCACATATTTATTTTTACTAACTATATCAGAAAACAAAAATAAAAAAATCGCACGAAACGCACTTGCGATCATTTTATTTAAAATAATCTCATTTAGCGCAGTTATCTGAAAATGTATTTAATGAAATCAGTTCCATCATAATTCCTTCATCTGATAAATTTGACAGGATGTGTTGTCATCGGAAACCAGTCTATGTGCCAAGATTTAGCTCGATCGGTTAACGGTAAGTGGGTCAGTTAGACGTCCGAAGAGCTTGCCACCCAGCCAGAAGGAAACACGCGAACGAAAGTGAAGTTAATCGTATCTAGAATTTAAAAAAAAGAGGGGTTATATTAAGTTGGAACGGGAGATCCGAAGAAGCTTTACAATAGTTAATAAATGATATTCAACATTCGTTTTTTTTTTTTTTGAAGTTTATAAAATTCATCTTTGCTTTTTGTAAAGTTGGTCAACAGATATTTAGCAACATAGTTGAAATACAAGGCTATTAAACTATAATGAAATATCATTGCCATTCAGGTGGTAGGCAAATAGTTAAGCACATGTGTACTTAATGATAATTAAATTTAAAAAATCCAAACAAATAGGAAATAAAGAATTTCCTGTAAAAAAAAAAGAGAAAAGGCCACAGCAAAATTTATATTCCTCAAACTTACATAACAAACAAATAAACTTACATAACAAACAATCACACTTACATAAGAAACAATAAAAGTTACTTAAAAACTCCTTTATTTTTTACATTTATATCTTCGTCAAATACTGAAAAAAACATGTAATTAGAGAATGTTCCATTACAATGTTGGAGGGCGCTTGAGAAAATGCATGCGCAAAGGCATGGGTGATGCCATCCCGTACCGGGTTGCCCTTCCCGACCTTTATCACAGCTAGAAATCATAGAACTTATTTAATGAGACCTCTTTTGGAAGATAATTTACAATTCGAAGTGAAATAAAAATTTTAAAAAACATGCCAATTATAATTAAATAAAATAATACTGGATAATAGAATATACTTTGATGGCTAGAAGTTGATTTTCAACCACCCCCCAAAAAATAATAATAACTACAGTAATCCCATGTCTGTTTAATAGACTAGGAATTCATACACATCGGGAAGCGAGTGTCTGAGGTTCTGTATAATAAAAGAAAATTCATAATCGTCCCGGAACACCGCCAGGCTTATGTAATTGCTCAACTATATTATATCAAGGTCATTTCTAAGCACAGTGAAACCAGGATGCAAGCAACTCTTAACCTCTTCAAAACCAAAAAACCTAAAAAATTAATATTTAAAAAAAAAATTAACATGTATAAATTATAAAACAGACCGAATTGCTGACAAATTCCGGGTGCTGAGTGCAGGCTTAACAAACTGTTTCAACTGTATCAGAATTACTCTGAACTAAAACAAGGGTTCATACAACCTTCAAAACTTCTTGTAGTGATTTTCCTTTTTTTTTGGGGGGGGGGGGGGGGAAGTTGGGGGGGGGGGGCTGTTCTTGGATATTCTGCAACACTAGGAACTCCCTTTAAGGTCCTTACTCTGTCCTTTCGGTTCTCCGTTTTTCTGGTTCTCTGCCCTTTGCCGGTTTGTCTTTTTTTTTTTTTAATTTTTTTTTAAATTTTTTTAAATGACCCCGCCATGGCCACAACTAAGTTGAGGCTGTTTTGATCTTAGTCAAAATGCACAAAGAAAAACTCTTCATTGCCCGGTAAGAACTTTTTTGATAACACAGTTGTACATTTTTTACGTCTGTGTAAAAAATATTTCATACAATTCAAATACAAAAGTGGATATGTGTTGTTTTTGTTCTCCAGTGTTTTCAAAGGTCTATGAAATATTATATAGTTAGAACGATAGCATTCAGACAACAATTATTTAAGACGAATTTATGGGGTGGACAACGTCGGAAGAACGACGATTGTACTTGATGACGTTGTAAGCGTAATATTAAGGTTACTATCAGCGGAAGTCGGAGAAACCTGATATGTCTAGGTTACTTTCCCTTGGGGCTTTTATGCTTATTTCATAGATAGAGCCCCGGGGTGGGGAGACAACTCAGGAAATGGATATTCTCAGAATGTATCCACCCTTTCGTCTGGCTTGGTTGAACTTATCGCTCTTTATGACGCTCGCACTGGCTGCATGGTTAAGGATTTCGACCTTACCTAGTGGACGAACACACAACTTAAGGAGACGGAATGGTAAGTCATCCGGTCTGATGTGATATTTTATTCCCGCCCGCTCATTTCCTATTGAAATGCAAGCACCCAAAGTATAAAGCTAAAGAATTGTGGATGTTTGGTACAATGCTTTTTGCTGCCCTCTCGGACACTACATTTCAGCTAAGTGCTGTTATTATTCCATTCGGTTTTTATTGTTGTTTGTTCACCGACGAAGGCTTCCTGCCGACATGTTCGCTTTGTTGCTTTACTTTTTTTCAGGTTTTCCAATACTTTGTTTCACTCATTTCCTATTTTGATGACCTGATTGCAGTCTCTCCCCCTTATTACCAAAAATATCCAATTATCTGCATGCAGATCAAGTATACAATTCAACTTCTTTAAACAAAACATTGTTGACAGCTCAAGCTCAAAAAGACGCTTCTCGTAAGGTAACTCAATGAATCTGTTTCATTCTAGCTTATCATGGCCTGAAAACTAACTTGAAACAAAATTGTTATGGTCACTTCTGAAAGACAAGCAAGAGTGATGTCACACACGGGGTCGTGACAAGCAAAAATTTCACCTGGGCCGTTGCCTAGAGCACAATTGGGCGCAAGAGAATTGAATCCCTGTACGAATTTACTAACCAAACCCTAAACATTAACTAACCAAAAAACTAAACATTAACTAACCAAAAACTAAACATTAACTAACCAGAAACTAAACAGTAACTAACCAAGAACTAAACAGTAACTAACCAAAAACTAAATATTAACTAAACAAAAACTAAACATTACCTAACCAAAAACTAAACAGTAACTAACCAAAACTAAACAGTAACTAACCAAAAATCGTACCATTCAACAAAGGTATTGGTATTGGGATGATTTGAACAATTGTAAAACCAAATTGAATTGGAATAAATTATGATCTACAGCCTCATCTCTGCTTGAATAATTTTCAAGAGGCAGAGCGCTGCTGAGGCGTCAATTTTTTTTTTAAATTTTCTTTTACAGCATGATCGAAAAGGAAAACTCTTTAATTTTGTAATTGTTAAGGACATTTTCCTGTCCAGGTACTTACACGGTGGGGATAAATCTTACGACATCTTTGAGCCAATGTTAAATTTAATGTCATGTTTAGGCCAGTGTTAAACCTTATGTCATGTTTAGGCCAGTGTTAAATCGTATGTCATGTTTAGGCCAGTGTTAAATCTTATGTCACGTTTCGGCCAGTGTTAAATCTAATGTCATGTTAAGGCCAGTGTTAAATCTTATGTCACGTTTCGGCCAGTGTTAAATCTAATGTCATGTTTAGGCCAGTGTTAAATCTTATGTCATGTTTAGGCCAGTGTTAAATCTTATGTCACGTTTAGGCCAGTGTTAAATCTAATGTCATGTTTAGGCCAGTGTTAAATCTTATGTCACGTTTAGGCCAGTGTTAAATCGTATATCATGTTTAGGCCAGTGTTAAATCTTATGTCACATTTCGGCCAGTGTTAAATCTAATGTCATGTTTAGGCCAGTGTTAAATCTTATGTCACGTTTCGGCCAGTGTTAAATCTAATGTCATGTTTAGGCCAGTGTTAAATCTTATGTCATGTTTAGGCCAGTGTTAAATCTTATGTCACGTTTAGGCCAGTGTTAAATCTAATGTCATGTTGAGGCCAGTGTTAAATCTTATGTCACGTTTAGGCCAGTGTTAAATCTAATGTCATGTTTAGGCCAGTGTTAAATCTTATGTCACGTTTAGGCCAGTGTTAAATCTTATGTCACGTTTAGGCCAGTGTTAAATCTTATGTCATGTTTAGGCCAGTGTTAAATCTAATGTCATGTTTAGGCCAGTGTTAAATCTTATGTCATGTTTAGGCCAGTGTTAAATCTTATGTCACGTTTAGGCCAGTGTTAAATCTAATGTCATGTTTAGGCCAGTGTTAAATCTTATGTCATGTTTGGGCCAGTGTTAAATCTTATGTCACGTTTAGGCCAGTGTTAAATCTAATGTCATGTTTAGGCCAGTGTTAAATCTTATGTCATGTTTAGGCCAGTGTTAAATCTTATGTCACGTTTAGGCCAGTGTTAAATCTAATGTCATGTTTAGGCCAGTGTTAAATCTTATGTCATGTTTAGTCCAGTGTTAAATCTTATGTCACGTTTAGGCCAGTGTTAAATCTTACATCATGTTTAGGCGAGTGTTAAATCTTAAATCATGCTTAGGCCAGTGTTAAATCTAATGTCATGTTTAGGCCAGTGTTAAATCTTACGTCATGTTTAGGCCAGTGTTAAATCTTATGTCACGTTTCGGTCAGTGTTAAATCTAATGTCATGTTTAGGCCAGTGTTAAACCTTATGTCATGTTTTGGCCAGTGTTAAATCTAATGTCATGTTTAGGCCAGTGTTAAATCTTATGTCACGTTTCGGCCAGTGTTAAATCTAATGTCATGTTTAGGCCAGTGTTAAATCTTATGTCATGTTTAGGCCAGTGTTACATCTTGTGTCACGTTTCGGCCAGTGTTAAATCTAATGTCATGTTTAGTCCAGTGTTAAATCTTATGTCATGTTTAGGCCAGTGTTAAATCTTATGTCACGTTTAGGCCAGTGTTAAATCTAATGTCATGTTTAGGCCAGTGTTAAATCTTATGTCATGTTTAGGCCAGTGTTAAATCTTATGTCACGTTTAGGCCAGTGTTAAATCTAATGTCATGTTTAGGCCAGTGTTAAATCTTATGTCATGTTTAGGCCAGTGTTAAATTTTATGTCACGTTTAGGCCAGTGTTAAATCTAATGTCATGTTTAGGCCAGTGTTAAATCTTATGTCATGTTTAGGCCAGTGTTAAATCTTACATCATGTTTAGGCCAGTGTTAAATCTTACGTCATGTTTAGGCCAGTGTTAAATCTAATGTCATGTTTAGGCCAGTGTTAAATCTTATGTCATGTTTAGGCCAGTGTTAAATCTTATGTCACGTTTAGGCCAGTGTTAAATCTAATGTCATGTTTCGGCCAGTGTTAAATCTAATGTCATGTTTAGGCCAGTGTTAAATCTTATGTCACGTTTAGGCCAGTGTTAAATCTTATGTCATGTTTAGGCCAGTGTTAAATCTTATGTCACGTTTAGGCCAGTGTTAAATCTTATGTCACGTTTAGGCCAGTGTTAAATCTAAATTCATGTTTAGGCCAGTGTTAAATCTTATGTCATGTTTAGGCCAGTGTTAAATCTTATGTCACGTTTAGGCCAGTGTTAAATCTAATGTCATGTTTAGGCCAGTGTTAAATCTTATGTCACGTTTAGGCCAGTGTTAAATCTTATGTCATGTTTAGGCCAGTGTTAAATCTTATGTCATGTTGCCATCATTAACCAAACGAAATGACGTTACTTGAGTGGTCAACAATTCCTGTCTCTCTTTTATTTTTTTTTAGGGTAACCTTTTATATTTCCCTTGTATTCAACAATTTCTGCACATCTTTTCCCATGTCGAAGGAGGTAACTCCTTGCACTTATGAATGCCCTAGTCTGCTAATTTAGTTTTCTTCTTCATCCCATTTCTCAATGGAAACCCAGTGCAAAAAAGCAATTCATCATTACTCGTTGTTTTCTTTCATTTCTGTTTTGGCCTGCATTTTGTCCAGACTGGTAAATCACGGAGATTATTCCCCCTTTAAAAAGTAGTGGGCGTACAAGACGAACCACGTGATCTCCGGACGTTCTTCTGGTGTGGTCGAGAGGGTTTTCCAATCTCATAGGAAGTGATCTATTTCACACACCAAATGAACTGACATATCTCACAGCACACCAACGAAATTATGTATACGTCAGTTTAGAGCTGAATAGGCTAATGAAACTCTTAATGAAGGGATTCATTCTAATTACCTTCAACAATCGGTTACAATGCTACTTTGCTAGATCGTTGTTGGAAGCGGTCTAATTTCCTTAGTGCGTGAGTGTGAGCGAGAGAGTGTGTGTGGTAAATATATATATATATATATATATATATATATATATATATATCTTTGAGCCACTGTTAAATCGTGTTTATACGTCACTGCGTGCGTGTAGCTAGTTCGCTTAAATAAACAACCTTTATGAACTATCATGTAGTTCAGACCTTGCTCAGACATGTACAAAGAGAGTACCTCTAGCTGCATGTAAAAGTATAGCTTCCTTAGGGAACTGTCACGTCCATGTACAGGTACCGTCCGTACCGCGCTTGCTGCCTGAATGGGCTAACATGTCCCAGTGTGGCTAAATTATTGTGTCCAAATATATCGCTCTTACTAGTTTTATATATCCATGTATAGCTACCTTACTCGCATTCTTACAGTAAAGCTACCTTAGTTGCGTTCTCCAAGTATATATTCCTTTTAGCATTGTCGAGGCAAAGCGATCTGACTCGCTTTGTCTTAGTCTAGATACCTTACTCGCATGGCCCAAGTATAGATATTTTACTCGAATTCTCAAAATGTTTCCTTTCGCACAGACTGCTAGCATAGCATTGTACAATTATAGTATCTAACTGGCAATGCTCAAGTATAGCTTTCTTGTTCGCATTCTTTAAGTATAGCTACCTTACTCAAATTGTCCAAGTATAACTTCTTTACTCACATTGTCCAAGTATAGCTACCTTACTCACATTGTCCAAGTATAGCTGCCTTACTCACATTGTCCAAGTATAGCTGCCTTACTCACATTGTCCAAGTATAACTTCTTTACTCACATTGTCCAAGTATAACTTCTTTACTCACATTGTCCAAGTATCGCTACCTCACTCACATTGTCCAAGTACAGCTGCCTTACTAACATTGTCCACGTACAGCTGCCTTACTAACATTGTCCACGTATAGCTATCTTACTTACATTGTCTAAGTATAGATACCTTACTGGGCTTTTTTTTACAAGCATAACTTACTTTATTCTCACCGCTATACCTCATCTCACCGCTATACCTTATCTCACCGCTACACATTATCTCACCGCTCCAAATTTTTAGTGAAAAATACTTTTCAATTTTTCAAATGTTTGTGACGTATTCACTTAATCTCTTTTTTTTTTGTTCCTTTGTGATACAGTAATGGATCACCCCATTACTAGAAAGAAAATAATTTCCTCTTTGGAAAATGCATTAGCATTCCTCCTTGACAAGTGCTCACAGACGACTTACATCAATTGACACAAGATATAAAAAAAAAAAAAAAAAAATTTAATCTACAAAAAAATACAAATGCCATTATTGTTCCAAAGGTTTCTTAAAATGTTTGTTAATTTGATTTGAAACATTTAGCCATTGTCAAAGTAAACCACTTGCGTTATAAAAAGTAGCTATAAAAACTAATAAAGTTGCATCAAGAAGACATTTAAACAACACTTTAATTTAAATTCTTTGAATGGTACATTAAAGGTATACATATATTTTATATAGTTCACTTACCCACCTATATATACTTAAATATTTCTCACAGCTAGAAAATGTGTGCGCCATTTTTAATCAACCGTTTTTTTCTCACTTTATATATATATATATATAAGATAAAGATTTAGTATATATATGTATATATATATATATATATATATATATATATATACTAAATCTTTATCTTATTTTATTTCTATAATGTTATATATTCAGAGTAATCGCATTTTATTTTTATGTACTGTAAATGATTTTTACATTCTAAAAACTCCACTCCATTTTCCATTTTCTCTATACGCTTTGACGTCAACAATTAAGGTATTTCTGTCGCGCCGCTGACAGTCCCCACAACTGCGCCCATTTGCTAACTCTTACAACGATTCCACCGTTAAGTTTAAGTACAGGTGTCCAAATATTTGAGAACCCTTACAACCAGGAATGTTGGTGCAGGAAGCACAATGGTACCGTGCTAACCGACAGAAGAAAGAACTTTGGGGGTCTGGGGGTGGGGGGTGGAGCAATTCTTATACTTGTCCAGACGACCTTAGCTTTGAGTCCCTTTACTTATACGTGTCGAAGATCCCCAACAAGTAGAAGTTACTGTTGAACTTTTACATCGATCGCAGTGTTCGGGTGTATGGAAATCTGACACAGGCAGCAGAGCAGACAGACACAATGTTTCTTTCAGAAAAAAAATCCTCGGGGGGAGGTGAGAGGGGAATGACATTTCAAAATTTTAGGGGGGAGGGGGGGCAAAGCCAGTGGCCGGTCCGAGGCGTTGTGAAGAGAGGAACCAGCGGGAAGAATAGGGGGGGGGGGGGTGACGTTTCAAAATTTTAGGTGTACCAAGAATCAATTAAGTCGCTATCAGACACAGTTGAAAAGATAAATTCGTTGTCAGCTCGGGGTAAACGTTGTACAGGTAAACCTTTCCGACAATGTCTTCGGGCAGACACATTCAAATCCAACGGCATACAATCGAATCCTGACAAATGAACGCAGTTAAATGTATGCTCATTTACATCCAATGGATGAAGACTTCCTTTAACTGAACATAATAATGTCAGTCTAAGAATGCTATTAATTCAGCGGTTTCAAACAGTTGGTCTCGACACCGTTTTTTTGGGGGGGAGGGGTTGAACGACCCTTTCCCAGGGATTGCCTAAGACCACCAGAAAACGCATACACTCTACAGTTATGAAGGAGCAAAACAATAATTTTGTGGCAAGTGGTCGTCACAAC
Organism: Omphiscola glabra; assembly: GCA_964017045.1. NCBI lineage: Eukaryota > Metazoa > Mollusca > Gastropoda > Lymnaeidae > Omphiscola > Omphiscola glabra. Next base: position 25,213,966 of record OZ024800.1, on the reverse strand, counting down.
ATGAGAAACAGTATTAAAGGGTTGCGGAATTAGGAAGGTTGAGAACCACGGGATTAATTCGTCCTCATAAATTTTGTCTCTCCATTTAAATCACCAAAGCGTCCTTCATTTTAAAGGTTAAAATAATTCTGCGAGAAAAGCTAAGTGTGGGTAAATATACCCTTTAGTCGTAGTGTGTCCTCGCATCCCTTGAGTCAAGCAATTTACCCATTCCATTTCTTCTTGTCTAAGATCCAGTAGCTCTTAAACCTTTACACACACGAAGCCGCTTTTGGGATCTATTTCTTAGCACTCTCCTATATTTACAAATTAATATCCTTTGAATTACCAGAAGTGCACGTGGGGCCCTTATTGTTTCCTGGAGCACAGGTTGGGAACCACTAGGTTAGATGTAGCAGGGCATTTATGTCTACGACGGCTCGACAAAGATGGCTGCCCCGCCTGACATTGTTAAATTTATGTCGAAGACATTTCTCTCTTTTTTTTTTTTACATTCCCCACAGGCTATTCTGTTTCCGGTGTCTGTGGCGACCGCGCATCTGTCTTCCAAGTAATCAAATCAGGGCACCGGTTCTTCTGCTGGGTTCCGTCATCACTTTTCAAATAGCAGCAATTGTTTCTGGCCGATAAAATCATTCTCATTGTGGTTGTCAAACGCCAAAAAAAAAAAAAAAAAGATAATAATGGGGGAGACTGCAATCAGGTTAGCACAATAGGAAATTAGTAAAACACAGTAAGGTTAAACCTGATAACAGGAACGCAACAAAACAACGAACGTGTCGGCAGGAAGCCTTCATCGGCGAACAAACAGAAAAACGAATACAATTTAAAAAAATGTATCAAACAAATATCCCCCTAATCTTTTGTTGTCCTCTTGGATACTACTTCTGAGCTAAGTGCTATATTATATTTTTTGATACATTTTTTAATTTTATTCGTTTTTCTGTTTGTATTGGAGACATGAATGAGAACTGTGAAAGACTGGCGGACTTCTATGGAGCCCTATGGTATAGGAGACATGAATGTGAACGGTGAAAGACTGTCGGACTTCTATGGAGCCCCATGGTATAGGAGACATGAATGAGAACGGTGAAAGACTGGAAGACTTCTATGGAGCCCCATGGTATAGGAGACATGAATGAGAACGGTGAAAGAAAGGCAGACTTCTATGGAGCCCCATGGTATAGGAGACATGAATGAGAACGGTGAAAGAAAGGCAGACTTCTATGGAGCCCCATGGTATAGGAGACAAGAATGAGAACGGTGAAAGACTGGAGGACTTCTCTGCAGCAAATGAGCTCGTTATTGGGGACAGCGAATTCCAGCATAAAAACATTCACAAAGTAACGTGCGCGTTCCCTGACAACAAAACAAAATAGATTGTAATGGTATTAGCAAAACATTTAAAAGGTCTCTCTACAAGATTTACATACAAAAAAAGAGCTGATGTTGCGTCTGATCATCATCTAGTTCGGGAAAAACTCAAGCTAAATTTATGAAAAACTGGGAAGAGCCAGCGGCTAGAAGTCATAAAATGCAGCACAGCACGTCTGGCAAACGAGCAGAAACGACATGAATTCGATGACACGTTGGGAAATAATTTCCAGGCACTACAAGACAAAACAGATGAAGACCATGTAGAACTATAAATGGCAAAACATTAAGATGTCTAACATCCACGTGCAACGGGTCATTAGGACCGGTGAAGCACACACACACACAAACAACAACAAAGATTGGCTCTCACAAAACATTATGCGAAAAATAAACAAGAGGAAAGAAATGAAGTCTGCAGCAAAAACAGCCGCAGCAGCGCGGAGAAATCAGAAGCTCGTGAGAAATATAAAGAAGCAAATCAAAAAAAGAGTTAAAATTGCTTACGTAGATAATGTAGCATCCACCGCAGAAGAAGGAGAAAGAAAGTAAATCAGGAAAAAGCTCTATGACATAACAAGAAAGCTCTCATGAAGATACAAAAGGCCAGACGGACCGGTTAAATACAAAGAAGGTAGAACAATAAAGGAACAAAAAAAAAAAAAAAAAAAAAAAAAAAAAAAAAAAGATTGGTGAAATTGTTTAGGATACCTCCACCCACAGACACTCCAGATGTACAACAAGAAAATGAATATTTAAATATAGAAGATGGTGCCCAAAATAAGGAAGAAATAGCCTTGGCTATCAAGCAGCTCAATATGGGAAGATCATCAGGACCGGTAACATCACACCAGAGATGATGAGAGCAGATACAGATACAACGGTCAACATGCTGCACCCTCTGTTTGAAAAGATATGGGAAGAAGAGAGCGTTCCAAAAGATTAGAAAGAAGGACACCTGATCAAGATACCAAAGAAACGGGATCTCAGCAATTGTGCGAATTACAGACGAATCACACAGCTGTCTGTACCGGGAAGATATTCAATAGAACTATTTGGATATAAAAAGGACCAGGTCGACGCGCAGCTACGAGTTGAACGGGCTGGCTTACGCCGAAACGGATCAAATTGTAACACTGCGAATCATTGTAGAAAAGTCCGTCGAATGGAATTCCACCACTTACCCCCCACAACCTAATAATTGTATCGACTACGAAAAGGCCATTGTTAACCCAGACCAAAAAACCTTGTGGAAACTCCTTCGGCATTATGGGGTGTTAGGAAAACTAGTCAGGGTCATTGAGAGCTCTTTTGAAGAAATGACATGCAGGTTGGTACACGAAGGATAACTTACACATATCTTTAAAGTGTAAACAGGATTCAGACAAGTATGGGTTTTAATATGTAAGGAATGTTAATATTACAAAAATTTCCCGCTGTCAAGCTACCCGAAGACACGGCTTAGCCTGACATTACGTAGGTGTCCCACTATAAATTTGCGGAAATCCACTCATCCTTAGCAACCATCACAGCCTTCAAAACTGCACTCAAAACACATCTCTTTAAACTCTAATATCCTGATTGATTCCCCCCCCCCCCCACCACACACTTTCTGACCAAAAGACGATACTGCTGGGTGCCGTCCATGGCTTGACATTTAAAAAGTTATGGAATGTTTGGGCGAATACACATTTGTTTTGTTTTATTTATTTAATGTATGTTAATTTTTATTTCATGATTATGTTTGTTAAATTATTGCATTTACAGCGTGGTGAGCCAAGCCCTAGGTTGGGGTACTACACTATAAAAAAAAACTTCTTATAATTAATAATTTGCTGTTTAGCAAATAGTTGTAGTATTAGTTTCAATTGTCTGAATGTGGACCAGGAGGCGGTTTATATTTTTTATGAAATGGACCAGTTTCGATGCGGTAAGGGTTTTTAGCCAACAGCCACCTTCTCGCCCCAGCAGTGTTGACTACATTCATCTATCGCGATTAGTAGCGTAGGGTCGGCGTGTGAGGAGCCCCGAACTAACGTTGACACAACAAGATTATCTCTAGTGGGCCGTCCACAGCTTTCTCGGAGAAGCATCACGCGTACCGCATTTGGCTGATAGATTTAGAGGATTTGTTGGTCACTGCCGATGGTTCTTGACTGTGAGATGGTGAGATGAAATGACTGTGCCAGATGGTTCTTGAATGGGAGTTGATGAGATGAAATGACAGTGCCAGATGGTTCTTGAATGTGAGTTGGTGAGATGAAATGACAGTGCCAGATGGTTCTTGAATGGGAGTTGGTGAGATGAAATGACAGTGCCAGATGGTTCTTGAATGGAGGTTGGTGAGATGAAATGACAGTGCCAGATGGTTCTTTAATGGGAGTTGGTGAGATGAAATGACAGTGCCAGATGGTTCTTGAATCGAAATTGGTGAGATGAAATGACAAAACAGATGGTTCTTGAATGTGAGTTGGTGAGATGAAATAACAGTGCCAGATGGTTCTTGAATGGCAGTTGGTGAGATGAAACGACAGTGCCAGATGGTTCTTAAATGTGAGTTGGTGAGATGAAATGACAGTGCCAGATGGTTCTTGAATGGGAGTTGGTGAGATGAAATGACAGTGCCAGATGGTTCTTGAATGGAGGTTGGTGAGATGAAATGACAGTGCCATATGGTTCTTGAATGGGAGTTGGTGAGATGAAATGACAGTGCCAGATGGTTCTTGAATCGAAATTGGTGAGATGAAATGACAAAACAGATGGTTCTTGAATGTGAGTTGGTGAGATGAAATAACAGTGCCAGATGGTTCTTGAATGGGAGTTGGTGAGATGAAACGACAGTGCCAGATGGTTCTTGAATGGAAGTTGGTGAGATAAAAGACGGTGTGAGATATTTATTGAAGAAAAGTTGGTGAGATGAAATGGAGCAAGAAAATGTGTGGCTTCTTGTCGGTGTGAGAACCAGAATGTTACGCCGTACTTAGCGGTCGTAGATAAAACTTCCACTCATATAATATTAAATCGCACAAGACGTTTTGTCTGTGTTGGCGCGTGAAGAGGATGTAAATGCTGAACAAATTAGTTCAAAGAAAAACAAAAAATGTGTTATGAAAAATGCCAACATTAAGAAATTATTAAGATTGATTGAAGATCAATCCAAACACATAACAGAAGCTGTGAATGAACTAAGAATACATAATTGAACGCAATCTGTGAAATACTTGACATGACAAGTTCGAATAATTTAACTTTTTTGTTTCAGCGGACTTTTTTATTTTTTTTATTTTTTTTTAGAACATTCCTGGAAACATCCTTCCAACGGCTGCCAATGTTATATTTCAAGTACAATTTTTAATGACTTTGACAACTGTATTCAAATAGTTTTATCCTTTATATTAACGTCGCTATTTTATTAATTTTTTTACCCCTGGGGGGTGGTGGGGGGTCGGGAAATCTGTGGACGGATGGTTGACACAATTTCAGTAAGTCTATCGAACTGAAACTTGAAACGAAGACTTGTTGCAGATGAAAATACACCCTGTCAAATTTTCAGCCCCACCCAAACCCCTAAAAATCAGTAATTCGAGTTGTTTTTTTTTGCAATGGGAAGATGAAGGAAACATGATGAGACTGATCACTTCACGAATTTATTGTTCCGATACCTGCGCTAAATGAGATCATGTTATCACAATATTTTAATTGCGTTTTGTGCGTAATATTTTCTTTTGTTTTTGTGAAAAAAAGGTCGGTGTAATAAATCTACGGTGTACAAGCGGGTGGGACATTACTATATTTATTAATTATTATCAATATATTTCAGGGGTGTTAAAAATTGTGCGATTGGGAGGAGGAGGGGGGGAGGAGGGCGCTATTTAGGATTATTATAAAATGCGTTATTCGAATGCATGTTTTGTCAATTTTAAGCCCCTGCCCCCCCCCCCCCAACCCCCGCCCACTTGCTCGATAGGATTTATATGAAAAGCTTTGTTTTTAGGCATTGTTTAATGTATCATTGGTGAAGAGAATAGGGTCCTATTAGCTAAAGCGTCACCGTGACAGGTCTGTTTAAAGTGTTTACATGTGTCATATTGCAAGACAAAGTGCGAAATTCGAAAATTTAAAATATAAATTTGACAGCATTTGCGGACACTGCTACAAATATGAATCCGTATATTTTGATGCTCAATTATGTTAATGAGTCCCACATACCTGTCAGTCCCAGCCAGGGTGAGCAGTACAGCAATGTAAAGATCCACAATATCGCTATGATCTTCTTGGCCCTGCTCACGGTGCACATGGTGTGCGCCTTCATGGGATGGCAGATGGCAATGTACCTCTCAATGGTGAATGCCGTGATGGACAGAGACGAGCTGTCCACGCCCAGATACTGAAGGAATATCAGCGTCGGGCACATGATGCGCCCATAAGGCCATTCATCGACGCGGTAGAAGGGCTCGGGAATCGCCGGGAGGGTCCCGGACAGTAGCACCAGACTGTCCGCCACGGCGAGGCTCAGAAGGTAACAGTTCGTGGTGGTGTGCATGCTGCGTGTCCGGGCTATAACTATAACAACGAGGATGTTTCCCAGAAGCCCGAAGATAAAAATGATGGCGCTTAGGGTCGCCGCCACCGCCGCGAACAGCACGGAGTAGGTCTTGGGCTTGACCAGCGGGCCGTGGTCGTTGAGCGGGGTCTGGCCTTTAGTGATGTTGTAGAAATCGGACCTGGGAGCCAGCAGTGCGGTGGTGCTGTTGTAGTGAGGGGGTAGACTTGTCAGGCCGGACGTGTTGAGGCTCGGGGTGAAATCCTCGTGGGGAGGGATGCTCTCGTATACGATTTCAAGATCTCTCGACAAGCCAAACGCGTGCGACTCGTTGTTTGCTGTCGTGGAATATCCTAGAACCCAATGGCTGATACTGGTTAGGTTAAAGACCAGAAACCAAAGTGTCGAAGGCTGGAGATGCATTCTGATGAACCATAGGAGCATCTTTGAATCGACGGAACCAGACATATTTGACAGCGATGTATGAAGAAATCTTAATAAAACACCATGAATTTGCGTCGGCGATGTTTTGATACCATGTCGTTAAAATATACGCTTTTAGCGATTACGAGGAGATGTCTGATGAAATATATCAAGTCAATAGAGAAATGTAGTGTAAAGTTATTCTGGTGTTATATATTTCTTCCATGTCAAAATTTGATTGTCAAAAGGTAGAACCTTTAAGTTGATTTCTAGTTTCAAAGACTTTATATGGGTTATCCGAAGTGACAGATGACATATTCGTGGTGAAATCATCGGTTGCAACTTACCGTTTCACCCTGACAATATCAGACCCTCTTTTTTTCTGCTACGCATCAAGGATTTAATCTGTGTTCCCATCTGACTGATATCTGATAAGATATTACTCGTCCCTTGAGATGCAAAAGGAAAATAGGAAAAGAAAAAACATAAAGTTTAATTGCAAAGCTACAAACAATGAACTTATACAAAATGAATGCAAAAACAACACAATGAACTATTTTAAACAAGTGAATGCATAAACAGAACAATGAACTTATTAAAAAAGTGAATGCAGAAACAGCAGGTTGTTTGGGCTGAGATGAGAAACAGAACTTGGTTCAAAAAGCCAGGATCGATTCCGAATGGGGTAATGTGTCTTCATAAATGGACTTTTTGAAAATAATCTTTACTGCTCTTTACATATATTCCAGCGATAACCTCATACGACGATGTGTGATTTTTTCACATATGAACCCCTTACGCCGATGTGTTAATGTTCTTATTTAATTCTCATATTATTATTGTGTATGTACGATGAAACCCCGCTACAACTTGAAAGCTATAACACGGATGTTATAACGCTAAGCTATAACACGGATGTTATAACGCTAAGCTATAACATGGATGGTATAACGCTAAGCTATAACACGGATGTTATAACACTAAAGCTATAACACGGATGTTATAACGCTAAAGCTATAACACGGATGGCATAACTCGAATTTGGATACAACGCGCTGGCCACGCTTCACCCGAAAGTTCAAAAGTAAACGCATATAAATCTCGAACAACAAAATCATAAATCCATTAAAACTACGTCAAACATAACACATAGCAACTGTCCAACCCGCAAAAGACGTACAGACCCGTTGGTATAAATAAAATAATTTGACTACATTCTTTTTAAAATCCCAAAGCAAATATCCCGATACAACGATCCCCGCAATCAACGCGATCCGACTCTATGGCCCCACGATTATCGTGTTTTAGCAGAGAGCTACTTTCCCTCTAAAATACCCGAAGTCATAAGGAGACCAAGCCGCACCGAAATCAGCTGGAACTATTTAACTCAATCATTTTCCAAATACTTAGTGCATACGTTTAACTGTTACGCTCTCGAATTTCCAGATGCAACTTGATGTCCTACGGCTTACTTCATGCATTCTCGATCCTTCTTATGTGAGTGTTACTAACACATTTTATCAGTAACAGATGCTTTAGCGTAAGTTCACGCGATCAAATTTCGCGTCAAATTGTTGTATGAAAGCACTATTTTGTGCGTGGTTTTTTTTGGGGGGGGGGGGGGGGGGAATTTGATAAAATAGTAATTTGAAAGTTGTGACAAGGCTTCATACGAAAATCGCATCAAATGCTTGATCGAAAATTTGATCGTGTGAACTGACGCTTCTACGCACAGACAATCTAAAAATAGATCTATGTGAATGACATGCAGCTAACTCATAACTAAGGGTAGACATTAAATAAAGCATTCCTGACTATTGCAGAGACAAAAAGAAATATAAACTTTCAAGAATACCATGACTACAGTACACTTAAGAGTTTATAATATTTACCCCCCCCCCCAACTAATTATCTAAAAGCACAATGCATACAGAATCGACATACATAATTCTCTACGTAACAACGTCCGTCGTCGACGCTAAGGTTCAATGGCGTGAACATTGATATCCCCGATAAGTGCGATGAATGGGATTGTTAAAAATACGGTTTGGTGAGAAATGTTTTCTTTTTTTTTACGGAAATAGTTGGTGTTATACATCTGAGTTATATAAGGTTTTGGGACATTAGAGTATTATTATAGTTCAGGGGCGTCGGCGTGCCGGGGATGGTGGGGCCGGGGGGGGGGCAGGCGGCACTAATTACAACTGTCATAAAGTGGCTTGAATGCAATATTTGTTAAGTAGCTTAAGAAGATGAGAGATTTACGCATCGCTGCCGCCATTAACTATACGAGAGTGACCGAAAATGCCGCACTGTGTTAAGTGCCTCCCCTACCCCTTTCTACGCCACAGAGTACATGTTTCTGCTTTAAGTTAAAAAAAAACAAAATCGTATGATTTATTATATACGCAGAGTTACACTTTTTTACTAAACGAATTCTATTTAAACGGAAGCAGTTCGACCTTTTCTTTTCGCCTGCTGATACACAATTTCACAAGACAGATTTTAAACCAGGTGTGCAATTAATTTTGACATATTCGAAAATGGCTTCAGATTTAGCATTATACTAGGGTTTGTCTCTTTGGCGGTCGAAGAACCATTGCTGTTCGTAAATGAACATATTTGTCAAAACCAAATATGACGCTTACATATATAGTGTTAGAATATCTATCTATTTATCTATCTATATATAACTACATATAAATGAAATAGTAATAGAAAATTATTTCTGATTGAATAATTATGAAATAGTAATAGAAAAATTATTTCTGATTGAATGATTATGAAATAGTCATAGAAAAATTATTTCTGATTGGATGATTATGACATAGTAATAGAAAAAATATTTCTGATTGAATGATTATGAAATAGTAATAGAAAAAATATTTCTGATTGAATGATTATGAAATAGTAATAGAAAAAAATATTTCTGATTGAATGATTATGAAATAGTAATAGAAAAAATATTTCTGATTGAATGATTATGAAATAGTAATAGAAAAAATATTTCTGATTGAATGATTATGAAATAGTAATAGAAAAAATATTTCTGATTGAATGATTATGAAATAGTAATAGAAAAAATATTTCTGATTGAATGATTATGAAATAGTAATAGAAAAAATATTTCTGATTGAATGATTAAAAAAAATAATAAAACACATACAAATTGGAAGTCTCCTTATTTGCAGTGTTCAGATTAAATTTGAGTTGAAGTTGTGGGAAAAAAATAATATTAATAAATTTTAGTCATGAGTTTTATCATCTTCACATACGCATTGATGTTATTGTGATCGAGAAGATGTTCGTCTGTTTTTCCTTCTCAAAACGATACATGACATGGTTCAGCGCGTCCCGGAAAATCACATTGTTGTCTATTTCTCTTGCAATTATGTTAACCTTGTGGAACTTTTGCTAATATTTTTTTTTAATACTTCAATTGATACCTTTACCTGGAGCCCTATAAACTGCAGATTAAATACCCTTTAAGAAAAAGTATGTGTTTTTTTTTAATTAAAAAAAATAAGCTGACACTTAAATATGAAGCTAGAACTGTTTCTAACAGTTTTAAACAGAAATATTTTGAAGTTAAAAAATAAATCGAGATGGTACTTATATGAATATGAATATTTTATCGACTATATTTACCTGTAAAAACAGAACGCTTAAAAAAAATCTATTTTTTACAGAAACAAAACACCTTTCCAGAAAGACGCGTGTTTATTCAAGTCAATGGAAAACTGAGCTCTCTGCTGAATAATTGAGACAAAGTACGATCCTAGATTCCCGTTCCAGCCATATTGTCTGTGACGTGAATTCCACACCGTGGGGGCCCGTTAGCCTCGATCACGTCGTCAAGCCAAGGGTGGGGTGGGAAGAGAGAGTGGGGGGTTTGGGAGATGCTATCTTTATGGGCTGGACGACGAGGGAGGAAGGGGTGGTCATTGGAATTGGAATGGTTGAGTTGGAAGAAGACGTGGAAATTAAGTACTTTGGGGAAAATGAAAGAGATGGTGTCATTAAGATTGTGTGTGAAAGAGAGACGAGTGAAAGAGGGACAGAGTGAAAGAGGGACAGAGTGAAAGAGGGACAGAGTGAAAGAGGGACAGAGTGAAAGAGGGACAGAGTGAAAGAGGGACAGAGTGAAAGAGGGACAGAGTGAAAGAGGGACAGAGTGAAAGAGGGACAGAGTGAAAGAGGGACAGAGTGAAAGAGGGACAGAGTGAAAGAGGGACAGAGTGAAAGAGGGACAGAGTGAAAGAGGGACAGAGTGAAAGAGGGACAGAGTGAGATTTTGAAGATAAAAACAAATAAATGCGTTAACTCCCCCCCCCCCCCCCCGCCATTAACGCGATCCGTTAAGACGTCGTAGATAACGGGATGGACACTGATCTAGTTTATACCAGTCTTGTTTTCTCAGCACCACTGAATGACCCTATTATTTCCCATGATCGACGCCCTTCAGCGGGACGGAAAAGAGAGGGACGTATACCAGGCTATTGAGGCCAGCGAGATGTTTTAGATCACCTCGGAATAACATCACGTGATCATAGTCAATTAGACACCAGCGTACTATAGTCAGGATAACAGCACCTCACAATACTCAATAAGACACCAGCGTACTATAGTAAGAATAACACCACCTTACCATACTCAAAAAGACACAAGCGTACCATAGTCAGAATAACACCACCTTACCATACTCAATAAGACACCAGCGTACAATAGTCAGACTAACACCACCTTACCATACTCAATAAGACACCAGCGTACCATAGTCAGAATAACACCACCTTACCATACTCAACAAGACACCAGCGTACCATAGTCAGAATAACACCACCTTACCATACTCAACAAGACACCAGCGTACCATAGTCAGAATAACACCACCTTACCATACTCATCAAGACACCAGCGTACCATAGTCAGAATAACACCACCTTACCATACTCAACAAGACACCAGCGTACCATAGTCAGAATAACACCACCTTACCATACTAAACAAGACACCAGCGTACCATAGCCAGAATAACACCACCTTACCATACTCAATAAGACACCAGCGTAGCATAGTCAGAATAACACCACCTTACCATACTCAATAAGACACCAGCGTACCATAGTCAGAATAACACCACCTTACCATACTCAATAAGACACCAGCGTACCATAGTCAGACTAACACCACCTTACCATACTCAACAAGACACCAGCGTACCATAGTCAGAATAACACCACCTTACCATACTCAACAAGACACCAGCGTACCATAGTCAGAATAACACCACCTTACCATACTCAACAAGACACCAGCGTACCATAGTCAGACTAACACCACAGTTCGACATACGACACACAATAAAACCAACTGTCAGGTAGGTGCGACACGTCCGAGTGAAGCCCTTCAGTGGAGAAACAAAGCTTGTTCCTTTCTTGCATTGTTCGTCCGCACGCGGAGATGACCAATAGCTTACTCCAGAAATTAGTTATTAGACTTGACTTGAGCTGTATTTGTCAGCCTCACTCTATCGTCCTTGCCTATTTCTTCCAATGGCAATATTTAGTCAAGACGTCCGTAGAAATACCAGGATGCAGTGGATGACATGAATTATGTATGTGTTTGAGTGTGTTTCACTGTACTCTTTATGGTTCAGAAATTTCATTATGTCACAACGTCTACAGGACTTCATCTCCGGGTTGGATTTTGCAGAGTTTGCCTTCTCGTAGATGAGTTGCCATACCACTCATACAACTGGAACAACTACTCCATAGAGTACAGCTGAAACGACTACTCCACAAAGTACAATTGGAAGGACTACTCCACAAAGTAGAGTTGCAACGACTACTAAACAAAGTACAACTGGAACCATTACTCCACAAAGTACTGTTGGAACGACTATTCCACAAAGTACAGCTGGAACGACTACTCCACAAAGTACAGCTGGAACGACTAATCCACAAAGTACAGCTGGAACGACTACTCCACAAAGTACAGCTGGAACGACTACTCCACAAAGCACAGCTGGAACGACTAATCCTCAACGAACAGCTGGAACGTATCTTTTCTTGCCGACCCGAGAAGCCACAAAGAAAGGAATGGCGAATCCACTTCCACCAAGCAGTGACCTAACAAATTGGTATGTCTTTTTACGATGGTCAATAATCATAAGGAATGGTCAAGGATAGTTTTCATGCCATCTGTGGCGCCCCAACGGTCCAAAGACTAAGGGACACGATGATGCTTCCATGAACCCAAGCAGTTCAATTTAAAAAAAAAAAAAAAAAAAAACTTTTCCGATTTAGCACAATGCGCATTAAGCTCTAAAACATTTTTTTTTTTTTAAAGAACCGAAAAACCCCATCAGTAATATTAAATAAATCGGAAATTATTTTTCGCCGTTAAATCCGTTTGATCTTAGTGTATCGTTTGGCTGCCAACATTTCAGATAAAACGATATTTCACCCAAACGATCCTAAATCTGGCTGCAATATTAGTTCGATGCCGCTACAGGAAAGCTGTCAACAAAAAAATTGCGCAATATCGCTAAGGTGATGAAGACATGATTCGTTTTAAGCTGACGCTTTGTCATTGGGTCAACATTGCTTTAAATAAGTTGTTATTATTTTATTTTTTTTAGTTAAAAATTAAATTGTAGGAGTTGCATCGGTTGGACGTAGGCAGTTTTAGAAATGGCTCGTGTCAGGAGCTAATGTGCCAGCGGCTCAGGTGCGGCTGAGAGCAATGGATCATGTCAGGAGCTAATGTGTCAGCAGCTCAGATGCAGCTGAGAGAAATGGCTCATGTCAGGAGGTAATGTTTCAGCAGCTCATGTGCAGCTGAGAGAAATTGCTCATGTCAGGAGCTGATATGTCAGCAGCTCATGTGCAGCTGAGAGAAATGGCTCATGTCAGGAGCTAATGTGTCAGCAGCTCAGGTGCAGCTAAAAGAAATGGCTCATGTCATGAGCTAATGTATGAACAGCTCAGGTGCAGCTGAGAGAAATGGCTCATGTCAGGAGCTAATGTGTCAGCAGGGAAGCACGGGATTACGCGAAGGCAGGCGGTGTGAAAACGGAGTTAAGTAGGAAAAACCGCTGAATAAGAAGTAAACAAAAAAACCAGCAATCACAAGAATGGTTCATTCAAGCGGGAATCGTCAAGGATAATCCAGTGGTTTGGAAAGGTTTGATGTTAATTGCCAAGAATTTAAAAAAAAAAAAAATAATAATAATAATAATTTTTTTAATACAAAATTCATAAACCTAAGGCGTATAGGGATCACGAGAGATTTTCCTGAATGGAGCCATGGGCAAGCCGTCAAGCGTGGTCACTCTGAAAATTATAGGTTTATTGATTATTGTGGTCACTAAGATAGACAGCGACGAGGCCATGACAGGCAGTTCCGTCTCATACCAGCGAGAAGCCAGTAGAGGAACTGCTCATTCCTGCCAAAGACAATCAGGGACTGGAACAAGCTGTCAAAAGGAACAGTTGAGGCGACAACACTTGACTCATTTGCGTCTATTGCCTCAGGCCTTCCAATCCCCAGTGCATGATACCCTCACACAATTACTCTTGTAACCAGTGAAATGTCCTCATCAACACCAGGCGCAGAGACATTGCAAATCCCGTCTACATTCATAGGAGCCATAATGATCAATAAATTGATCGTGTGCTCTTATATATAGAAGAAGAAGAAGAAAAAAGAAATGTATACAATTTATTCGCGGCTACTCAATTCTTTATACACTGTAATAACAGAAACGTTTCCTTTGCATATATGTATTAGTGCTTTACATTTTATAAATAATATATATTTTATTTAGATTAAGTTTAATGATAGAATTATACATGGTACTCTATGTGGAGCTATGTGTTTGACAAACAAAACGTATTATATTTTTGTAATGTAAATTACATGGACATCAGAACTCCGAAAGAGCACCATACATTTCACTCATTCACTGCAATACTGAGCTAAAATAAGATAATATAATATCAGATTACTCTACTGATCAAGGGCTGGTTACAATTTCGACAGTGTTGAGTACACCCACTAGTTAAGAACCCCTGATATAAACGGAAACGAGTTCTGATAAGAATGCACATGTTTATAGTGAGTATATCCATCGCCATTTTTTAAAATTATTAATTAACATAACAATACTTAAACTAAAACAAAGTTAAAAGAAAGACGTTTCTTTGCATTTCACAAAGTAATCAAAGTCCCGCCTCGCTGACTATTTTAGACATAGCGTTACTTTCCTTAATATATTTGAGTGCGTCGCTGACTCTGGAAGTAGTCAATAAGAAGACGCTTTGTCAGGGACTTTAAAAAAAAAATATATCTCTAAGCCTCGGTTCAAGTTATTCAATTGTTTAATGGTTTAAGGCCCTGTGGAAAGTCAACTGTCTTTTTTCTTTGTTTTTTTATTTTTTTAAATACCCGGTATTGACTTCATTTTGTCAGTGTTCATATGTTACTCTCTTCCAACTTTACGCAACATGTTTTTTCATCTCAGAGAGTGGGCGAAATAAAACAGGAAAAAAAAAAGGGGGGGGGGGGGTAGGTTGGGGTGTGGATAAAGAAACTTGTATGTCAAATGCAAAGTTGTTTTTTTTCTTCATCCGTGAGCGCGAGTGATCTTTAAAACGGAATTATGGTCTGCTACTAGTTACTGGATATGGTATTGTCTACTATAAATACATGAGGGCCTGAGTTCAAGCCGTGTCAAGGAAATGGTAGGGCGAGATCCATTGTCTAAGAGTTCTCCGTGTCTTAAGGATACAAGGAATCTTTGTAAAAGCATGTGCTCCGAGCCTTGCCAATTTATCTCAATCAGGGGGTGGGGGGAGATTCCGTCTTGTACGTGACTTACATATGTTGTTTTATACTTTTGAAGACAGCTCGCTTGTGTACTGGTTTAACTATGAATCATCTCAAAGGAGTCGCAGTGGGTATTTTTTCACGATAAAGCTGTGAATTATATCCATATAAATATTTATATATATATTTTATTAAAGTTGCTGTCTGCTCAAAACTTAAGTTTTATTTTTATTTGATGTTGGATCTTTAAAATGATCATTAAAATGAGTTGTGTCCATTGAGACACTATTTGGCACTATATAATACCCTTTGCCCACATTAGTGGTTCCACACCTGTACTCCACGTGCTCCAGGAAACGTATAAGACATGGGGTAGGCATAATTTGGGCTCAACAAATAGAAACTGATTTAATTTTTTTTTAAATTAATAAATCAGCGTATTAAAAGTTAGTTTGAGAATCGCTGCTCTACATCATCTGACTTCCCCCATAACTAGCTTCTCTTCTTCAACTTAAACCCGTGTAACTTAAAATAATTCACTATGAACAGAGCGAGTTAATGTAGGCTAATAAGCATATTATCGTGATTTGACAAAACAGCTGTTCCTGTCATGATAGCCCCAGACTTACACTTAATTCTTTTACTTTTTGTGGAAGGAAAAAAAAAGAGGGGGGGGGGGAGGGAGTTGGGGTCTCCCTTGATTTTTCATAAGTATGGATTTTAAAAAAAATACTGCGTTGGTGTGGAGAATAAATCAAACTGAAGGGTTACATAATAATATACTTCAAAGTTGCGAGGAGATAGATATATAGCCATTGTCTGCTCACTCCGACTAGAAGAGGAGAATATTTTATAACCGTTTTTTGCTCATTCCGACAAGAAGAGAAGATATTTTATAGCCATTATCTGTTCACTCTGACCAGAAGAGGAGGATAAATAGCCATTGTCTATTCGCTCGGACGAGAAGAGAATGATATTATATAGCCATTGTCAGTTCACTCCGGCAAGAAGAGAAGAATATTTTATAGCCAGTGTCTGTTGAGTCTGCCTAGAAGAGAAGGATAAATAGCCATTGTATATTCGCTCGGACAAGAAAAGAAGTATATTATATAGCCATTGTATGTTCATTCTGACAAGAAGAGAAAGAATAAATATCATTTTCTGTTCCCTCTGACAAGAAGAGAAAGAATAAATATCATTTTCTGTTCCCTCTGACAAAGAAGAGAAAGAATAAATATCATTTTCTGTTCCCTCTGACCAGAAGAGAAAGAATAAATATCATTTTCTGTTCCCTAGACAAGAAGAGACAGAATAAATAGCATTATCTGTTCCCTCTGTCAGGAAGATAAAGAATAAATAGCATTGTCTGTTAGCTTTGACAAGACTAAAAGGATATTTTATAGCCCATTTCTATCGACCTTAACAAAGGGAGAGAAAAAAAGAATTTTGATATTTACGTTTCAGCCTTATATTTCTGCAGAAATATTTCTTTGAAAGCAGAAAATAAAAGCGTTTCTAGTTAGAAAAAGAGTTACACTAATAAAATTATTTTTATGTCAATATATTCATAAGAATCACAATACAATACCTTTCCTGTTCCTCAAGCAATGTTCCACACTTTGGCAACAGCTATAATAAAAAACATCCCAAAAAAAAACCAGAGTTCGTCCTTTCCCGCAATGAATGCATTTTTGTGTTTTTTTTTTTTTTTAAGAATTGCTTTCCTTTATTCTATTCATGGTCTTAGCGTGAGAATAATTTCAATAGGAACAGCCGGGAGCAAATTTCCGTAATGCTTGAATAACGTCCAAAAACTCTTTGGGGTAATGATGATGTTTTTATTTGATCACTGTCGACAGGATTGCAATATAGGTAAAGAGAAAGGAAAATAAAGAGGAAATCTTACCGTTCTCTGTAATTGCCGGGAAATGTGTGTACCGTTTTTTTTTCCTTTGTTTCGTAATTACCATTGCTTGAAGCTCTTGTCACAAGGGGCGATGAGAACAAGCAATTTTGGGGGATATGGCTAGTTTCTTGAAACAAAATTGTGTGTGTGTGTGCCGTGTGGGGGGGGGCGCTTTTAAATGCAAATGACCTAATTTGAAACTATTTGTCACTTAAGCCGTAACATAGATCAACAAAAACATGTACATGCTGGGCTGATCTCCTGACCTAGTTCAGAACTATAGGCTCCTTATTTTTAAAAATGGTTCTCTATTACCCCCGAATCTTAAAATACAAATACAGTTCGGTATCAAGCACGAATCATCATCATCATCATATCCCCTAGCCTTGGACCGTTAGGCCGCCACAGATGACAAGAAAAGTATCCTTCTCCATTCCTCTCTATTTTCTGCACTACGCACAACATCGCCTAGTTTTAGTCAGTCCACTCTTTGATGTTTTCATCCGACCTTTTTCTCTGTCTTCCTCTTCTTCTCACTCCTCTCCCTGTGCCCTGCATGATTTCTATGGCGAGCCCTTGTTTCCTTGTCACGTGACCAGACCATTCCACTTTTTTACAGCGAATCCTATCTTTCACTTGTTCGTTAGACATATGGTCTCTATAGCAGATGCCAAGAATGCCTCTGAAACATCTCATCTCCATCGCATTTATTTTTCTTTCACGTTCTGTTGTTAATCCCCAGGACTCACAGGCATAGAAGAAAATGGAGAGGACTAGTGAGCTCATCAGCCTGATTTTGGAGCTTGGGGCTATATGTTTATCATTCCATATTTTCTTGATCCTATTTGGTGCTGTTGTGGTCTGGTCAATACTGGACGTCAATTCGTGCCTGGAGACTTCTTTCGAGACTATTGCGCCGAGGTACATTATAAATATTCAGCTCACATTCATGAATAGACCAAAACAAACACAAACGCAGACAAGACACCTCGCCTCAGTTGTCTAATTCGAACTACATCTCTTAAGCACGTAGATAAAAACTAGGGGTCGCAAACTGGGATCCCGAATTTCGAAAATACCGGAATACCGGACCATAATTCATGCTCGATTGGATTTATGAAAACCAGGATTTTCGATAATCCCGGGATTTTATTTTCAATATTTTTTTTAATAGTTCTTCTTAGTTTCCACGTCATAGTTATAGCAAGACATAGCAATACTTTTTGAGATGAGCAAATCCATCACACCACGTGTCTCAAGTTCAAAGAAACAAGACCGATCTTTGTACAAACTTATTTGTCAAGAATCATGACGTTGTGATTAGTTTTGTTTTTTCATCGTGCTTGTGTAGTGTGTAAGTGCAGACGAGTCGCGACCTGAATGTACAGGAGGTAATCCCTTATTATGGCGCATTACTCAAATCACGGGGTAAACTTTTAATTTAAAAAAAATGTTTATTGCTTGATTTCTTTTAATTATGTCAAAAAACCTACAGATTAAAAAGTATGAGTAAAACCGTATTTTGCTTATCCAATGCCTTAAGTTTAAGACACAGAAAAAATAATGCTACTTCTATTTTGTGAAATCAATATTAATAATTTACATTCAACTCATAATTGATTTTCTAGCTATTTTGTCTCAGGCTGAATTTCCCAGTTTGTCTGCTCATTCCAATGATTACTTGGACGTATTTCTAAAGCCAGAATGCGACGAGATGCGAAAACATATCGTGGATATTCAAAAGCTTGATCAGACAGCGGATTCCTCGTTGGAAATATCTTTGAACAATGAAATTGAACATCTTGGATCTGAGCTTGATGAACTTGAAGATACACTGCCGCTTAAGAGACAATTAGAAATTGAAATACAAAAGAAACTTAAGGCTTAGGATAATACTTCCAGACCAATGGATGGAGACATTGATACATTGGTAAAAATAGAAAAGGTTTTATTTGAGAAAGGTGGTTCAAGGGGAAAATATCTAGAAATTACTTATGATAGCCTAAGGTCTATTCCTCCGACCAGTGAGGAGTCAGAGAAGGTGTTCTCGTCATCAGGTTACTTTTGTAACCATTTGCGGCCAAAGTCAAGTGACCAAACATTAGACACGTTGTCATTTTTACCATTTCATTATTTAAATTTGACCAAAGATTAAAACAACACTGTTTATTTTAATATTTGATTAATAAAACTATTTAAAAAGTTAATAATCTTATTATTTTTTCATTTGATTAAGTCTGAAGATAAACATTTGTGTTATTGTTAAAAGCTTATTAAAAATCAAAGTGTGATATTCTTCTTCTTCTTCTATATATTAAGGGCCCACGATCAATTATCGATCATTGTGTCTCCTATGAATGTAGATGGGATTTGCAATGTCTCTGTGCCTGGTGTTGATGAGGATATTTCACTGGTTACAAGAGTAACTGTGTGAGGGTATCATGCACTAAGGGTTGGAAGGCCCGAGGCAATAGACGCAAATGAGTCAAGTGTTGTCGCCTCAACTATTCCTTTTGGAAGCTTGTTCCAGTCCCTGATTGTCTTTAGTAGGAATGAGCAGTTCCTATACTGGCTTCTCGCTGGTATGAGCCGGAACTGCCTGTCATGGCATCGTCGCTGTCTATGGGGGAGAGGGAAGAGTTTCTGTTTAATGCCAGAGCAGTGGACTAGCCCATTATTTATCTTGTAAATCATGGACAGCCTGGATATTCGTCGTCGTTCCTCCAATGGTGACCAGCCCAGTGTTTCCAGCATGCTGCCAACACTAGAGGTATTCCTGTAGCGGTTCAGGACAAAGCGTGCTGCCGGTCGCTGTACTGCCTCCAACCTGTCGATGCTCTTCTGAGTGAATGGGTCCCAGACCGAAGATGCATAATCTAAAAGCGGCCGGACAAAGGCTTTATAGGCTCTTTCTTTCACACCGGAGTTGCTGATCTTTAGATTACTCCTTAAGAACCCCAAGGTCTTGTTTGCCTGGTTTGCACACATTGCTAATATGCTCTTCCCAGCGGACCTCTCCCTGAATGGTAACACCCAGGTACCTTACGGGGGAAACTGACTCAAGCAAATGACCATGCAATTCATTGTGGTAGCGTAGTGGAGTACAACTTCTAGAGACTGACAGTGTCTGGCACTTGGCTGGATGAAATTCCTTGTCCCAGCTCGCCTCCCACTCAGCTAACCGACTGAGATCCTCTTGTCGCTGGTCCTGGTCAGATCTGTTGGTGATCGTCCTATTTGTTCTTAATGCTTTTATTTCATTGATAAATCACCAACTATAATCTCGAATCTCGACTAAAATTATCTAAATATCGAAAATACCGGGATTCCGGTATTCGTAAACTTCATTATCGAAAATACCTGTTTTGGCAAAAGCGACAGGTTTTGCAACCCCTAATAAAAACGTATACAACGCCGGCCGTTTTGTTAAGTCAAAAGCAGGGAATGTTAAGAAATGTCGAAAAAAAAATTTTTTATTACAGTAAATCCGTAGTCACACAAGTGTTGTTAAATCATAATAATGAGTTTCGATTTGGTTTCTGGGAAATGTGTTTAGCACAGGTACCAGGCTGAGATCCCGTGGAAACAAACAAAGGAACAACAAACTTAGCGTAACTAAACAATATGCCTCTGGCGTAAACCAAGCAACTTTAAATCTATAACTGAGTCATCTTGGTTTAGAAATTATGCGATTCGTATCATAAATTTAAGATCACAATTTTTACACGAGTTCATAGCTGGAGTTATGTTGGCGCCCTGGCCGTATCTAGAGGTGTTGGCGCCATGGGTTAATCTAGTGGTATTGGCGCACGGGGCTGGCCGAATATTTTGTCGTCTCCCTTCCACAATGACACAATCTCTGCGTGTGGCCAAAACTCCGCGCCGTCATAAAAACAGCATTCTTCGTCCTCCCCTCCCTACGCCCCTGCCTTTAAATTTTTAAATAAATTGATGGGATAAAAAAAACTCACCGATTCCGTTTGTGTATTTCTTCATTTACCTAAGCATAAGAGCCCCGAATAGAAACTAAGATATAAGCTCTTCAGTTCAATTCTTTAGCATGACTTCAAGTGCCCCGGATAGAACGTAAGATATAAGCTCTTCAGTTCAACTCTTTGGCATGACTTCAAGTGCCCCGTATAGAATGTAAGATATAATCTCTTCAGTTCAACTCTTTGGCATGACTGCAAGTGCCCCGTATAGAACGTAAGATATAAGCTCTTCAGTTCAACTCGTGGCATGACTTCAAGTGCCCCGAATAGAACGATAGATATAAGCTCTTCAGTTCAACTTTTTTGGCATGACTTCAAGTTCCCCGGATAGAACCTTCAAATCAACAATTTATTAGATTTTTGCTGGATTTTATATTAAAGAGTGGGTGGGATGTGTGTCATTTAAAGCTCATTAAAAGAAAGACAAAAATGGAAAGAAAAGTTCATTTTAATTATGTTTAAAGACTCAACGTTTTATGGGGCTGTAGCCTTAATAGCGAGATATGCCAAAATCCCCCTCCACCCCCTTACTCCGAAAAAAGGGGGTGTATTTTTTTTTTACCAGTTATGAAAAATGCGGGGAAATAATCTGTAATAAGCATTCCAATTCAAAATAATATGTTGAAAAACTACGCCAGAGAGATAGATCATTAGACATTTCTTATTACACTAAAAAAATCCTAACCATTTTAATTGGAGGTCTTCACATAAGAAATTGCCAAGGGCTACAATTTGTATTGACATCATTTAATGAAAACGTATCGTATCTCTTTTAAAATTGTCCGCCTCCCAGTTAAAAAAATAACTGTAGATGCATCTAGCCTTTAATAGATCCTAACACAATGTGAAAAGTATAATTGAGAGAAACTAGATTACTCTTTGCCTTCTACAATCAATGTAATTGGAGGCAGTGAAGGGGGAATTCCCCGGGAGGTGCAAACATCGCCTTACATCGGGGAGGGGGGGGGGGCGAAATAATATTTTTTTTTGCAGGATCTTGAAAGGGAATAAAATGATACAATCCCATGTACTTTACAAAGACAAAAGTTGCCTTCTTAATCGTCTTATTAATACTGGTCCGTCGCAGGCGGCAATTTTTTTTTTTGTCTTCTAAATATTGACGGGTAATATTTCACAGCCTTCGCGACGTTGGCGACGAGGCCCGTCCAGAAATATCTGACATTATTTTCACACCTTACGATTTAATGTTGTTAATTTAAAAAAAATCTTATTGGATAATGGTAGACATGTTTTCATGTGAAATCATTACCGAAAAAAAACAACAAACAAAAATTTTTTTTTAAATGTCCACTTCATCTCACGGCATGTAAAAGATAAGGTCAATGCTGTTTCATGAAGATAAACGGCGATTAACTTCTTCAACGTTTCTAACTGAAAGGTCATCATTCTTTTATATTGCAAAGGAGACGAAGAATTAAACACTTATTTCAGTTTATAACGTGTAGAGTTTCAGCAACACGCCATGACAGTCTAAGAAAGCTAGGGAGTTAAATTGTAACCGGAGTTATATATATGTATATACAGATATTATTATATATAGTATATTTATTTATTTATTAATCCTCCGTTGCTTGACCTCCTGGAGAAAAGTAACGGGAACGCCGAAAGATCTGAGCATGGGGATTTCATGTTGTTGTTGTTTTTATGTAAATATTTGACAATAATTTTCAACGGCCGATAATTCCAAAACCTATGCATTCAAGGGGAGTTCAGTGAAGATTTTGGAGAGAAATCCCCAGAAATAATCGAATGTGAAGATCGCTTTAAAAAAAATAAACGCAGATTAAATCAAATTTAATTCCAGTTTTATTATATTTTTTTAAAATTTCTCCTTCTTCATCATTTTTCTGTTTTAATCGTCCTCAAAGATAGGGGTGAGTTGGGTGCAGTTTTGTTACACCCGGGTGTTTTAAGACCATGCCCAGGGGGGGTCGTGTCCGGGTGTTTTGAAGCCATTACCAGAGGCATTAAAGGTGAAGGAATCCAAACACCCATCATCATCGCTTGTCGTCTCGTCTGGGGCATAGGCCACAAACAAAGGCTCTCAAGGCTTCCCGGTCTTGGGCAAGTCTCTCCAACTGTCCCCAGTTGTGCCCACTTTTTTTTTGGTGTCTGCCTCCAGCTCACTTCTCCAAATCATTTTGGGTCGACCTCTTTTTCTCTTTTCCTGGGGCTTCCAAGTGAGGGCTTGTCTCGTGATACTTGGTGTGGACTTTCCATCTACATCTGCGCTGGAAGACTAACTCTTCCACTGGTTCTTGTTGTGTGCACCGCCAGAGATCCTCGTTGGTGATGACGTTGGGCCAGCGGATTCGTAGAATCATTCGGAGACATGAGTTGATATCTAGAGAATCGTATCTTATTACTAGCTTCCTTTCTCATCTCATCAACTAAGTCAACTAAGTCTCATCAACTAAGTCAAACCCCAAATATAATCAATCGTCCTCAGCGGTTCTCAACGAGATGCTAAAGAAATGTATCTGGTTGTAATAGAATGATGTTTTGGGTTGTTAAAGAATAATACTTCGTTTTGTAATAGAAGAGGTACTCTCTGACAATGCTAATAACTGTTTCACAAAAAAAAAAGAAGCAAATTCAACCACCCCACACCTTCCTTTTTTTCTCTTCCACCCGGATCACGTAGTCACTTTTCAATTATTGCCATGCAAGTGGAGCAACTTGATATTTATTCATATTTGATTGATATTACCTGTTTACTCTTACGATTTTGGCGTACAATGTACGATTTTAAGGTGTATACATTATATATACTGTATGTTTATTTTTTAGTATTAAGATAATATATTTAATGCTTTTGTGATGATATTGTACGATTTTAAGAGTTTGGGGGTAAACAGGTCCTTTACTTATGTAATCATTTTCTTTAAAACTCAACGAACTTCATTCAATTTTCTTTCTTTTTTTTCACAAAATTTGTCATCGAAAATGCAATGGGAACACATTGACTTAATGGCGAAATAATTTTACTACATTGGGGTAAGGGAAGAGACAAAGAATGTAGCAAATGATGTGTGTTATGGATACGTCGGTTAATCCTTGCGTGTAGAGTACGTGTGTGATAATCCTAGTGTGTAGCTCATGCTAGATAATCCTAGTGTGTAGATGGGCATTTTAGATAATCGTAGCATGGCAGTGCGATAACCTTAGAGTGTAGCCATCTCAAGAGAGAGGGTATTTGATTGCAGCAGTGTTTAGTCGTAAGAGTGGGTATTTATATGTACAAGTGGGAATTCGCTATAAGGAGTAGATGTAATCTTGTATCAGTGGGTTTTTGCTTGTATCAGTGGGTTTCTGCGTGTATCAGTGGTTTTTTGCTTTTATCAGTGCGTTTTTGCTTGTATCAATGGGTTGTTGCTTGTATCAGTGGGTTTTTGCTTGTAGAAGAGTGGACACCTGCTTGTGGGAGAGTGGATACTTGCTTGTGGGAGAGTGGATACTTGCTTGTGGGAGAGTGGATACTAACTTGTAGGTGAGTGGATACTTGCAAGTGGGAGAGTGGATACTTGCTTGTGGGAGAGTGGATACTTGCTTGTGGGAGAGTGGATACTTGCTTGTGGCAGATTGGATACTTGCTTGTGGCAGAGTGGATAGTTGCTTGTGGGAAAGGGAATACTTGCTTGTGGAAGAGTGAATACTTGCTAATGGGAGAGTGGATACTTGCTTGTGGGAGAGTGGATAATTGCGTGTATCAGTGGATATTTGGTTGTAGGAGATTGGATACTTACTTGTAAGATAGCGAATACTTGCAATATAAACTATCTTTAACAATAAGTGTTTACAAAAAAACAACGTAAGCATTTTGAGAAATCACGTTCATCTCATCAAATCAACATGTCAAATCATGGCTCCTTTTAAGCAGTGCTA
The DNA here is from genome assembly GCA_964017045.1 of Omphiscola glabra. Lineage (NCBI taxonomy): Eukaryota > Metazoa > Mollusca > Gastropoda > Lymnaeidae > Omphiscola > Omphiscola glabra. The sequence goes on along the minus strand of OZ024800.1, from coordinate 25,188,990 downwards.
GAACCCCTGATATCGGGGTAAATTATAGGGGTCTTTTAAATTGTTCCTGAAATGTCCGTGAGAGTGGCCTGTCAAGTTTAAGGCGGGAAAAATGGGGGGGGGGGTAGGGGGAGGCATAGAGACTTCAATCAATTATAAATAGAAAGTAATATATTTTCTGCTTGTGAGGGGACGAATTTGGTTTCAAGACAGCTTAACCTTGAACTGAAGTAAAGGAAAAAAATTGACCTACTTTTTAAAAAAATCAAATATGGTCTACTCGCCCACGCAGTTGATGACAGTCTGTAAGTTGTGCGTTTATTGAATTATTTGACCTAATTAATCTTGATCGGGGGAAAGGGCGCACTCATCTGTTTTTCAAAAGGGTGGCAGCCTTGAGTTAACGCAACCCTAACCCCCTTTCCCCCCAAAAAAACATGCCAGTCATGAGTGAATTGTCCGGAGAAGGTCCACGGCCAACACAGTCATGAGTGAATTGTCCGGAGAAGGTCCACGGCCAACACAGTCATTAGTGAATTGTCCGGAGAAGATCCACGGCCAACACAATCATTAGTGAATTGTCCGGAGAAGGTCCACAGCCAACACAGTCATGAGTTAATTGCCCGGAGAAGGTCCCCATACAACACAGTAATGAGTGATTTGCCAGAAGGTGGTCCAGATACAACACGGTCAATCGTGGAAGGTCACTAGTTACTGGAAACCACTAGTACAAAGTCAGGCTGTCCAGCACTAGTCACTGAATACCACTAGTACAAGGTCAGGATGTCAAGCACTAGTTAATGTATTCCACTAGGACAAGGTCAGGATGTCATGCACTAGTTAATGTATACCACTAGTACAAGGTCAGGATGTCATGCACTAGTTAATGTATACCACTAGTACAAGGTCAGGCTTACCAGCACTAGTTTATGTATACCACTAGTACAATTTCAGGCTTTCACTCACTAGTTAATGTACACCACCAGTACAAGGTCAGTATGTCAAGTACTAGTTAATGTACACCACCAGTACAAGGTCAGTATGTCAAGTACTAGTTAATGTACACCACCAGTACAAGGTCAGTATGCCAAGTACTAGTTAATGTACACCACCAGTACAAGGTCAGTATGTCAAGTACTAGTTAATGTACACCACCAGTATAAGGTCAGTATGTCAAGTACTAGTTAATGTACACCACCAGTACAAGGTCAGTATGTCAAGTACTAGTTAATGTACACCACCAGTACAAGGTCAGTATGTCAAGTACTAGTTAATGTACACCACCAGTACAAGGTCAGTATGTCAAGTACTAGTTAATGTACACCACCAGTACAAGGTCAGTATGTCAAGTACTAGTTAATGTACACCACCAGTACAAGGTCAGTATGTCAAGTACTAGTTAATGTATACCACTAGTACAAGGTAAACTTTTTAAAAATAACTCCCACACTTGGAAATCAACCTACACATATTTTACACTCCAACACTTACTTTTCTTCTCATAAGGCAAATGCCTATAAGGATATTATCAAATATTTGTAATTATTCTCGTCACCCTTTGAGGTCACCACGTGTTAAGACGGTATGGGGGGGAGGGTGGTAGTTAACGGGACAGGCAGATGGTGGTCTACTTTTCCGAAATAAATTCGATGCAGTGAACTCTTTATTTAGTGTTCCCAGGACGGCCAAAACAAGGCATTTGTTCTCATTTTGTTGACGCTAAATAATTCATTTTTTTTCACTTTATGGTGTGGAAAATCGGTATGAAGGAAATAGTTGCTGATTTCTTTGACCTGACTGCACTACCCCCACTCTCCAACGACTTAATTTTTTTTTAGCAATGTCTTCTAGGAGGGTGAGCCCTTCATTCCTTCCTGCTGACTGTATAATTCCAGGGGCGGAATGACCTCTTCATTCTTTTCTGATGACTTAATAATTCCATAGGAGGTATGACCTCTTCACAAATTGATTTTGTCTTTATAATTACAGACCAGTTCTGACCTCTCCCTCCTCTCCTGTTCTTTTAATTCCAGAGGAGTTCTGACCTCTCCCCTGTCTCCTTCTGTGCTGACAATTCATTCATCTCCACGTTGCCCACGTGACACATTGTATAGTATGACCTTGATCTCTGACCCACATTTCCCGAGTGCTACTTTTACACTGAATTTGACGACATTTTGAAGACAATTTGTGGGAAATTTGATCGTGTGAACTAAGCACTAGGGTGAAATTTGATCCTGACCTCGCACTCGAGATGCTACATATGTCACCATATATATATAAGAATAAGCTATGCCGACATAACGCGTAAGAGTCAATAAGATTTTGGTACGTTCGGTATCTTAAAAACAATCATAGTTATTTGCTATTATTTTACGGAAATTTACATGCGCAAAAAATATTATATTTCCGCTTTTATTTGAGCAAACGTTTAAGTATCATTATTTTAAATTACATATAAATTTAAAGAAACGACTAAGGAACTATCTTAAGCATTTTATATGCGTTTGAAAGTTGTGAAAAAAAAAATAAAAAAATTATGATCAAAGAATTACATAGTAATCACATTTATCGGGAAAACCTACACATAAGTTATTATTAGTGCGTCCTTTAGTGCGCTGTCAGTAATGCGAAATAAAATTAAAATTAATTAGTTCTAAATAATCACGCAAATGACGCCATAGTGCGAATTGCCTATTTAGCCAAAGCTTAAAGTTCTCTGATTTAATAAAAGAGCGTGAAATAAACTGATAATGTATATTATTATTCACCTTCTTAAAAGTAAAATTAATAAATATAATTAATTGCTTTTTAAATTGCTAAACTCCAATACAAATTTAGCTTTGTATTTTTAACATTTAATACGTTTTTACTTTTTATTCATTTAAAAAATGAACTTTTATGAAATTTATAAAGTAGTAAAAACTATACATCTAAAAATAATTTGAATACGAATATGCCGTTTAATTCAATTGGTGTAGCAAAAGTACGTAGTCAAATAGCATTTTTAATGCACTCATCGCTTATCTAAATAAGAACAAAGCATATTAAATGCAAAAAAAAAATATTTTTTTGTATTTAAGAGGGTTACAATCCAGTGGACGATTACTTTTTTTTAACTCTGTTGGGGTTGGGAAAGGGGGGGGGGATTAATAAGATAGATTCATTTTGCCCAACGCAGCACAAGATTAGTCTCAGAATGAATTTTATAAATAATTAACCTTCATCGATACATACATATCGGGCGGGTGTAGGAAATTGAGTTTATATATTTTTATTTGGATGACGATATCTTTCAATCCAATGACATTAAAGTTGTATAAAATAGATGCTATATTCTAATTTTACATATGAACATATGTTTACCAATTAAGAAAACATAACTATACCGATGAATAACAAAACACAATCATTTTACATCAGTTAAAATTTAATTATCAAAACAGAGATTTTATTAGATAGAGAGATATACAGAAAGACAGACAGAAAGAAAAATAGACGGATAGATGATAGATAGATATGTAGATAGATAGATAGGCGGATGGATAGATAGATGAATGGATGGATGAAAGGATGGATGGATGGAAGGGTGGGTAGAAAGAAAGGTAGGTAGGTAGGTAGGTAGGTAGATAGATAGATGGGTAGATAGATCGTATATAGATATGTAGATAGGTAGGTAGGTAGGCAGATGGGCAGGTAGATGGTAGATGATAGATAGCTAGATGATAGATAGATATACAGACAAACAGACAGACATACTGAGAGAAAGACAGAGAGACTGACAGATAGACAGACAGACAGACAGAGATATAGACAGACCGACAGAGAGCCAGACATACAGAGAGACAGACAGACAGACACGAAGACAGGCATATAGAGAGACAGACTGACAGACATACAGAGAGACAGACCGACAGACAGACATGCAGACAGACTAATAGAGACAGATAGAGAGACAGACAGACAGAGAGACTTATAGAGAGACATTTAGAATGACAAAGAGACAGATAGAGAGAGAGCCATAGAGACAGACCGTGAGACAGACAGAGAGACAGACAGAGAGACAGATAGAGACAATAGACAGGGACAGACAGACAGACAGAGACAGGGAGATAGGCAGACAGACATACACAGACAGACAGAATGACAAAGAGACAGAGAGACAGACAGAGAGAGACTGACAAAGAAACAGACAGAGACAAAGAGACAGACAGACATAGGCAAGGAGACAGACAGACATAGACAGACAGAGACAGACAGACAGAGACAGAGAGACAACAGACATAGACATAGATACAGACATTCAGTTAGAGACAGGGAGAGAGATAGACAGACAGAGGCAGACATAATGACAAAGAGACAGAAAGAGAGACATATAGACAGAGAGTCAGTTAGAGAGATAAACAGAGAGAAAGACAGAGAGACAGACAGAGAGACAGACAGAGAGAGACAACACACAGAGACAGAGAAACAGACTTACATATAGAGACAGGGAGTCAGACATAAAGACAGAGACAGAGAGAGACAACATACATAGAAAGAGAGACTGACAGACATAGACAGAGGGACAGACAACAGACATAGACAGAGAGACAGACAGAGAGCCAGAGATATAAACAGAGATACAGGCAGAGAGACAAATAGGGAAACAGAGAGACATACATACAGAAAGACAGAGATTTAAAGAGACAGACAGAGAGGCAGAGACAGACAGAGAAATAGACTGAGAGACAGACAGAGATGCGGACAGAGAGACATACAAAGAGACATAGAGACTGACATATAGACAGACATGAGACAGACAGAGAGATAGAGAGACAGTGACAGACAGACAGAGAGGCAGACAGAGATATAAACATACACAAAGACAGAGAGACAGCGAGAGACAGACAGACAGACAGACCGAGAGACAGACAGACCGAGAGACAGGCAGACGGACAGACATATTATTCTTGAATAGTTGCGAAAAAGTTATTTTTATATTCCATTTTGGGACCGGGGCCCTAAATTTTCTCTCCCCAGCCCCCCCCCCCTTTTTTTATGAGCTAAATATAATTTCCGTATGCGTTCCTTTACCTTTCATCCCATTGCGATTATACTGTGGTAAGTTGTTGTGCGCAGCAAAGGTTTCTGAATTAGCTTATCCATATTGAAAATATTCCTTTTGGGACCATGGACCCTAAATAATTTTTTTCTTATATGAGCTATACAAATATAATTTCAATCAGTGCTATTGCATTGGTATATAGAAATCAATCAAATACAAACAACATTTCAGTTTGTGTGTGACATAAGTACAACCGTTTGACAATTTTGCGTTTGGGGCGGGGGCTTTATTTTAAAAAAAATAAATATTTGAGCTATATAAATATATCTTGGGTGGATCAATCGCTACAAGTGTGTGGACTAAATTTTGAAAATCCAATTTTGAATTGTACAATCTCTTACTCAATCTATATTACTCAATCAAATTAGCTCAATCACTATTACTTAATCAATTTTACAAAATCAATCTTACTCACTTACGCTTACTCACTCAATCGAAATCAATTACTCTTACTCAATCATGCTTAGGCAATATCTCTTAATCAATCTTTTCGATAATTCTTACTCAATCAATCTTACTCAGTCATGCTTAGGCAATATCTCTTAATCAATCTTATTCGATAATTCTTACTCAATCAATCTTACTCAATCAATCTTACTCAATCATGCTTAGGCAATATCTCTTAATCAATCTTATTCGATAATTCTTACTCAATCAATCTTACTCAATCAATCTTACTCAGTCCCAATTACTCAAAACCTCTGACCCAATCAATTTTATTCAATCTTACTCGGTCACTTTTACTCAATCATTCGTACTTAGTCAGTCTCACTCGATCAGACTTACTCAACTGAACGCCAAGTGCGTCGAGTTAAGTGTCAACACGTGCACAGTATATGTGTTTTGTTTACCTCCCCAAAAAGTTGGATTGCAGTGAAATGAAATAAAATATAAAATAAAGGAAAACAAATAGAAGTTTTGCCTAGCATCCACTTGAAAGCATTTGAGATCCGTAATGGCAACTGATAGAATTTTTTGTTGACTTTATGAATGTAATCTAAATTAAATAAAATAATGGATAGCTCGTCAGTTGGGGGACATTGCAGCGAGGTACACGAGGAGCGAAAAGTAGAGATAGTGTGTTGGAATGTGGGAATTTGGTGGGAGGTTAAAATTAGTTATAAGCGGAGACGATGTTTGAACTTTAGGGAGATAACTTAGGGATAAGGGAGCGAGGGTGGGGAGGCATGGTGAGTAAGAGCATGGTAACTTTAGGGATATCGTGGTGAGGGTGATATATTTAGATTGGACACATTGAACAGCGAAGGCGAGGTCGTTACAGATTCAGGGCAAGAGAGAGGGTACGGTCACATTTTTTCTTGAGGTCAGGCGAGGACTACAGGAATGACTTTGCTTAAATCACAATTGGTGGTCGTTACATAAATGAGAACTTATTTTAGAGTATCTAGATTATCTATGATAATAATTCCCTAACGGATATTTAACGCGCAAAGGCTAGTAAGGAATAAATAATTTCTAACAGTGGTTGAATTGTAATTAATACCTTGCAATTCGGCAGTACTTTTTTTTTTTTTTTTACTTCATGACTTATGAAGTGGACAAGCGAATTGCGGTTGCTCTAAATTTCGTACGCTTATTGATTTGGGGTTTTCAGGCTGCTCTGAACTCTGACTGTTGTTGACTTCTACAAAGTGCCTTTCAAGATTTCCGGGCGGAAAAAAAACCAACGTCACAAACAGACTAGACAATACGTCACAATGAGCATGAAAATACGCCACCAAGTCAAGCGCGGGAAGAGTGTTCACTAATTAATCACTCAAACAAACACCGTCCGTAATGAAATATAATATTCATTCGCAGCAATTATTAATGAACTCCCATGCTCAATAATTTATTCTGTGAGTGCGGTTAGAATATCGGAGACGTGTATGCGCGGTGATGGTATAAAACCAGTCCAGAGCAGAGATAAATTAAAATATTCTTTTAAAAGGGAACGGTGCCAATAAACTCTGCCAGGATTCTAACGCACCAGCTGCAGAACAGTCCCTTGCGTGTTCTGTTAATTGTAACGATGGCCACGTAGAGAGAGAGAGAGAGAGAGAGAGAGAGAGAGAAAGTTCTTCGACACACCCTGGTGTACATTTGCCGGCGACGACATTGGGGATCGAGCTACTTGACATCTTTATGTTGTTCCACTTGGTGGCAGACACACCATTCGATTTAACGACTTCCTTTGAAGGTAAAAATCCAACTACATTGATTTTCTCTCTCTTTAAAAGTTTAACTCGTTTTTTCTTCAGGCTCAGAGAGAACAAATGAAAGAAGAGAAAGCATCCTGTGGTTTTGGCTATTATTCAAAGCATTTGTGAAAATCCTCTTTCAGATATGCCTTTATAATATCATAATTATAATTTTTGTAACGTAGGAGGACATGAAAGTAATAAATGATGTATGAATACCAAATCAGTTATAAAATTCAATGATTATAATATCGACCTATTTGACGCACACACATATAAGGCCGTTGCAAATAGAATCTGTGCCAGGAAAAAGCCTGAATTTGGGCGCTCTTACCCCCTCTCCCCGACTCCCCCCCCCCCCCCCAAAATATAATATTTTCGTTAAAAAATCGTATTGAAATATGACGATTGTTCCAAACTCTGAAAAAAAGCGCCCGCAGCGAGCGCTACCATGATCTCATGCCCTTGCGCCACATACCTTAGCAATGTGCTGATTAGAAAGAAAGACAATTTAATTTTTTTTTTTTTAAATAAATGTCAAATTTTAGTCTCTTCCATTGCTATTTATTTCAACACTGTAGTTCTAGAATTTTTTACTACAACAAATCCTTACTGACGTCAGTTCAAATAAAAATCCCCCCAGAAGCATTACTTTCGTTCATCGTATGGAAGAACGATTTTTTAGTCTCAATCTTATTAAAAGAAACAAACCTTTTTCAATTCGGACACATTTTTGTAATAATTTGGTTCATCTCTAATTATTTGGCTTAAATTTGTTGGGTTTTTTTTTTAATACTAAATTTAATAACAAAAACAATCTTCCATCCTCTTATCTTCAAACCTACATTGTACTGAACCGCCGGACCTAGATACCATAGAAATGTCGCCGCTTAGACCCGGGTGTATCTCCAAACCTGACCCCTAACAGGATACCACAAGACTTGTGGCTGCCACTAACCCGTGTGTAAAGAAGATTTACATTTAATCCTCCCATCTCGAAGGGACTCCAATGATACCATTAAGCTGTAAACCCATTATGGAGAAAGGGATTGCTCGATGGTGGTTGCTTGTTTCTTTCTTTCTCCTTCTTTCTCGTCCCATTTGGCGTCCTATCTTAAAAAACAAACGAATACAAAGAAATACACTCAACTTTTTGTTTGTTGATCTAATTAGCATATTACCAGATGCTGCTGCTTGCTTGTTCAACTTTTAGATTTAATGAGCATACAATGTGTCAATGTTGGCTAAACGTTTTTTTTTTTTTACCTGTTGTGGTTCGACTGGGTCTTAATTTAGACACTTTGCGCATGCACTTTAAGAATGTGTTTTATTAATTTTTTTTATTATATATGTATAAAGAGAGAAATCTTTGAAAATTGCTCAAAATTTTTAGGTTGAGTGGGCATTTTCTGATCAATCATAAATATTTTTGTCTAATGCTCAGTTCACACGATCAAATGTTCATCAAATTTGCGTCTAATTTTCGTCAATTTATTTTAACGCATTATTTAGTAAAACAATATTTTTTTAAAATTCTAATCAGGTATGATGAACTGTATATCTGCTTGTACACACATCGTTACACCGAAATCGAAATTTGCACCCATCAGTCATAACTGGAAGAGAAACCCGGAATTGATGAAAACTAATCCTCGGCTGTATTTAGACTCGAATCTTACAATCAGGCGGCTTTGAAAACATATACGAATCAAACCGAAGTCTAGCGATCCGTATGGATTTCTAATTCTAATCGCTAAAGACGAAAAAAGGGGGGGTCAATGCTTTTATAGATATTTAGCTAAGTTTGGACGCACTCAGCCAGTTTAACAAGCCTGGTAACGTGGGGCCAACCGCTAGAAAAGTTTAGAAATTTCACGGGGGATCAGGTGCAAGATTTATTAAATATATACTTCCTTGTAAATTTGAGCGTAAATCTGCGGACCGGCAACCTAAGGACAAACACATTTTCAGTGCTAAGAACTTATAGTATTTCATTGCTTATGAGGTATACAGTTTTAGCGCTTATGACATACAATACTTTGGTTGTTCTGACAAACACAAGTTAAAACCCACCACAAAATGGCGGCCGTAATTCGTGGAATTAGCATCAACTAAATTTACTTAACTAAACTTGCATTCAAGTAACACACTTTATAGGCATCCAAATAAGTGCTCAAACACCCCCCCTCACTTTCTCCACGCAAAAGGTTCACAATCGTCCACTCTTTTTTACGCCCCTGAACTTTATTAATATTCTAATGTCACACCATCTTTTATACCACATACGTGTCACAACATATTTAAAGTACGACAAATTTGCGGTAATTTTTTTATATTCTCATTCAGCGCAGATTTTGAGAATTTTATTTAGCGAAATCAGCGCTATCTGGTAGTGTTAGTGACACTGTTACATAGAGAATTGTGTATTTAAAAACATTATTATTTTAGCAATTATGCTATCGAGTTTAATCAATATAAGAATAATTGGTGTATCTGAAAACTACTTCAATCATTGTCCAGCTCAATTCAATCATTGTCCAGCTCAGCAGAACCAGCAACATGGTCATCATCTGAATGTCATGTCAGTCATGTCCATAACATAAGACAAACGACAAGTTTCACAAAGTTCCGTTCACAAATAAATTAAATGCTTTATCTTAAGTGTTTGTTATGCGTTATATTATGTCGCTGTTGTCGTTTCTTTTGTGAAGGAGTGTATGTTGCGTGCTTATAAATTATGTGTTAAGTGTAAGCCTCTATTGTTGTTTTTTGTTCTGGAATATTTCATGTCAAATATTTAAATAACACTGTTTCTGCAGTGTGTCCATTTCGTCTTCTTGCAAATGGTTAATACTTAAATTCTACCAGCTGCTCTGTTGTCTCAGATTAACATTTTCTCTGCAATCCGCATTTTATTTATTTAGTTGTTGTTTTTATCAGTGTGTGCTGGATGCTGGGTGCAGGTTGCTGGTTCTGCGAGGGGTCTAAACTGAGTCAATTCCAGCTTGTAAAATGGAGTCCTATCCCCAGCATAAGCCAAGGCAGACAACGACCCCAACCAGCGCCCCCAGTGAATGTGAATTGTTTACCTTGAATCACAACTCATCTAAGAGAAGGATCACTCTGATTTCCAATCCGGAGACGGAGTCCCGTAGGCGGTATTACATTGACGCAGTGAAACTTCCGGGCAAGCCCTGCGCCGCTACTGTTGCCAAGCTGTATCACGCATACACGATGTTCCCTTGCGTTATCTATCGTTTGTGTGGTTTGCTATCTTGGAAACCCGCTTATCCTCTTAAAGAAAAAATCCTAGGCCTTGTGATTTCGCCCTGCGATGTCCACACCCTCGTCACATTGTGACGGGTGTGATTCTAGATTTGTCAAAATGTTATCCTCTCGGCAGTTACTCCAGGTGCCAATCCCTATATAAAAAAAGTATGTTCTCGAATGCAAACAAAATCAGTACAGAAACATCCATAACGTGTGTACTAACACGTCACAAACATCCATAACGTGTGTACCAACACGTCACAAACAGCCATAACGTGTGTACCGACACGTCACAAACAGCCATAACGTGTGTACTAACACGTCACAAACATCCGTAACGTGTGTACTAACACGTCACAAACAGCCATAACGTGTGTACATCACGTCACAAACATCCATAACGTGTGTACTAACACGTCACAAACATCTATAACGTGTGTACCAACACGTCACAAACAGCCATAACGTGTGTACCAACACGTCACAAACATCCATAACGTGTGTACCAACACGTCACAAACATCCATAACGTGTGTACTCCAACGTCACAAACAGCCATAACGTGTGTACCAACACGTCACAAACAGCCATAACGTGTGTACCAACACGTCACAAACATCCAAAACGTGTGTACTCCAACGTCACAAACAGCCATAACGTGTGTACTCCAACGTCACAAACAGCCATAACGTGTGTACCAACACGTCACAAACATCCATGACGTGTGTACTCCAACGTCACAAACAGCCATAACGTGCGTACCAACACGTCACAAACATCCATAACGTGTGTACTCCAACGTCACAAACAGCCATAACGTGTGTACTCCAACGTCACAAACAGCCATAACGTGTGTACCAACACGTCACAAACATTTATGACGTGTGTACTCCAACGTCACAAACATCCATGACGTGTGTACCAACACGTCACAAACATCCATGACGTGTGTACTCCAACGTCACAAACAGCCATAACGTGTGTACCAACACGTCACAAACATCCATAACGTGTGTACTAACACGTCACAAACATCTATAACGTGTGTACCAACACGTCACAAACATCCATAACGTGTGTACTCCAACGTCACAAACATCCATAACGTGTGTACCAACACGTCACAAACAGCCATAACGTGTGTACTCCAACGTCACAAACATCCATAACGTGTGTACCAACACGTCCAAACGTGCATCAAATCAATAAAATAATATCTGGTCTCTTACCAAACTGCTACATTCTATTTTAGGAGCAAATGTTACATTTTTTAAAATTATTGCTTAATATTCATTTGCTCATGTTTTTTAAAGCTATTTGTGCCAGTGTGTGTTGTTTTGTGTGTGTGTGTGTGCTTGTGTGAATCAGTTTAAGTAAATGTGTGTGTACACTTGTGTGTGTGTGTCTGTGTGCGAGTGTATGAAACTGGTTTTTAAAAAAAAAAACGAATATAGAAAAAAGTTTAAGATATTTCATTCAATAAAGTATATTCCACGTAAAGGAGAAACTTTACCGGGAATAGTTACTTGACCGCATGTCCTAACTACTGGGCATTTGCGTCTACTGGAAATTTGCGTCTACTGGACATTGTGGTCTATTTGCGTCTACTGGACATTGTGGTCTATTTGCGTCTACTGGACATTTTCGTCTACTGGACATTTGCGCCAAATGGAAATTCGCGTCTAATGGACATTTGCGTCTATTGGACATTTGCGTCTAATGGACATTTGTGACTACTGAACATTTGTGTCTACTGCAGCCAGGCGCTTAGTAAAGAATTTATTAAACGTGTTGGGTCTTTAAAGAGGCGTCGATGCCATCTTGTTTCAAATGAAAACTATTTTTTTTTAATGATTCAAGCTATTCACAATCGTTTTTCAATAACTATTTACACATTTATTTAAAAAAATAAAAACAAATAATGTAACATAAAGTTACAGTTTATATACATAAGACATTCTGAATTACTGAAGTGTTTAAAACTGGAATAATGTTAATGGAAGACACATTTGTAGTGACCTCTCAAACACGCACACGCACCAAAAAAAAATGAAAGAAAAAGAAGTCATTCTGTGTCAGTATCCTGCTCTCTATAAGTGTGTGTTTTAAACAGTTTCAGACTTGCAGTAAATCGGCCCTATTATTAGTTCCTCGAAGGAAAAGGACGGTTCAGCGTATCTTTAGTTCTCCGAACAAAACACCACGCGCACAAGAGTACTCACGTTCTTCAGCCAAACATCGACCCATTAATGCTAAAAGCACCGGGAGCCTTAGAGCGGTCTGACATGCTGAAGTGTTTGAGAGTGAGGTCCATTCTTTCCCAGACATCTCTACTTTCAGATGATCTGTGGTAATGTGCATTTGCACAGGGCAGCTCAAATTCTGACCGAAAGTCCCATTACAAAATAAAAACAAACAAAAAACCATATACATAAGAAAGACCAGAATGACCATACAACATGTTCATAACGTTAAAGCAATTTATTTTTTTTTATGTACCGTAGTTTTTAACATAACAACTTTGTTTTTCATAAATATGCCAGTAGTTCTCATCGGAAGAACCGATAGTATTTCCGATCCTTTTGGATATGTTGGACAAATTAAGAAAACCTATATCACTTACACGACACGGTTATGTGATCGATCCTTCATTGATGGATCTGTTGCGTGTGTTTGACATATTTTCATCTTGTTTCGAGTTAGTTGTTTGTTGGTTTCGCTCATCATTTTTTGTTTTCACTGAACACTTGGGAAACAAGTCTACACAGACTGTAAACAGAAACGTTCGAATTCAGTGATTCCCCGGGACGCACTACGCACCAGAGTGCTGCCCGTGTGTCGATGAATATACATAACTAGCTGATGTAAGGGTCCTCTGCGCGGATGTGCGCGTCCTCTGCCCGTATGTACGCGTTCTGTGCCCGGATGTACGTGTCAGTTTCCCGGATGTAGGCGTCCTCTGCCCGGATGTACGCATCCTCTGCCCGGATGTACCGTCATCTACCCGGATGTACGCGTCATCTACCCGGATGTACGCGTCCTCTGCTCGGATTTACTTGTCATCTGCCCGGATGTACGCGTCCTCTGCCCGGATGTACGCGTCATCTACCCGGATGTACGAGTCATCTGCCCGGATGTACGCGTCCTCTGCCCGGATGTACCGTCATCTACCCGGATGTACGCGTCATCTACCCGGATGTACGCGTCCTCTGCTCGGATTTACTTGTCATCTGCCCGGATGTACGCGTCCTCTGCCCGGATGTACGCGTCATCTACCCGGATGTACGAGTCATCTACCCGGATGTACGCGTCCTCTGCCCGGATGTAACCGTCCTCTGTCCGGATGTACGCGTCATCTACCCTGATGTACGCGTCATCTACCCGGATGTACGCGTCATCTACCCGGATGTAACTGTCCTCTGCCCGGATGAACGCGTCATCTACCCGGATGTACGCGTCATCTACCCGGATGTACGCGTCCTCTGCCCGGATGTACGCGTCCTCTGCCCGGATGTACGCGTCATCTACCCGGATGTACGCGTCCTCTGCCCGGGATTACATTGGTTAATGTCTAACACAACAACGCGGTCCATAAGATGTCATAGAATTCAATTGTGGATGGGGGGCCAATATAAAAAAATTAGATAAATATTCAAGGTAGCTTTAAAATCAGTTAAATGTTTGAATAAAATTTGCATATTAAAATTAGTTTAAAAATTCTGTACTTATTATATTTTTACTATAAATATTTGGAACAAAGTTATCTTGTTCCACTATTTCCCCTCAGGCGACTGGAACGCATTCAATCAAATATTCTTTACCTTATAAAGGACCGCCATATCTTAAAACTGTAGATCATTATTCACGTTTATATGTAACATTTTCTACATCAGTTGATTGGCCCCACTGTTAAACGTTGTACTGTGATTTGGGAAATAATATCAACTTCCGGAACCATTGGGTATAAATAAGGTTATCACTTAATTGAGACCTACACAATTATTTTGATAAATATTCACGTTTTTGAGCCTGAAAAGTGTATGAGTGAGCCAGGTGGAGAGTTTGGGGTCAATAAGTTGTCATTTAACATTTCACACAATTAAAAACAATTAAACATATCTTTAAGGTTACTGTGAATATTGTAAAAAAATTGACGGGTCAGTAAAGTGTAAAAATTATCAATTAAAGGGGTAACCTTTAATAAAACCTTTCATAAAACCTTTCATAAAACCTTTCATAAAACCTTTCATAAAACATTTTCGTATAACCTTTCATAAAACCTTTCATAAAACTTTTCCATAAAACCTTTCATAAAACATTTCATAAAACCTTTCATAAAACCTTTCATAAAACATTTCATAAAACCTTTAATAAAACCTTTCATAAAACCTTTCATAAAACTTTTCATAAAACATTTCATAAAACTTTTCCATAAAACCTTTCATAAAACATGTCATAAAACCTTTCATAAAACATTTCATAAAACCTTTCATAAAACCTTTCATAAAACATTTCATAAAACCTTTCATAAAACATTTTATAAAACCTTCAATTAAACCTTTCATAAAGCCATTCATAAAACTTTTCATAAAACCATTCATAAAACCTTTCATAAAACCTTTCATAAAACTTTTCCATAAAACCTTTCATAAAACCTTTCATAAAACTTTTCATAAAACCTTTCATAAAACATTTTATAAAACCTTTAATTAAACCTTTCATAAAACCATTCATAAAACTTTTCATAAAACCATTCATAAAACCTTTCATAAAACCTTTCATAAAACTTTTCCATAAAACCTTTCATAAAACATTTCATAAAACCTTTCATAAAACATTTCATAAAACATTTCATAAAACATTTCATAAAACCTTTCATAAAACCTTTCATAAAACTTTTTCATAAAACCTTTCATAAAACTTTTCCATGAAACCTTTCATAAAACCTTTCATAAAACATTTTCATAGAACCTTTCATAAAACCTTTCATAAAACCTTTCATAAAACCATTCATAAAACCTTTCATAAAACATTTCATAAATATTCTTGGTAACATTCAAAGTTGTAAACCAGTTATGGGCCTCAATTTTAAAAGTTAAAATATACATTTGGGGCCCCTTGGGTAGGTTAGACAAAAATTGACATGGCCAATGCGTTTTCTAGGAAAGTATAGAACACGTATGGAACAATTAATCGCTCTAGGCCCAATAGGTTTTTTAAATTCTTTAATTACAAATTATTTTTTTTAACTAATAGACAAACCAATATTTATTTATAAAATAGCACGGTATAGAGTCAGAGTAACTTTGAAAATAGCAATAAATCGGTTGAGGGACCTTATGATGGGCAGTGCCTTATGATGGGCAGTGCCTTATGATGGGCAGCTCCTTGTGATGGACAGTGCCTTATGTTGGGCAGTGCCTATGATGGGAAGCTCCTTATGATGGGCAGTGCCTTATGATGGACAGTGCCTTATGTTGGGCAGTGCCTTATGATGATGAACTGTGCCTTATGATGGGCAGTGCCTTATGATGATGAACTGTACCTTATGATGGGCAGTGCCCTATGGTGATGAACAGTGCCTTATGATGGGCAGTGCCTTATGATGGGCAGTGCCTTATGATGATGAACTGTGCCTTATGATGAGCAGTGCCTTATGATGAGTAGTGCCTTATGGTGAGCAGTGCCTTATGATGAGAAGTGCCTTATGATGAGCAGTGACATATGATGAGCAGGCCCTTATGATGAGCAGGCCCTCATGATGAGACGTGCCTTATGATGAGCAGTGCCTTATGATGGGCAGTGTCTTATGATCGGCAGTGTCATATGAGTATAGATTAAACACAATGAAACTGTTCTATTTCCTATTTAATTTACGTTAAATAGTATTAAATAACGTATGTATTTGTTAAATTGTATTCAATACTAGTATTTAATGATTTATATATCATGTAGGACATTTTACTTTTCACCCATCCCAACTCTGGCCTTTCAAAAAAAAACAAGGTTGCGTGCCACTGTCAAGAAATGATTATTCCAAAAACTGGAAAAACATGTTGAAACCCACGGAAGCACAAAACCACAGAGGGCTCCACCCCTGCACAGACCACTCCCCCCTCCCCCTACTTTCATCCCTGATTTCTGCTCTTCTATCCCCTATCCCCCATCCCCCCCACCCACCCCCGCTATGGACTTACAGAGTGTTCACAAATCATGGGAAATCTAGATGTCAACGTTTCTTGTTAGATGTGATTATTCAACAACATTTCACGAACAAACAAACATTATTATGATTTTATTTTGTACTTTACCGGACCTGTGATGACGTTCTGGAGAGAACAAGTTGCATGTACGTTAAAAATGCATCTAAAATGAGGTTGGTTATACCAGCCTCAACAAATTTTACAAACATATTTATTGACAGAGAAGTACGCCAACTTTCGCTCTCTTAAGGTTGTCACTTGTTCAATCGACGAAAATAAGTTCGCGTTTCCGCTGGCGCCTTATACTGTCGTTTGCTTAAGTTACGCACTTGTGACCCAAAATAAAAAGAAAATAAAACTGGTTTTACCTCTTGCTATGAGCGCTCAGGACAGATGGAAAGAAAGAAGTGTATAGGTGTTTCTCATATATATATATATATATATATATATATATATATATATATATATATATGAGCCAGAATGATCATGGTCCCTCAAAATATAAATTGAATATATATAAATATGTTACAATATATTACACTGATTCATGGAAATCTTTCGTGTTCACAAAACAAAATATTTTTTAAAAAATTGAATTTTCAGGCGGTATTATGCACAACAATTTCGCCTACGACTGGAGCTTAACAAGCTGTACCCATATCTTGTTAGTTCATTGTACTGCAGTCCTGCAGAGCTTTGTATTTCACGACAACGCCGCTCTACTCACTCTAAGGCGTTGTCTGTGTCTCCAGAGTGTGCATCTTTCAGCTCACGTCAGTTACTTAGTTATGTCATTAACGTCTGGAGCCGGGCTCTTGTTACTGGGACACTTGATGACCTTAACGCATTGATTTAAATAAAGGTCACCAGAGACAATGATACTTCACTCCCATACAGCCCTTCGGGATTATTTTTTTCAAACCCGCGTCACAGCTGGATACCGAATTACGTCTAATTTTCTCAGATTGCTGAGGGAATTTCTGATGGACTCTGAGCAGGCCGAGCCCAATGGATCATCACGGATCACTACAATATGGTCTCCTGGTTGTTTACATTGGACAGACTGAATAAAAAATGTGGCCTGCTTGGAACTGTATTCGTTAGACTCGGCCGAATAATTTAAGCCCAATTTTCAAAGGTTGTAAGCTGATTTTTGACATGGGAGTTGTTATTCAATCATTTATATTAAATTCGCTTTTGTGTGTGTCAGGGCAAAATCTAATTGACCCGTTTCCCGTCAAACAATCGAGCTGAAACTTGTCACAGAGATTCGTTGCAAATGACACCACGATCATAAAATGTTCCTGTTTTTTCAAGGTGAAGATGAATGACGTATGATGCCACTAATTCCATGAAATATAATTCTCGATAACTGCGCTTAATGAGATTATTTTTTTTTAAAGTATTGCAAGTGCATTCGTTTGGTAATATTTTCTTTTGTTTTCATGAATTAGTTGGTGAATTAAATCTGCGGTGTAAAAAGCAGAATATTATTATAAAATAAAATGATAAAATATGCATTTTAAGGAATAAAGGATACGTTGTTTTTAGCGGATGATTAATTTTTCTAATAAAATTTTGACGTGATAAAATGTAAATACGGAACACAAAATATTAAATTGCCTTGCTTTGACCTCATAGTGCAGTCTGCCTAGCATCGACCTTGCTTATGGAGAAGCTATTGTTATCTTTTAATTAAGGACAATTCACTTTCGTTTTCTTCCTCTTAAATCTGTACAGATATGAACATTATTATCCTTTGACTTTCGTAATCACAATTTTTTTTTTTCCAGTTTGCATTATTTTCCTGGAGACCTGACTCTGTCTGACCAAGAATATCCCATACGTTTGATTTGGTGAACACCAGGATATACGTTCTAACCCATGCTCTCTTGTGATAATTGCGGAATTGTTGGTATTTCACTTTAGGGCTCTCTTGTTTATCAGGCAAATGGAAATGTCTAAAACGGTTATAGGAGAAAACAAATCTAATAGCAAGGAACGCATAAATCGGTCATTTCTGTTTACACAATCGCTATAGTCCAGTCTCAGCATACACTCCGGGACTCTCAGAGATGAAAAATAGTTCGGACCACTCAAATCTTTTAAGTCCGATTCGGCTTATACCAGTGGCGTAGCTAGGATTTAGAGTCCCACGGGGGTGCGCCATTACTTGTTTCGACCCCCTCCCCTTCTTATTAACGAAAAAAACTCTGCAATTGCACGAAAGGTAGTGACTCCAAATATAGAAAATATTAATCGCCCAGAGTGACCCCCCTCCTATCCCCCACTCCTAGGCGCTAACCTAAGCACAGTGATGAACATTTCACGTCTTATTAATAATTATAAGAGAAATCTTTTTTTTTCTCGTCTTTTTTTAGCACCATGAAATGGATATCGCACATGAAGTATTATCTTAAATATCCTTACATTATTCATTTGAATGTATATTTAAATGAAATTAAATTATGCATGTCAAATTCAGCTGGAGTGCTTGAAAAGGAAAACCAAATCCAAAGGTAATTCTTTTTTTAAATCCTTTATATTAACTTTTGCTTTTGTGTGTGTCTTTGTGGCGGCAAAATTTTCAGAAGGCTAACGGACCCACTTCCCGTCATCCCATCTAGCTGAAACATGGCACACAGACGCGTTGCCGATAACAACACATTCTTTCAAATTTTCAGCTTTACCCCAATCTCCAAAAATCTTTGTTTCTGTTTTTCTAGGGAGAAGTTGAAGGAAGTATGATTCGTGAATGGTTGCGTGTTCTGGTGTGAATATTAAAGGTTTAGCTTTTGCAATGTGCATTGTTTTTGTTTCATATTTGACTTAAAACATATCTTTAGTCCGTGAGGTTTTACATGTACTAGGTTTGATAAAAAGAAATCATTCACATATGAAAAAAATCAGCTTCTACAATCACATAAATGATGAATCACATACCATAACCTAAATGCAAACAAAAAATGAATACAAAGGATTTATACGAACAATTTTGTTTTTATGTTTATTTCAACCATAGGCAATGCGTCAACCACAGACAAGAAAATACGGCGGCTTAAACTTTTTCGTAGATTTGAGGCTCCTGTTAATGTGACAGCTGGTCCAAATCGCTAAGCCACATCCACCCCACCCCCCGGGTCACCAATTCCTGTATGAGAACCGCTGTATACCTCTACACTCATAATTAATGAACAACTATACCTATCCTGGCCTTGACAGATTTTTGCAATACTCAATTTGGCGTAGTCTATTCTGTTAATGAAAGGGGTAAAATAAGTGTTGACGCGCTACTATTTTCGCCGCCCACTATTTAGAAACATGACCTCAATCGTGTGTTCAGATAAACTTGGGTTTAACGGCCTATTTTCGGCCTGATGAAATTTGGGATATCGACCAGCGGTCCTTGAGATGAATTTCTTATCATCCTATCGTTTATCTGGTTGGTTAGTTAAACACCAAAAAAAAATAAGGGGGTGGGGGGGGGGGAAGGGAGGGAGGAATGTTCATCATGGTTAGAAATTAATTTTACCCAAACTAATCGTTTCGGGTAATATGGGCAAGAAGAAATCTTCACAAAAATAAGAGCTCCGTCTAATGAGCAAACCATCTTGGAATCCACATCGCCGTTTCATATTTGTGTTCAACTTTATCAGATCTATAAGTTATGATATCGAATAATAAGGTAAGTGTATGGTGTACGGCATGATATGGTATCATTTCCATGTGTTTGGATCAATAAAATAATCTGATCTTATCGCATCTTATATTATGGTATGACATGATCTTTAGTCTGGTGCGGGAGCATGTAATGTGTATTGTATGGATTCCATTGACATGCATGGCTAGACATGGATTGTCCTGTTACTTATTGTATATTGTCTAAACTGGGTCAATCCCAAGCTTGGAGACTGGAGCTCAAAGAAGCGTATTTATTCTATATGATTAAACTTTAACACAGGCTATGCTCTTAAATGACCGATGTGAATCTATCTGTCAAATGTTTGAACCGCAAGCGAGTTAAAAACGAAAGCATAATATTAACTTCCGTTATTCCGTTTAGCACTAATGCCGCCCATTTAGAGCAATGGTCGGTTCCAAAAACATCTTTCCATTCGGATCGCACCATTGGCTTTCCGCCTCCATCCGCGGACCACCAGCTGATTTGAGTCCTTCACTGCACTGTCAACCTTCTCAGTCTTGATCGACTGGTGCGCCGTCTGCCCCAAATGATCCTTTCGTTGCTCTACAATATGGCACTCTCTCAAGGTTGCCAGTCGGGCGCTTTTGATACAGCTCTTGGTTTTACGAATTCTCCATCCATCATTGTCTATTATCGGACCGTGTATCTTCCTGAGGATTTTCCTGTTCTATGTGTTGACAGGTTCTATGCTTATTGGGGTAATGGACCCGGTCGCACTTGGGTAAATTAAAACTGATCTTATGTTACTGTTGTATATCGCCTTCCTTGTCCTGCTTGAGAGTTGTATGCTTCAAAGTAGCTTTTGTAGGCTAAAACAAGAACGGGTGTCTGCTGTATCCTTACTTTTCCCACTCTATCCTTACTTTTTTCAATGTTTTCTTACTTTCTCTACTTTTACTCTTTCACCCCTTCATTGTGCTCATTTCGAGTGGTTCCTAGATATTAAAAAGACGCCACTCTCTCAAAGGTGTGCTCGTGACATTACCATACACTTTGTATTCGCGTCACTTTACCCCAAAACCAGCTTTCACTGAGGGTATTTTCAAGTTTCTTGAATGGTTTAATTATATCATTGCTGTTTCTGACCAGTAGAGTTATATCGCCCGCATATACCAGGCAATGCAATGGCTGGCTATATAAAAGTTCCCAGCGGTCGTAGTTCTGAAAGGCTTCTCTGGCAGTAGTTTGTGATGGTTTCACTGAGACTCTCGTGTACGTTTCTGATAAATTGTTTCTAATGTGATGCTGAGCAGGACACATGGTAGTGAGTCTCCTTGTCTGAGGCCATGATTAGTCGGGAGCTCCTTCAATTACTCTCCCTGAACTTTGATGCCCCTTTAAGTTAGCCATCGTCATGTGTTTAAGCCGGGTGAGTTTGTTGGGGACATCATGTTACTGTAGTGCGTAATACAGATAATTCTTGTCTACGCTAGAATAATCTGTAGTCCACATTTAGTTGGTGTATCGGGATGTTGTAATAGTAGCGTTTCTCCAGGAGACATCTGGTAGCAGAGATAGGATATGTGGTTGATACATTCTGTCGGAAAACACACTGAAGTCCCCGGGGATTTGTTCACTATACTATTCCAGTTTTATTGCTGTTCTTTTAGTGAGTAATTTTGTAGGAGATATACGTCGTAAGATTCAAATATTACTTAAGCACTCCAGCTTAAAAATCTTCTCTTCTTGTGAATTGGGATTATGAGTGCAGTACCCGTTTTTTAAGCTTATGTCTTTCCTGTTTATTGCATTTAACTATGACTCCACAAACTCTTTCTTAACATTTACCATTTAAAATTGTTGAATCTTTTTTAAAATATCGTACATTTCAGTGCCCCTCTTCCACTTTTTCGCCTTTATATCCTTCTCATCGCAACTTTTTCGCCTTTATATCCTTCTCATCGAAACTCTTTTTAAATATATCATTATATTTCTATGAATCCCTACATTCTAACTGGTGTTCTCACTACTTAACATTTTAAGAGTGGTCCTCCCCTGTCTGACTCTACGCTAAATAAATCAATTACCGACACGAAATCCTGCATTTTCCTTCAGATCATTTCATGTCGGGTTTTTTGTCGGCTTCGAAAGCTTTTTGTCAACTCTCCTAAAACACGAATTAGCTCAATTCCCCATCCATTTAGAAACCTGGTTATCGGGCACATCAAATAACATTGCTAATTAGCATGTGGCAACATCTAAAGTGAGTTATTTTATTTCCTGCGGGCCATTTTCCATTGTACATAAACAAGGCGTGTGACTTCAAAAAATATACTTTCTCATTAATGTAGCAATCGATTATTTCACTTACCCGTCCTGTCTCATACCTTTCACGTCCATATAAAAATTTCAAACGATTCTATGTAAGAATTTTCCCTATTCCGTTGATCGCCAATTTTCCACAATTAACGGCACATTTGCTGATTCGAAAGATCTATTTTTCTGGATGACCAAACCCTGCCCACGGAAGAGTTGTGTCTAAGAAGTTAGTTCGTAGACAACACTATGCTATATTCTTACATGATTCCGCTAGGTGTTCTTTATTGTGGGCCTATAGTGTATTCTGCACGGTACTCCATTGTACCAAATTCGATTTTACAGTGATCCTGTGGCGGGATTCAAAATTAACCCTAACTCTAACCCTCCATGTCATGCGCATTGAGTACGATAATGATAAAATAGCAGACAGTGGTAGCTCCGAAAATCGGCGTTTCGGATAATCGGATTTAGACAAATCAACGCTATACTATACACGCTATATGCATTTAACATTTCTCTCAGATTCTTCACTAATCTTTCATAACTTCTGGTACCATAAAAAGCAAAATGAAAGAACTGCTGCAACTTCCACCCCCAAACCCCCCCCCCCAACCACCCACCCCCCCCAACCCCCCCCCACCCCCCCCCCCAAAAAAAAGAAAAGATTCAAGGTCATACTGACATGATGTTATCACCCAGGTCGCACATGAGGGCTAGACGACAGTTCCACAATCCATGGCATGAACGATCGTTTAAAAAATGGTTAATTCTATGCCGCCCCTTCCCGGACTACCCCACGCTCAACAAACAAACTATCATTTCCATACCCGCTGAATAGCTTAACTGACGAGCGTCGTTCATATTTTTTTTCATATGTCGTGTGTATATCATAAGCATCTATTCGTATAGTAATAAAGTTTAAAGATATAATTTTTGTTCTAATCTATTTTCAGAAGAAAAAACAAATTGATTAGAATTTAAATATTACAAGTTACTCCACCCTGAAACCCCATCCACACAAATTACATGAACGTCTGTCGTAAACAAATTAAATTCAGCTGTCTAGCTGGTGTCGGAAAACATCATTTAATGAGATGCGATAAGAACATCTCTTCGGGCTTTGAGGGCTGAGATGTATTGGGTCAAAATCAAGATGCGTTATACAAGTATATGATTTAAATTTTTGTGAACTTTGTATTTGCACTTTCTCTAGCGGCTCACAAGCTCAATCCTGGAGTGACAGTCTCGGCTGCACTTCTTGGAGGAGAACCTTTGACTGCTGGTTTTCTTAGAATTTAAAAAAAAAAAAAAAATTGGAATTCAATGGCACCGTTTCGTGCATCTTCTGCCTGTTGAATCCCCATACTCAGTGTTTTTCGACAGCCGGCACAGTGATCAATGATACTCTCTCATTCGCAAAATTCGAAGCTGGCTTTCTTTATGTTTCTTTTAAGACAAGACCTCATAGCGCAAGACACGGCCGTCCAATATGTCTTGGCCTCTTTTTCAGTTTCCAATCAACGGGTCCTTCAGGACACGTGCTCTCGCTCTCTCTATTCCCTTTACTTGGCCTAAAGAGCGAAGACGCCCCCTGACTATAATGAGAGTATCTCACACATTACTGGGACTAATCGAACCATGTAAGACGCGCTTTTTAATCGTAGTCGAAATGTAGCATGTAGCCAGAAATCCGTGCTTTCCTGTCAAACTCAGAAAACATTGATTAGATTGAGACTCTTTGAATTATACACTAATCTCTTTCACATCAGCGCCACACGTGGAAATGCTGCTTCTCTGGCATATTGCGCCTAAGTTACAGCTAAAAGCTACTGCTCTCTGTGATTGAATTTGTCAGAAATCAGCTCATCAGATAAGTTCGCTGTGTGGCCATGTTTCACGGATTTCAATTTAATAAATCTCTTCTCCCACAGGTAGGTAGTGGTGTATTCTGACACGAGTTGGCATGTGTGTCTTTTGACATAAGTGGGCAGTGTCACGGGCAAAGTATTTTAAATGAATATATTTATTACCTGGGAGACCATTATAGGAACCAATCAATTTCTCTTCTTTTTTTGTCTTTCAACACCGGAACGCATCACTTTCTCTTCTTTGTCTTTCAACATATTTTTGGATTGCAGATTGATTCATTATTAGTTTATCTTACAGACAATGCATCAAATTGATTTTTAAAAAGTCAAAAAAACCTCACACATGAGGCATACTTAGCCATACTGAGCCATACCAAGACATACCGAGCCATACCAAGCCATACTGAACCATACCAAGCCATACTGAACCATACCAAGCCATACCAAGCCATACCATGCATACTATATATTGACACTAATTCTTCTGTTACTTAAAAATTCATAATTTATTTTCTAAAATTCTTAAACGTACTCATTCATGCAATCCTCGTGTCCACACAAGTCATTGGGGCATTGGTCATGTGACATCACTTCTGTACATAGGATAAGGAAAGATGTCTGCCTGATATATTCCTTGAGAAAATCTTTCAATATCGATGAGTTCAATAATTATTGCTAAAACTGCACATAAAGTGGCTTTGAAACCCATGCTATTCAATTTATCTTTTTTTTAAATTCGTTTCTTGACTCATTACAACAATATTTATTTAACGTTATTACAGAGAGAGAGTTAGTTTTCCAGAACAGAAATCTTCAAATTCGTTTTCAATATCCAACATCATTTTTTAAAGTGACATCTTGAGTTCTGTTGTCCTACGTAATCAAAATCAAAGAGATCGCTACACCGTTTCTAATCTTCTCTTAAGTGAAAAAAAAGAAATTCTCAGTTTTTACTGTGGAAATTCAAATGACCCAAATTTCTCTTAGGCTAATTCGGTGAAAGTCCAATCCCTCACCCTACCCCCAGCAGGTGGTGGATATGTAGCACCAGACTTTGTGAGTATTTTTTTTTTAAAAGCTTAACTGGAGATCTAATAACGTCTCAATATCTATGCCAGTCAACTCAGCTAGGTGCATATGAAAGCTAGAAATGCATGATGGTACCAAACGTCTGCGGGAAAATCTTTTATGTACTATTCAAATTAGATTTTTTGAAATTAGCAATATTTCCTCCCCTCTGAGGTTAAAATGATGATTACAGTCCAGCTCGTATCTTATGCCTACATTTTGATGCCCATAATTAAAATGACGGGCTCGCATTTCGCTCTCAATTTCATTTTAAAATTATTTAAGTTACAAGTACTTTAAGTAAGTTGTTTTTACTTTCTCTCCTTTACAAAAAAAAAAGTTTACAACAAATTATTAAAGAATATTACGTTCAAAGACAGTTTACAACAGAATTATTACAAACTCTCACTAGCCTTACCTCGTGGGAGGGCGGGGTAAAGACTTAAAAAATGGCAATGTGTGCGGAAGAAAATGCCAGGAAGTCATTCTGAGACATTCCTAGATGAAGCCAAATTTCTGCATCGTTTCCTTGTCTGGGGACAAAATATTCGATCGGGGGAATTGCGTGCTCCATTGTACGGGATCTTGAGTAGGAGGTATATTTTAAACAATTACTTCCTTATGGCTCGGGTGAAGTGGTATATCGCTAGTGGCCCCCCCCCCCCAAACTACGCGCTTCACTCATCCAGTGAGACATATAAACACAGCGATTCCAAGAGATTTACTGGCCTGGGCCGTCCTAGCTGCAGATAAAATCCCGAGGTTTAGAGTGCTGTGGGGATTTGGTTGGTCCGAATTTCAGTTCATCCGAAATGCAACGGTTAATACATTTTAATTTCAGAAGTTATGAAAATTTTAAAAGATGAAATCTAACTAAATTTAGCCAGTGGTTTATTGCGGTATCGGGCAGTGGTGTTTTAATCGGCCTCCGGGTAGCGTTGGAAATGTTTAAAAGGGTTATTAGTTTACAGAAATGTTTTATCGTGGTATCGGGTCGTGGTGTTTTAATCGGCCTCTGAGTATCGTTGGAAATGATTCGTAAGATAATTAGTTTAAATAAATGTTTTATATGGAGTAATGAGAGTATAGCAACGATTTATATGGGTTAATAGGATTGTTTAAATGTTTTTTATGGGTTTTTGGTTTATAGGTATGTTTCGTATAGGTTTCTCGGAGTTTTCACATGTTTTAAATGGATTTAAGGCTAATCGCATTGGGATTTATGGTGTGTTTTTTTAATTTGATTATTTAAGTTTCTGTTTTATTAAATGGGGAACGTGTTTTTAGAAAAACCTTTCATGGGTCTTGTTACAAAAATACCCAAACTGTGTGAAATATTTTTTTATTCGATGTTTAGATACATTTTTGTTTGATTT
This sequence comes from Omphiscola glabra, assembly GCA_964017045.1. Lineage (NCBI taxonomy): Eukaryota > Metazoa > Mollusca > Gastropoda > Lymnaeidae > Omphiscola > Omphiscola glabra. Next base: position 25,161,956 of record OZ024800.1, on the reverse strand, counting down.
TTTAATATGTAATGCATGTTAACCAGTTTGGGAGTGCTTGCTAAACAATTTTTTGCCACAGAACATGAAGTTTTTCTCCTTGTACCTGTTAACGCTCAAACGATTTCTATCGCCTCTACATATTTTAGGTCAATGTACAACGAGTTAAAAATCTGTCAACAAACTGTAAAGTTCAAAAGGCTGATATATTTTTAGTGCCATCCACTTCAACATAGATATGTTATATATACGTTAAAGTGTTATGACATATTTTGGGAAAATATAACATGTATGGTCGTTTAGTGACGTAGTAAAAATGCGATTGGGGCGACCCATCCAGATCACACTTCTTTCTTTATATAATAGGGTAACATTTGTTTCTTCCCTGGAATTTGGGGGTTGGGGATTAAAACTCTAGACCTGGGCGGCCCTAACGCCAACTATGCCACATGTGGGTCACCATGTCATCCCCACTCTTTCAGTTGACAGAGAGATAAACCAACCCATTGACTCCTGCGGTGGCGTCTTCGCGGCAGACCCAAAAAAAAAACAAAAACAAAAAATCATCGACTACAAAGGGACGCTTTCAGTTCTCTCGGAGTTAATGAGTACCCAGCAGCGTGATAAACCAGGGAGCCTGTCGTGGGTCGTCAAATCAACTTAATGTCTTAACTGCTCCTTCGGGGAACTATATGGGTGAGTGGACTTTCTCGTCGGGCTCTTTTATTTATGCTTCAGTCAATGAGTCGTCCGTGCATTACACTGTTCAGCAGACCGGTCACTGGTTTCGGTCAGTTCCTTTATGTTTGTAGTTTAACTATAAAACATGTTTAAATGATTTTTTCAACTTTTTTTTATTAGCCCAAAATAAACATTCATGTCCCCTCATTGGCGGTTTAAAAAACTTCTAAGCCCAAAGGTTAGCCTGATATGTAAGAATTTCGTCAACTCGAATGGCATGGTTTCGCTCATTTTCCATTTTTCTAACCTGATTGCAGTGTTTCCCCCTTATGACCATTTAAACAAAAAGAACCGGGTCTCTATATCCCCGTCCATTGGGTATGCTGCCAACGTTCCCCCCAACAGTAAATACCAACATATTAAAGTCATTGATGAATATCAACATATTTCCGTCAATGGTGAATACCAACATATTAAAGGCAATAGTAAATATCAACATATTGGTCAATGGTAAGTACCAACATATTAAATTCAATATTCAATACCAATATTTAAAAGTCAATGTGAAAACACAACATATGAAAGTCAACAGTAAATACCAAAATATTAAAGTAAATGGTAATTACCAACATATTAAAAGGTATATGTGAAATACCAACATGTTAAAGTCAATGGGATGTACTAAACATTGCTCGTTATGACAAATTATTCCATATATTCACTCAAACGTTTTAGATAACAAAATATGTTTCTCAATCGTAGTTGAAACATAATAACTTTCTGACAACCGAAGAATCCTATCTATTTTTAAACAAATAAAATTTATTATTTTTTTTTAAAATTCTTTAAAAGGGTCTTGGCATTCTAATAAGAGCCCCTAATAGCTCTTCAGATTTTCATCGCTTTTTAACAACACTAATCGGATAGAAATCAATTTTATCTTCTAGCAGTATCGATTGTCTCAATGGACGGATATGCTGCATGTGGATACAGGGCCGGCCTTAGGCCACTGCAAGCTATGCGGCCGCAGTGGTCCCCGCACTTTCATAGGCCCCGCCCCGAATTTATTTTCTAATACAAAATCTTATTTTTCCCTTATTATCCTTATCCTCTCCCCAGAATGGGCAATCCGTTTCGCATAGGGCCCCGCAATTGTTAGGGTCGGCCCTGTGTGGATACTGTTCTCCTTTGTAATTTGGTTAAAGTCTCGATACTATCTTTGTATTGCAATAAGGCAAAGTGAATGCACATTATCTGAGATTCCAGCTTTATAATAGCAGAATTTACCGTAGATACTGGTTCTAAAGTCTGTTTGTTCATAAGCCGAAACTTTATAATAGCAGAATTTACCGTAGACACTCGTTCTAAAGTCTGTTTGTTCATAAGCCGAAACTTTATAATAGCAGAATTTACCGTAGACACTCGTTCTAAAGTCTGTTTGTTCATAAGCCGAAACTTTATAATAGCAGAATTTACCGTAGACACTCGTTCTAAAGTCTGTTTGTTCATAAGCCGAAAATTTATAATAGCAGAATTTACCGTAGACACTCGTTCAAAAGTATGTTTGTTCATAAGCCGAAACACCTATCCCACCTGGGTTTAGACGGGAAAAGCCTAAAATGTGCTTGACCGCTCCCCCCCCCTAATAAACTAATAAGTGAGTGTAAGTGTTATGTAGACGACGTGCTTACGTCATCTTTCAACGTGAAGGAATTCTAGCTGACACCAAGCTCGGAACCGCATTTAGGGTGTGGCTAGCTAAAAATAGTCTCTCTTGACCTTGTTTACAACTAAATAAAATTAATAGTCTGTATCCTTAGAATTATGTAGAAAAATCTGGAGAAACCTGGAAAAAGAAAACAAGGTGTAATTTCCCTTCGAGAAATATCTTTGAAGCAGGCCATACATATATTGAGCGACAGGAAGGAGGATGATTGATCACAATATATTATTAGCGTGTGTTTTTTTTATTTGCTACGAGAAAAGAGATTTGTTTACTATGTGTGTGTAGAGTCCTATTCATCATTGTACCTTTTTACAACATTATGTGTTCTTCAACATTATACCGGTACAAACCAATCATTATTCTGTAAGTCGATAGCTTTAATTATACTTCTTTTCATTTTGTAATTTATCATTAACACATTAAAATGTATTAATTGTAATTAGCCCTGGTTTGAGTATCTTATTCTGTTATTTTATTTAACTTATGGTATCGTCCTTTGTTGTGTCCTGTTTTAGAACGAGCCATAAACTTAAATAACAGATTAATTTCTCCATACTGATAACAGAACGTAACATTAAGCAATATGTTAGCCTACCAAAGAATACCTAGGATGAGATTATCCTGGCGCTAAAAACTGAGCCATCTACTTCCGTTATCTTTTTTGTTTTTTAAATGTATGTAATGTTGTCCACAATAACGCAAGCGAATGAATTATAGAATTTGTTGTTGAAATGAAAACATCATAAAGAAAAGATAGAGGTGTATGGGCATACTCTCCGAAAACCCTCAGATAGCATCACCAGACAAACCCTAACATGGAATGCACAGGGGAAAAGAAAGAGAGGAAGGCCAAAGAATACATGGAGTCGCGAGCTAGAGGCAGACACGCAAGATATGGAATACACCTGAAATCAGCTGGAAAGGAAACCACCATCACGGGATGAATGGAAATCTCTTGTGGGCGGTCTGTGCCCCAGAGGTGGTAAAAAGGCATAAGAAAAGAAGAAGATAATTAAGGCAAGTGTAGATGTATGTTTATATTTCAAGCTTCGTTGTGACGCATTCGACGTTTTTAGGCCAGGACTTCGGCGATCTACAATCACCATTGCTTTATAATCAATGTACAGCCCACAAGCCGACACCCAAACTTATTCCTCTGAAATAATACACACCCAAAAATACGGTTTAAAATATATTGGTGAAAATAAATTAGCTCCAAGAACACTTACGTAAAAGCGTTAATGAGTGCAATGTAATTTACTAATCCGGACGATAATTTTCATACACTGCAATAGTGCAAGGTAGTACAGAAGGCTAAGCTCCCTGTAGCAACAGCGCAATGCAATACAGAAGGTTAAGCTTCGTGCAGCAACAGTGCAAGTTAATACAGAAGGCTAAGGTTCTTGCAAGGCAAGCTTAAACTAATACATTACATAGTATTATTGCACATGAAAGTTTTGTTTTTTTCTTTACCTCCCCCAGGGTCTTATATCTTCTCTAGGCAGTGATGTAATATGCTACATTTGCAGTAGTTTATTGGATAGCTTGCATTGTTCGTCTACTGAAAAAGTGTTCAAAAAACGTGTAAATAACGCCGACCGGTCGATAAGTTTCCAGGAGCCAGATTTTTTAAGTTTCTAATTATTTTACCTTAAATATTTCATAAAATATGTATTCTTTTTTATCTATGATCTTCAATAGCGAGAGGACTCTATTAAATACAAACATTTATTGCTAACCACTATTAGATTTTGGGGTTTTTTTTAATGACCATTTGCATTTCTTTACTTTTCCTCAGTTTTTTGTCTCATGTTGTGCAGACCGGCTGAGTACAGCTCGAGGTTCGGTTCCAGTCCTCAAGCACCACCTTGATAAACACTGTCCTATGAGATGATAGTAAGGGTGAGAGACCGTTCAACTTATTTCCCGTCTAACGTGCCTGATTGCAGTATGAGAAAACCTGAAAAAAAGGTCACAACAAAACAACGAACGTGTCGGCAAGACGCCTTCTTCAGCCAAGAAATAGCAATTAAAAAAAAAAAAGTTAGGTTCAATAAAGTACCCGAGAGGACAACAAGAGGACAACAAGAGGACAACAAGAGGACAACAAGAGGACAACAAGAGGACAACAAGAGGACAACAAGAGGACAACAAGAGGAATGTGATAGCCCATTTGTAGTAAGAGAATTAATATAATCATTAGATGAAGCATGAGAGGAATAGAATGTCCACGTCAACTGGTTGTAGCAAGTAAGGGGCGGCGAACAAATTTAACAAGTGAAAGAGAATATGATGTTCATGCCATCAATCTTGATACCGCACTACTTTTTTTTCAGGTTTCCCATACGTTGACACACTTTATTTCACGTATGCCCTTCTAGGAGATAGAAAGGGTTTGGAAGATTGAGTGATGGAGAGTTATATGTACTATTTATGTGCCTGGGGCAGTTGCGTTGGGAAGGACGTGAGGAGGGTCGGTCAGCCTCCCCGGGGGGGAGGAGGGGGGCATTATTCATATAGAGGGGCGACATATTTGACTAAACGCAGGAGCTTTATCGTGAAGTGGTGGCAATAATCTTGACCTACCCTGGGTGTTACTTACCCCAGCTACCCCAAAGTCATGGGTTTGCTCTTTACTTCAATTACATGTATTGGTTTAAGCTATCACTATGAAACTCACCCACCCCACACACACCCTTCACTCTTGTCCAAACCACTAACCATAAGATATTATTTAAGTCTCGAGTTAACGCTGTAAATATTTGTCTGTTATATTATTCAATGTTTGATGGGAGCTTAGCGTCGGGCGCTTGATGCAATTTCACTCCTTCTGGGACTTGAAATCATTGGCGATTCGCTATCACGTGATACTACTAAATGGGGGAAAACGACCGAATTTGTCCAA